>JAJAVP010000345.1:16410-62221 GCA_020740425.3 Heterorhabditis indica
CAGTGAAAATTGCGAGAGAAAAAAAAATCACCTTTTTAGCTTTCTTTTCCTTCTTACTTTTCTTTTCTTTTTTATGTTTTTTGTTCTTCTTTTTCTTCTTGGTTTTCTCTGAACCAGAACTATGCATAGAATCAGCTCCTGATATATCTGAATAAAAGTAAAAATAATTAGGATTAGAAAGTATCTTGAAAACAGCAAATACAGGCATAAATATTCTAAATCACGAATGTCAGACTTTCTAGCCTTTTTTTTTATTATTAGGCCATTTTAAATAGACCTATTTATTCATAAAATATTTAGTTATCTTACCTCCCTTCATCAATTCAATCCTTCGTTTTCTTTCTTCTTTCTTCTTTTCTTTCTGACGCTTAGCTTTTAAAATGTCCCCTTTCTCTTCCTCGTTCTGTTTAGTTTCTTCAACTTCTTGGTACCTAAAAATAGAGCTTCCCACAATCTTTAAGCCTACATTATTAAGTTAATTCCAAACTTACATCCAATTATAATGTAGTTTGTATAGTAATTACAACAACTCACAATGCATAAACAGCTTCAATCTCTCTTTGTGAAGGTGAATGAGCCCAAACAGAACGAACACCACGTTCCATCACATCCATTCGGGTATCGCGTCGACTGACCATACAACACTTTAGGAGAACTGAGTATTATTCTCCAAAATGGATTACAAAGAAAGCTTTTATTGATTACTATATTACATGACTCAATAATTACAACTAACTGCCATCCAATGTACTTTAATTATTCTTTTTGTCCTAGTGTCAGTACCTGAGAGCATTATATACCAATAGTGGATAAATTTCGAGAAGACCAAAAAATAGCTCTAGTAGAATATTTATAAATCCCCTTTATACTTTACTGCTACACTACAACTTCCACTGTACCTTCTCCACCATTCATCTTCTTTAGTTTTTCTGTCTTGTTCTGCTTCTTCGCTATCCATTCGACGCCTATATTGTCGACGTATTGGTGAGCGTCTGAGACAAAGTGAAACATATTGGGTACAAATTAATATATTAATATAGCTAACAATTGATACCTAATCCTCTGTCTGTTAATTGATTGAGTGGATTAAACGGTTAATATTAAAGAATTAAACCTTAACTAATTAAGTGAATTAACTATTCTAATATAGTAGTGAATGTAAAGTCAAAAAACTTCTATCGAGATGGAGTTTAATATATATGTTAACATGACAGAACGTAAAATTACCTATCAATAGCAAACAGCACTTCGTTAATGGTATTAATATATAATAGATAAAAAATATTAAGTGAGTATTATTGGAGCAAAAAATACAAAAAGAAAGGATTATTTTCGCTCTAATTACAAATATCCACGTCCATATTAAAATTTAGGGAATTGCTTGTATGATTAATAAAATCTAGTTATTTTACTCTTTAGATATTCAGTTGATGAAAATGATAACAATAAAGACTCAGAAACCCACCAATGTAAAATTTACCACATAGAAAAGAGTACATTTAATCAATTATTATTTCGCACTATATTTAAAACATTCCTTCTCAGATACGAAACTAATTATTATTACTCCTGTAGCATTATATGCATATTACCTACTTAGAAGGAAATTATAGTTTTTGTTGATACAACTAGTAATAATTCACCTCTCATTACTATAGCTCCGCGATCTGCTCCTAGATCTAGATCTCCGTCTACGGATACTATGTTTTCGCGGTGATAGAGAACTACAATCATTGATCACTTTAAATCGATAAGATAACAAAAACGCATTACTTTTAAAAAATAACAAGGTAATGAGAAAATATGCTTACTTCTTTCTTGCTACACTAGCACTCCTCGATCTGGATTTTCGTCCTGACAAATGCTTTCTAGGACTACGCCCACGACGAGGAGATAAACTGGAACCATTGGAGAATACCTCAAATTTGAAGGCATTGATAGGTAATTAATCTAGGCTTAGTTTTTTAATAACAATATATAAATTACCTGCGCCTCTTTCTCCGTCTTGCTGGGCTTCTACTTCGCGAAGATATCTTGCGATCTGATCGTCTGAAAACAATGGAACAAATATTAAATTAATACTAATTCCAGTCAAATCACATTCTAACATTTTCAATAAGTCTTACAGCTTGTTGATAATTCTACAGACAATATATTCTTTCCTTAGTTAAAAAGATTTCACTTAATACTTTATAATAAATATAAGAAGTACCTCCTGTCTATACGATTAGACCTGTCCTCAGTTATTTTATGTTTATGTCTTTTTCTTAGAGGCGATGCTGATCGCGAATTAGATCTTGACTTTGAAAACTTACTATGAGATCGTGACCTAATTAATTAATTAATATGTAATAATTATGCAGTAATTGAAAAAAATCTAAATTGAAATAGTAACTAAAGAGTCAATAAATTCTAAATATCTAGTTTCTAACATACCTGCGACGATATTGTGCAGGTGGGCTAGCGGGAGTCTTCGAGTTTTGCTCCTTCTATAAATTTTCATGATAACTAGCACTTACCGTACAATATGCTCACTTTTTATCAAACAACTCTAAAAATATTTAGTAAACTTCATACATCATGCCTTTGTTCTCGGCTATTTTTGCAACTCTTTTTTTTCTGCTGTTCTTCATCACTGCTTGAGGTGTCAAATTTCAATTTTTCTGGAGAATGGCAATGTGACCTAAAATATATAAATAAACATAAATAGCAATTAATTATAATTAATACAAGTACGCACATCTCAAAAAGCACTGATTACCCATAAAAATATAATAATTCAAAACACCTCACATCGCTCCACCATTTCCATTTTTTATCTTGACAGATCTCTCTGATAAGGATGAAGACAACGAAACTGACTCTGATTCACTTGATTCCGACATAATTTACGAATACCTTAAATTTCAAAAACCATAATTTTGCTCCAATGAACACGGCTTAGAATATTACAACAGAAGTTAACGCTATGCATATTTGAACATGAATACAACCTTGAAAAGTAAATTTGTAAACCAAAAAATACAGCCAAAAAAAAGCTGTAAAAAATATCGTAAATAGAGCTATGAGCCTGGAACTTCTTGACCCATGACTAGAAGTTAGAATAGACGGTATATATGCATAGGAAAATAAGAGAACATTAAATAAAAAATATGATTACAACAACACTTGTATAATAGCATTATGTTTTATTTAGAATAAATCGGTTTAAATGAAAAAAAAATGGCAAGAGAATATCTAGGAGCCCTTTCAACTTTCTTGTAAGAAAAGGTAACTTCCAAGTGTTGACTATATACTGGAGCTTCACTAACGAAGTGCCTCAAACTTATTAGAGATCCTCTATTGATTGGTTAAACAACTGACTTTTCAAAGGAAATCCTCGATATATTTAATGACGACTATTAAGTAATAAGAGTTATGATCTTACACTGTGTGGATTCATCCTCAATAATATTTAAAGCATATTTTTCATAAGATTATATTTGTAAAAACATTAAAATAAACTAAAAGAAGCTAAGAAAATAACGGGACTTTACTTTCCTTATCTTTACAAACAGATAACATGCAGGGTTTCACATTCATAAAAAGGGACTAATAGTGATGTGCATAGTGGGACCCGCTAGGTAGGACGACTTGTCTGAGCTGAGATTAAGTGAAATGTTGTTTGTATTAATTTTCCCGTCACCTTGCATATTTGGAACTGCAAGTGGATCATGTGTGATTCAAAACAATGCCAGTTTTATTTCTTCTGAATCTTATTTTAAATTCTTGTTTAGTTTAGATACTGTTAGATTATTGAGTTTTCTATATAGACTAGAGTATAATTTCATATATGTGAATTATAGGTGTCTCATTGTAATATTAGTCTGAAATTATGGAAAGACTATATCAAGAGACAAACAGTCTACTACAGCAGGCGCATTTTGGTATGGGTCGTCTAGAAAATGCTAAGGATGAGCAAGAAGCCCAAATTATTTCCCAGTCCATCCATGTGCAGCTAAAGTAACTTGAAAGTTTAAATATTGTACATGGTACTTGTTAAAAGTATTTTGCTTTGAAATGATAGTATTTGTTAAAATACCTAGGGTTATTTAAGGACTATTGAAGAAAACTGTAGTCGTTTGGATTTGATAGTTAATAAGGAACCTCCAACCCGTCGGCATTTGGTTGGTCAATTTTGTGCTGGATACTATTTTTTTAATCAAATAATTTAGTAGGTATTAATGATTACATTTCAAAATTTTTTACCTAGAAAGAGCATAATCAGCATTATAAATTTTAAGGTTCGTATGAAGATTGATCAACTGAAGAACGATAGTCGAACTGTGAATTTAGCCATTTCGACAATCTATAGTCGACTTACCACCAAGTGGTGTGCTATTAGTGAACGCGAAGAACTTTTGAAACAAAGGTAATTAAGATATAATGATAGATAACGTATGAGGCCTATTGGGCATAAATTTCTTTAGATTTCGTACTAATGAATCAACAACACTTTCACTGGAAGATCACGAGTTGCAAGTAAATGATCATCTACATTCATCACATCGTGCTGTTAGTTACAATTTCTCACTTTTAGTTTAATTACTTACTTGAACAGTTAATTGCAGATTAACTTAATTACTATTCGATAGTGGGAAAATGAATTATCTTAATGATCTCGAAGTTCACTACTCCTAGTGTTGGGGAAAAAACTATAATTCTCGGATAATAAGAAAAATATGAAGATAAGAACAACAGATTCTATAGTTTTTGTTAGGAACACTAGTGATTCTACTGTTGGGTTTTTGTTTAATTAATAAATTGCTAAGTTATTGTTGAATAAGGTATTTAAGAATATAGGTTTAAGTAAAATATCTTTTAAACTGTTCTAATATTTCTAAGTACTCTGATAATATGGATATTAGAGTGAAAGGATAACTTTTAAACATATTTGGTATCTTTTCAGATTTACAGAGTGATTTTCTTAATTATTTCTTAAGGAGCATCTAAGCATAACCATATTTTCAGGTAGATGACTTAATCAGTCAGGGTGCAGCTGTTTTAGAAACTCTTCGATCACAACATATGAATTTACGAGGCGTTCGAAGGAAAATTATGGATATTGGGTCAGCTGTAAGTAATTTAAAATACTTCTAGGGTATTTCGAATATGTCGCATCTTATTATTTCGGCTTACTTATTTAGAAGTCATTTCGGTTCATGTATATATTTATCACATAGATCCTTATAAAAGTTCTTTTAGCTCGGTTTATCGAATACGACCCTGCAAATGATTGATCGACGTGTCAGGGAGGACTGGATTATTCTTATTATAGGTTGCCTTGTGACGATTATATTTATGTATGTATTTTATCGTTTTTGGAAAGGTTGAGGATGTACTTGTATAAAATTCATTGTAGAATAAATTCTGAATTTTTTTTAGTAGTAGAATTTGAAGAACTATCTCAATTTTCCGATTGTGCATAGGTTGTGTTCTTTCATACTATCTATTATAATGATTCTATTAAGTAGTTTTTTGGTGATATTCTGAATGGCGACTTTTACTGCTTCTGACTATGATTATGGTGTTAAAATTTTGTTTGATTTTTAACGTTGTTTACCAATACTATTAAATTATGATCATGGACGAAAAAAAAACGGATAAAATCAATTAGAAGAAAGTCAAATTCTCACTTTAGAGGTCATGCATCGTGTTGGTGTGGATTATTGGTGAATGGGTTTTGTGAGATAAATAATGGGATTTTCATATTTGAAGAAATAGGACTAGTATTCATTTACTGAGGCTAAGGCCAGCACATCTAATAATATCGGGAAGTGGAATTTTCAGTATGACCTGATTTTGATTGGGTAGAGAGTTAGAACTGACGGTTACATCTCTTATTTCTAGTATAAAAGCATTGTATTCATTAGTGTTCTGACAGATTTCCCACACTTCGTCACCTTGCAATAACTAGATTACTCCATTTTTGCCAACGCGACCGCCGTTGCCATAGTGTTGCTACATTGATTCGACATAGCAGGCCTCAGCTAAATCCCTAAACCGCAGCTGCCAGTCCACGACATAAGCTAACTGCCTTGTTCTTCTCATATTTCATGGCTCCTATGAGTCAAACGCTTGCATTCCTAGATACTTTTTCTTTTTGTTGGATTCATATAATAATACCACATTCAATGTGCGTATAGAATTATAATTTGCCTAGAGTACAGATATTTGTTTAATTCCATAGCCAATCAAAACTACACAAGCTATATATGGCTTGGCACCTTTACTATAATCATAATTCAATAGTTAATTTTCCTTCTTCTTTTTATATTACTTATAGTACTTATTTTATTCATATATAGCCCGTTATGAATTAAAATCAACTTATTTATTCATAGACATTTAAAGTTTATATGAAAACTTCAATTAAAGCATCTTTATTATTTTGTCAATTAATGTAATGCGCATAAATTTAGTACTATAAGTAAACTGAAATACTTTTATTATCGTAGAAGACTCTAGGCTACCCAATGCGTGAGATCGTCCATATCCAAGCCGGACAGTGTGGTAACCAGATTGGAGCTAAGGTCTAGAATAATTAAATTCTTTTCAACTTTCGTAAGACTTACTTTTAGGTTATATATACTACTATTTTTACCGATTGTTTCTCTTCTTATAGTTCTGGGAAGTTATCTCTGACGAGCATGGTATTGAACCAACAGGTGCATATAATGGGGATTCCGATCTACAGCTGGAGAGGATAAATGTATATTACAATGAAGCTAGCGGTTAGAACACTTAATATTTTAAACTTTTCAAATATAAGTTCTTTTTTTCCTAGATTCACTGGAGCTATTAATGAATTATGTATATTTCTATTTTCCTAATTTTGATTTGTTTTATTCGAAATGTACATTATTCTGCACTATTTATAAATGCATGTTGTGTCATAAATTACTACAACACTCACATAAAATTCAGAAATAGGTTCTGCAACAACTTTTAATTAGAATAAGTGGCTGTAACAGCCAATACTAAGTCGCAAATATGCGAAATCTGATTTGAGTTCCCTAATCGCATGCTAAGCAATATGCTTAAATCAGAAATAATCATCATCAACTTACATCTTAGTGGAGCAGGTCCAGTGGTGATTACTGGGATGTTTCGTACAAAGCTGTAGGAAAATCAAAAGGTAGAAAGAATCGGGATAGTTATCAACTACTGTGAAAGAGCATGGACGCTATAGTTACAAGATCTCCAAGTACCATTTAATTATGAAGAGCGTAGGGGCAACTCAGTTAAAGAGTAAATACTCTCTAAATCAGTAAATATTGCATGCATTTCTTATGTTGTTCCAATCCAAAACTATAAAATTGTACGGCGATTGTTAATAAAAGAGAACAAATTAAGCAAACAGTCGTAGTATTCCAGTATGGTTTACATGTGATCATTACCCTTATCTTCATTGATTGTAGACTGAAAAGGAATATTTGATACTACTACATACATTTTAAAGTATATCCTTTAATTATCTTAAGAGAAATGTAGTAGATTTGAGGCAGAATTTGAGGGTTAAAAGATTTCATCAAGAGCATTTTGGCATAGATTTTTCTGCATAATTTAAGATGTAAAAGAAACATTTGATTAAAAGAATATTTTCCTACTAAGGTTAGAGTATAGTATAAGGTTGTAATAGAACCAGATGTGTATTGAAAAACCATATATAAGGTGGGAAGTATGTGCCTCGTGCATGTCTTGTGGATCTCGAGCCGGGCACCATGGACTCTGTGAGGGCTGGACCGTTCGGTCAACTTTTTCGACCGGATAATTTTGTTTTTGGTAAATAATATTCATTATCTTCACATTCACTGAATTTTTATGGTTTTGAAATTTAGATATTTCTAGGTCAATCTGGGGCTGGTAATAACTGGGCCAAAGGTCACTACACTGAAGGAGCTGAGTTGGTAGATAATGTACTAGATGTAGTACGTAAAGAAGCTGAAAGTTGCGATTGTCTACAGGTCCTTTATAAGATATAATTTATGCTTGATATAGATTAATTAACAGAAGGAAATTTGAACAGCTAATCATTAATTTTAGGGAATTTTGGTTAAAATCTACTTCGCAATGTGTTCACAACGCGACAATTGTCCGTAGGATAAATAAACCATTCAAGCAAAATTCCGGTTGCATTTACTTAATGGCACCTTGCTATGTTACCAATGGCCCATAGCACAACCTAGCACCTGCCCTTCAATGAAACACAATAAGCATAATTGCGGTTCTCAGAAAGACGAAAGCAGTTGTGGCAGTACAATTGTGTACTTAGAACAAAATAAAAGCGGAGAAATATATTCGATAAAATAAATCAATTACCTTGTGTTTCGGAGTGCTATTAATAATAGTATAAGTCATGTTCAGGGTTTTCAAATGACACACTCCCTCGGTGGTGGTACAGGATCTGGTATGGGTACTCTACTCATTTCAAAAATCCGTGAAGAATATCCTGATAGGATCATGAATACTTTTTCTGTTGTTCCAAGTCCAAAAGTTTCAGATACGGTGATTTACTATTATCATTGTAATAATAATAATTATTATTGTTATCTTTATTACTATTATTTTTAGATACTAGGGAAATAACTAATAATCAAGCAGACTTTATTTCAAAAATTATTGTAGGTTGTCGAACCTTATAACGCTACGCTTTCGGTGCACCAACTCGTGGAGAATACTGATGAAACTTTTTGCATTGACAATGAAGTTGAACACTTAAACTCTTATAAAATTCCTTATTTCTGATAATTTTCTGATTTTAATTAAATTTACGAAAAAAAATTCAAGGCACTATACGACATCTGCTTCCGAACTCTAAAACTAACGACACCAACGTATGGAGATCTAAATCATTTAGTATCAATGACAATGAGTGGGGTGACAACATGTCTACGCTTTCCAGGGCAGGTAATGTTTAAAATTTTTCTATCTTTTTTTGTTAACTCCAATTTCGGTTTTAAAGCCTTTTATTTAAAAGATCTTATATAAATTATTTCCTTATTATTGTGTTATTACTTTTTTTAAGTTAAATGCTGATCTTCGAAAACTTGCGGTTAATATGGTTCCTTTTCCCCGTCTTCATTTCTTTATGCCAGGATTTGCTCCACTTACCTCGAGAGGCAGCCAGCAATACAGGCATAGAATTTATACTAGAATAGTAAACCTACTATCAAGTCTATAATTTTACTGCATCCACTACTTCTCCAGATCACTTACCGTACCTGAACTCACACAACAGATGTTCGACGCTAAAAATATGATGGCAGCTTGTGATCCAAGGCATGGACGATATCTTACTGTAGCAGCAATGTTCCGCGGAAGAATGAGTATGAAGGTACGATTCGTAGATATAAGTATATCTTTTGAAATGTTTTTAACAGGTGGGAGTTACAATATTATCGGTTTTATTTTTCAGGAGGTGGACGAGCAAATGTTGAATGTTCAAAATAAAAACTCATCATACTTTGTTGAATGGATCCCTAACAACGTAAAGACTGCTGTGTGTGACATCCCTCCCAGAGGTGTCAAAGTATGTTTTTTTAATTGCTTGACTTTTAATATTTAAAAAGAACGATTCTGACAATTTTAGATGGCTGCTACTTTCGTAGGTAATTCAACTGCAATTCAAGAATTATTTAAGCGTATTTCAGAACAATTTACTGGTCAGTTTTTAAATACTATTACTTTTCCTGGATTTGTAAATCAATGCTATTTACCACAATATCTTTTCATTCTAGCAATGTTCCGTCGTAAGGCATTCCTTCATTGGTACACAGGAGAAGGAATGGACGAGATGGAGTTCACAGAAGCTGAATCAAATATGAATGACTTAGTGTCTGAATATCAGCAATACCAAGTACGAAACGTGTTGGTGCATAATGTAGACACATATGCATAATATAACAATTTATTAGTTTATCGGGTAGCCTCAACTTTCAGGAAGCCACTGCGGATGATGAAGGAGAATTTGATGATCATGAACAAGATGTCGAATAGATCAAAATCAGTGCTGTAGCACTGAGGCCATAGGCACACAATTTTATATCTATATTATCAATGCTGGCAATTTTATAATTTTGTTCGCTGTTATTTAGTAGCTTCTATAATATATAATCATTTTTGGTTGATAAATATTTTAAAGCAACTTATCAATATCCTATCGAGAATTGAATGAGAAACAAAGCCTCATAAAATACAACACGCTCCATAATTATGCCTTTTGTCGTCGTAAGTCGGTGATTAGTGTACAAAACTTCATAGGACCTTCATCGTACTATCATCTAGATATTCCTCATGAGATTTAGCCATGATGGACAAAATATAATTAATACTTCGCCTCAGAAATATCTAGGCTAATCTGATGATTAAGAATCACGAAGAGCTGAAAAGCAAAAATTCAAGAGTGCTATCTTTTCTTAGGATTAAGTTAACGTATTGTTTGAATGTTAGTCCTGATTGATATACAGAGAAGTTAAAGATCCTTATACAAAGAGCACTTTTGCTGGGCGGTTCATTCACATAATCTACTCAGTAGGTTTTTAGTAATATATAATCAAAACATTATTTATTTATTTATTCTTGCAAAAGAGTTCTTACCTGGAAACTAACTACTTGTTTATTTAATATATTCAAGCACAAATCTACTACAAAGATGCCTATAACTCCTAAAAATGGTAGGATACTATGTTCACTCCTTAGTATTTGTTCAAATTACTATTACTTACTTTTATCCCTTACATTTTTACAGTAAGATATGTACAAATTTAATTTTCATTATTTATTTTAAAAAAGTAAGATAAAAGTTTTCAAGTAAATTCAAAAAGTGGTGGCAATCCTGCTATGGTAAATTCAGCACAAAGAAACGAGACACTGGTAAGTCGAAAAATTTGATACGCCCTACTTTCCACTATATTTTGCTCATAGTGATCATTTGGAGCGCTAGTAAAAAACGGGTAGATCTCATGCCAGTTGCCTCGTCGTGAACCAGCAGGGTTAGAGAACAAGGAAACTATTTCAAACCCCAGTGTGGGGGAAGTGAATCAAATACAACTACCACCAGGAGTGATGCTTGGAATGAATAGTGCACCTACTATTCACAACATCAAAAGCGGAAATATTGAGTATATAGTGGTGTGTTTGTTTTTTTATTAATACCTTAAAAATGGCTTAATCTTGAAATTGTAAAGCTTAGTCTCTCAATTCTTTTATTTGTCCATGCATTAACTATATACAGTAGATTATTTTTTAATATAACTAATTATTCAGTATTAAGTGAATTTTTAAATTTCGAGATGCTGAAAATTGATTACCAGCAATAGTTTCTCCCATAGATAATGCTAGATCCTCCTCCTTGTGAATGTGAAAAGTTGGACAATAAAAAGAAGAAATCTAAAAACCATAAGAAAAGTCGAAAGGCTAGAGGGAACATGGATGTTTCTCGAGAAAAAAAAGAAAAAAGTAACAATATGGTGGTTGGAGAAGACGATGGACAAAAGTGAATTGCCCGTTACTTGCATATTACTTTGACAATTTATATTTAATTTCCATTAAATATAAATTGACTAGTATATGGTTACTACATCCTAGATCTATAAAAGTTATATAAAATACGGTTTTATATGATCTTTAGGAAAACTGCGGTGGATGGGTATATTTTCTCTTTTACAAAATATTTATTAAAGCAAATTCTAGTAGAAATAGTAAAATAATAAAACAAACATAGCATGACAGATTTCGTATAACTTTTAGACTAAAGTCAGAAAATGAGTGGACGTCAACACAAATCGCTGAGGCCAATTTGTTGGTAAAGTCAATTTTGTCTGGAAAGATGTCAGATAACGTTTACAAGGTGAATAGTATAGTTTACCAACAAGGAAATAATTTCTTTATTTATCTTATAAATGCTAAATTATCAAAAGATTTATTATTGGCGAAGTGATGCTGAATGCCATACTGTTGAATCCACAATTGTCCAGATTGCGCGCAATTATGGAAGTGCTATTGGAAAGAAAAGAGACCCCGAAGCTAGTGACGTTATTGGTGGAGATGCTATTAGCAACATTAACGAAGGGAATAAAGTGGTAAAATGAAATTTTATTATTTTTAAAAACCCGACGGTACTGGTAGTGATCCAGATATTTATAACGGAGGGTACGCTCAAAGTCAATTTGGTAAAACAATTGATGACGGTGTAAGCGGAAATAACTGATAAAAATCCAAAGTTGTTGAATAAAATGGTAGCTCTCATAACTAAAAAAATGACTGGAAGTAATAGCGAGATGTTCTCTTAAAGGTCGGTACCTCCACTGCTACACTTAATGGTAGTTGTGGAAAAGGTTTTGAAGAAGATACCCATAAGGGATTTCCAAAAAGTAGAAATTCGTCTAGTGGAGGGATGAATTCAGATAGCATGGCTGGCAAAAAGTCATGCAAATACGAACCTACTAATATCCCTAAATATGATCTTGGTGTCAGCAGTAGCTCAGGAGCTAATACCAGTTCGAAAAACGATAGTTCCTGTTATGCAATTGGAAATAATATGTACAGCGGAGGGTATCAAAATAATGATAAACCAGTGAGTTTCTCTCTTTTTGTTACGTCAGCTAAACTCTTTAACAGTTTGGTTTATTAGTCAAAGAATAGCCATCCATACGCTACCTCTGGAACATCTCCTGGAAAGATAGGAGTAGCACAGGTGAGAATAGTTTCGGGCAGAAAGCTTTTAAAGAATCCCTTAGAAAATTTGTTTCACGAATTCTAGAAATATGAAAAACCGGATGTCGGCAATAAAAAAGACTGCAGTGTCTACATGCTACGTATGTTACCTTTTATTTATTTTAAATGTTTTATAACTAACTTTCATTTTTCTAGCACCAGGATTCAAGTAATTTATCCTTTCTTTCCACAAAATATATTCTTGTTAATAAGAATAAAGATATATTTCTTATGCAAAAAAAAAGAATAAAATGGCCAGCATTGGTATGAACCATATCACCAGAACATTTTAAAGACAGAATTTGAACTACTCGTTAGTAAATAAAGATAAGATAATTCATAATAATAAACTAGGACAAGAAGGCCAATAATGGTAGCTTGAGCATTAAAAGAAATTTCTAAAGTACCTTTGGTATTTAGTTCATATAATATAAACAGAAGATTGGCTGCCATCCTTGGATACCTTGTATTTAACTGTGAGGTTTTGAGATTAACAAAGCATTAAATTTTGGCATCAGTTCATTCCAAATGCTCCATTAGGGATGTGATTGCATTTAAGGGTGAGATCATAGCAAGAAATTTGTTTTTATAGAATATCGAATTTAATTATGCAACGGAATAAACAGGTGAGCTTGAACAGCATCCAAAAATCACATTAGCGAAATTTGGTTATCACAATAAGCTGGAATGAATTATCGAAGTCTTCGATTTTTACCATATCTGTCATCCTTTTCTACTTTACTTCATTTTAAAAATGTAATTAATTTTTTCGTTAACTGGAGCATTCAGAAAATGGGAAATGCGCTAGCCAAGTGAATATGAACAAATGTGGATTAGGTCCGAATCAAAAATGATTAAACTTATTAAAACATACAGTTTTTCTTGTTTATAAAATTCGAAATATATTCTCGTTCCTTAATTTTTTGACAGACTTCTTTGCAGGTTGTAAACGCAGAGTTGTCTTCTCGTAAACGTGTATAGTTAACATTTATTAATATCAAAAAGTATATGACAGTAGTAACAAATGCAATAGGATAGTAACAACTAGTAGAAGAATGTAAGAGTTGATTCACTCTTTACTGTAATTCTCTTCGAAATACTATCACAATAGGTTTATGTACTCTACCTGCCACATTTAAATGGAGCTAGTGAGTTTCCAAATTTGTCTTTTATTTTTGTACTTGTAAAATTGAAACTTTAAAGAATATTAAAGCTTAGTATTTTGTTATTTCTGTAGGCCCAATCAAACGTTTAACATTCTGCTTTAGTAAGCCTACAAAAAACAAGCTGTAAAAATAATATCACGAAATTCTCGGACTTGTTTTGTTTTAATACTTTTTCTCATTCACCATATTAGTTTGTAATGAAAATTCCAGTGCAATTTTTAATGTCAGTGCTGTTTACTTCATCGATGTTTTGACTTTAGTAGGCTTGCCTTTTGGGTAACAATGAGAGAGGAAATTATCTACATTAATTAGCTATGAGTGCAACGGTTTCTAAGGGATACACCTACGATCATGCTAATGAAGCCATGGGATCAAAATGAATTTAGGGTAACATACTTTGTAAATAAATTTATGAGAGAAACTAGTAAAACAAGGTTTACAAACTTTTGGCCACCTTACAAAGAAGTTGAATACAACGATCTGCAGTCAATATGAAGATAAAACAAACATTTTCACAGTAATCCCGGATGTATTGTCTATCATTCTATCGAAACTGCCACCTGGTCTTTTTTTATGCTCCAACATAAAATCCTTTGTCCCTAAAGAATATTTCAAGAATTATGCAAGTCACAAGTACTAGGAGCATCAAAATTATGAATATCATGGTAGTTTATAGTAATATTTTTAAAGTCAAAGTGAGAAGCAGAAGTGAATGTCTTTATAAATATGAAGCTAAAGCTAATAAACTAGAGAAATATTTTCAGTAAAAATGTTAGACCACTATTTCGTTAAGATTAAAGCTATACATAATACATTTAAGATTTAAGATCAGCGTGTCCATACATCCTATTACTAGGTAACTTAAAAAAGTTTTTTTCCCTTTGTTTAAATTAAAATGACACACCTTTAACATATGGAGTGAAGATATAATGAATGCCTTATAAGGTTTATTTAGCATCAAAAGGGAGATAGTTCCAAAGAAAGTGTGGGTCGAAAGAATGGTTGCCAAAATGTGGTTCACGGCTGAATGAAGCAATTTTGTTAAATATTAACGCTTTTCACAGTGAAGGTATTAAAAGAGAAGTGAGTTTGTTGTTTAATTTCACCAAGATATGTATTGTAACTTACAGTATGTATTTGGTATTTCAAATACGATTGAAGTCACTATGAAACCTATGGGAATAATGAACACTATGGACGGAACAGCCACCTGAAACACTGCTATAGATGCCACTCTAATTGAGACTTAATGAAAATAAATCGAAATTTTGATATTTCACTAACTTGAATTGATAGCGTGTGTATAAAATTCTTTTGCATACGCTTGGTGTGTTCAGAAAAAACGATGAGCTTGAGAGTTCGATGCGACAGGAAAACTAGCATTACGATAACTACGGCTGAGTAGATCACTTTCAGCAAACAAGCCACTTTTAGCACATTAAACATAGTATTCTTATTATCAATGACGTATAAATTGGGCAAATCCATAAGACTTTCTAGTTGTGGATATCTCTGAAGCGAATCACTGTAACATATTTCCCAATCTAATAAGCTTTAGTAATTATCTCACTTGAAGAATAACTCTTTTTGATTCGTCCTGATCTTTACCGCAAAAGACTCCAAGAACTACAAAAACCAGAAACCATAATATATAGTTAGAAATTACTACAAAAATAAACGAAGGTTGCCGTAGTTTAAAACAGTGTCCTGTAGGAAGAATCAACTGGTAACGAAAGAAAAACAGCTGTTCAATAGCCATGACTGTGCCAAGTATACATATTATTAGGGTTAGCTTAAACAGGTAATAATAACGTAATAAAGAAGTTCTGTTATCCTTTGAAGGTTTATTTGTTTCCTTACCATTTGTATCCATCCGGTTATATGAAAATAACTTGATAAAAAGCCATCACAATGTCCCATGAAGAGTGGACTAAAATTGTCTGGAACTGTCCCAGAAAAAAATAAAATATCCGATACTGTTGACCAAATCTGAATTCCGTCATACATAGTTGACATAATAATACTTGGAAAATGTTAAGGTATATTTACCTCGGAGCTAAAGTTCATCGAAAAGAAACAATCACAAAAATTAGTGTTACTAAGTAAAATTCATAGTTCATTTGTTTATGTACTAAAACAATGCCCGCCTGATAGGTGAGAAGGTGCCATCTGTACTCTTTAATGTGCTTTTTGGCGCAGAATATAATTATAAATATCCCAACAAAGTTGACAGGTGTGGTGAGTAGGCCAATTATGTGCATTATTTCCATATAGAACGGCTCATGGATAAAGTGTGCTGCCGTTAAGTTGAGCATACTCTTATTTTCTTCTGAAAAGAGTGAATATCAATATTGAAAAGAAAGTTAAAGACAATCAGAAAGTACAATTTATAAAATGAAATATATAAATATTTGCTGGATTTAGTGCACGTGGAATAAAGTTTTATTTTGCAGATATTAAGCTATTACAATCTTCCTTAATCTTCATAGATCAGTGTTCGAAGTTTTCTACATTTTCTCAATCACATGGTGATCGGAGATCCATGGTCGTCACTCAGAGGAAAGGAATTTCTGCGCATCTGATCTGGTTTAATGTACATTTTTGCCACGTCTTGTTAGTAAACTCATTATCAAACAAATTTCAACATTATGATGGCTTCTGCAACTTACCGTAGTATCAATTTAAACATTTTGGAAAAATCCTGTTTGAAACAAATGTAATGTAAATGAACAAGTGACAGTAATTCTAAAGTATTTTTCGATAAGCAAAAAATAAAAGTAAATTGTAGTAATATACCTAAATTCCAAAGACTTGTATTTTTAGAACTCTAGTTAGAAATTTTAATAATAAAATCCAGTAAATTGAAATAACTCCAAGTAAAAATAACGGAAAGTAAAAATAATTCACTGATGTGCAGAACAGTGTAACAAAATAGAATGTAATATAGCCAATAATTATACTGTGAAAATGTAGTATTTTGTGCTTTGTATCTTTGAAATACATTTACGGAAGTAAAAAAATGTGTTGAGAAAATAAAAAAGTAAAAATATAGATATAATTAGTTCCGTGTTGTATAAATAATGTGACTCAAGGGAGGAATATGTATTAGAGCCAGATGACTTCATGGTTTTAATGGAATTTTTATGGCTGGAACATATTCAGGAAATTCTTTTGGTTCGACAAGAATAATATAATGTACCGACGTTATTAATAAATAAGACAGCTGCACCTATTATTAATTACTTGGTTTGAATATTACTTGTTAATGTTTTTATCATTGACGCTAAACAGAGTATCCCATCACATGTAGATAGCTGGAAATGGAGGTTATGCAGGAAACATCAACAAACGTCGTTTCTTAAGAATAAACTTGAGATCAATATTGGATATATCCTAGGTTTACACCTCGTCTCATAAAATGTTGGATGATTTAAGACCGAAAAGCAAATGTGAAGTGTGCCATTAGTTCTGAGCTCACTATTTCGCGAAACAAATACGTCTTTAATAGTTGCAGGAAATATAGAAGGAGTAAAACATATTTGGTATAACAGAAGTTCAGCTCATTCTTCTCCTGTTAATGCAGAAATTGAAAAAACAATGTTGATGCATATCAGTGGCTATCATTTACTTAATAATGAATGAATCTGAATTAATATGCACGCAAGTGGGTACTAACTCAAAGTACTAAAGTGCTTTTGTCTGCATATCGGAATAAAATAACTGGTCACCTCTACTAGTGGAATAGCGAGTCATTGAATTGTCTTCTGGATTTAAATTACTCGCGAAAACACTATTATGGCATAGATACCTGCGATTCTTCTTTGAGTAGCATAAAATGAAGATATCGGAAGTCCACTAAAATGTCCTTAAGCCTAGTATCATAGCATGTACAAGCCTTTAAAACTAAATATCAAATCTAGGACATTTGGCTTGTCGTATAGGAATTTTAATTATAGATGGTAACTGTCCACAACTAACCCGGGCTTTAAAACGTAAAAATACTTGAGTACTTTCGAGTTTCAATTGAAAGTTAGACCGATTTTTCATTAACCGTGATGTTTGTATTTGTCTAGGTGAAGTGTGTGAGCAAACATACTATTGCACACAGCTTTTGACTGAGGCCTTTGTATAATCTAAAATTTCTCATTCTTGCCTCTTCATCTACGCACTTAATTGCTATATTACTTATTTTTTTATACAAAGTATTTATCTTATTTGTAAATATTTTTCTCGTTATATATTTATCTTTGTGCATCTCCACTCTTGTTAAACCATAGTTAATTAGTTTGTCTTTTAATATGATTGTGTTAGTCTTTAATAGCATTTAACTTGCCAAACTTGTTAAAGAACTACTCTATCGTAGTTATTCAGTATTCATGATTCAATAAATAAATTCTTATTTAAATATATAGTATTATTTGTAAATGTGCCTAGATGTATTATCAAAGTTATTTCAGCAATAGATGGTCTCGAAAACTCAGGATGAAATAATATTGTTAAAAATATATTAGTACCAAACTAATCCAAAATTCTACTGTACAAATCAAGAAAATTTGCAGTTTTATGAATACAATTATAGAGTGACTATGGCAATCTATAGTTACAGTCCACATGGGGATACTGAGCCAAATCCTGATTATGAAATTTGTTGCAGAGCATACCACGCTACGGTAGGATATTTGGAAGCTTTACATCTTTCTTATAATAATAGTTATTTTCAAAAAAAAAATTACAGACTGCTGCCAAATTCTTCTCATGTTACTTTTTTATTCTCTGCCTACTCATATCTGCTACCAATTTCCTCATTTTTGGCTTCGATCATACGTGGTTTGTCTTATATGAAACTCCTATTATAAGTCTTTATTAGATGTATACTTACATATTTTTTGATTTGTTTATAACAAATATGCAATCGTTTTCAGGTTTTCTATCTTTTGTATATTGTTCACAATTTATTCTCTTATTACAATGTATGGAGTATTTTTAGAGAAAAGAATCTTCATTATTCCATTTTTAGCAATTCAGGTTAGTGATTTTTAGCCCAAAATAAAAAGCAGATTATAGAGCAGCTATGCAAATCTATTAAGAAGTGTATATAAAATAGTGAAGTTCAATGTACCTGTTCGTATTTTAGCATGAGGTACACAACGAGGAAAAATTCTCACCCTCACATACGCATTTGTAAACCAAAAGGGAATAAGCGTTAATTCGATGATTTCAAAGTTTTACTTTTCTGGCTAGTATTTATAAGTATTATGTCGGAGTCTATCATGTTGAAGTCTTCATGATAATCCGAAATTCAGCACTTAATTAGACTGAAGCAAACTAATAGTAGCGGCAAAAACAGACACAACTACTATCGCATAACAAGTGATGAACGAGATCACTGGATTACCAGCTCTAATTTTGAATTAATCCAATGTTTAATTTGTGAAAATATTAATTGTTGTCTTTTCTATGGTAGAAATATACTAATATTTGATTTCTATTAGTAATATTTGACCATTGAAGGCAAGTCAAAACTTATTAATTTGCACTTAATAATTAAAGTTCTCTACGTATGAATAAATTAGTTTTATCACATATATTTTTTCGTAGATGTACCTAAGACTAAACAACATTAATGAAAATGAAAAAAACTAGTATTTGACCAAAATACCTACTAATTTAGAGAAATCTACTTTTTAATTGCTAAATTAATCGTCTGTTCGAAACAGTATCTTGCAGGGCATTCTCACAATTGTCTGTTTTTTTACAACATCGGCTTTTGCGTTCTTTGGGACATTTACGAACCTCATATACGAACATCATCGTGATTCACAGCTATTGAGATCACTTTATGAAATGCACTGGTTGGACCCCGATGATGAGAAAAGTTAGAAATTAGAGAGAGAAGAGAAGAAAAAGAAATGAGGAAAATTATATGGTATTTAAGAAAGTTTATATTATTTGTTTTATTTACAGCGCAGACCATTGTCTCTTCTCTGGCACTACTTGCTCTTCTCATATGTTTGATTATCTCCGGATACTCATGGTACGTTATGTGGAAGACATACAAATGCTATAAAGCAAATGATAGGACCATTTGTCCTGGATACCAGAAGGGAGTAATTGTAAATAATGCAGAGATATGAAGTAATCGTCTACCATTTTAATGATAAAATTCTATCTTCTAGATATACATATCTCTTTGGAAAGTCCTTATAGGTAAATTAGTGAAATAAAGATCCTCCCCGTCGTTTAGATGCGGATAGGTAAATTAAAACAGTTTTCTTAATGAATTGATTTCATATTTTACTTAAATATATATTAGAAAGATTAACCAATTTGTTCTAACCACCTATAAAATTTCAATGACTACTGAGGAAAATATATTCGTCGCAATCTATATCGTCCATGTCTTCTTTATATGTGAAAATGTTAGTGTAAATGAATTACACTGAGATTTAAAGGCTGAAAACATAGTTTTAAAATATATTGATAATAATCGTTTCTAGTTTATGTTCCAGTCTTCCGTCCGTTCCACATTACTGTTATAGTAGTACATTTAAAGACTTCTCCATATTTTAAGCATGGTAGTACGAGGACTGCATGATTTAGGGCTTATTAGTGGACAATTGAGGTAAACTGCAGAATTTAATGGAACGATATTATTTCAATTACGCAAAGTATTGCGTCCATAAAATGTTTATTTCTTTAGTGATTTGATTTATAAAACAAACCTATTACTGTCAACTGTGGGTTCTGTAAATGGCAATTAATACTAGTATATCTATATCATTATGAATTTTTACAAATGCTTATAATGAGCTTTCGAAAGGTTACTGTTTCATTCACTATATTGTTTGCATTGGTATATTTGAAATTGTTCGTTTCCACTACACTGACCGTATGAGCATATCTTAAATCTCATGTCTAATAATTAAATATTATCCAATACTGATCTGTTATTGTAGAGAAGCTTCTATTTAACACTAAAAAAGGTTGAATTATATTAATGGTTATGTATAGTTGTGTTCAGCAATAAATACTTTGACATGCTTGTGAGCTGTTATTGACACTTCATATCAATAATCAATAACCACTCGCAAATATCAAAAGTTACTTTGTCTTTATTATCATGTTCAAGTTTTTAATTGTTCTAGTGAAATGAAGATAGTAAACTATTACGACACATATGAGCTTTAGTAGAATATAATCACATATATAGTCTGTTTTAATCGTCTAATACTAAAAACGAGTAATTATGTACTTTGATGTAATGGGATATTGATTTGGAAGAACTTTTTTCTATCATGTTTAGTTAAAGTTTTCATATAGGTATTTGTATAAGTATACTTCGCTTATAGGGCATGAATAGTGGAACTTCGAAAAGAAATCCACATCTAGTTGAACGAGTAAAATTATTAACTGAAACTACTGAGATCTGTCTCAAAAGCATTGAAGTTAGGAATAGGAAGATACAGAGTCTGAAAATAAGTAGTGATTACTGGGAGGGAGGTGCGATGGTTTTTCTTTACATGGTATATATCAGTAAAAAGGGAATTTGTGTTACAGTTTAAATTTATTCTAAAGGAGCGCCTATTGCCAATATTTTTGCTTCGTAGGAGTATTTTATCTAATTAATTACAGAATGTTTCAAAGTCTTGAAATTATTTGCTGAGTATGTTAATCGGGCAGAGATTGAAAAGAAAAGGTAAGATAGGCTTCCTTTTTCCAGATTTTTTCGTGCTTTATAGCCAGAATTGATTGTTACATTGTATTCTATGTACAATAGAAATGAGAGGTAATTAGTATAACGGCTTTACGGTTGAAAAAATTACTTCAGATATGAAGCATTAGTGTCCAACCTCCATACGGAGCTATCAGTTATTAAGAATGATAAGAACGAACAGGTTATTAATTCTCAAGTAAGTATATATGAGTTCTTAGGTTAAGATTAAAATAAAGCTATGTATTTAGAATGTAATCAAGGAACTGAGAATTGAATTAAAAAACTTGTACGATAGGAATAGTGCATTAGAGAGAAAAGTAAAAACTACTATGGTATCAGCAGAATCAGTAAGTTATTTTTTCCGACTTTTATTTTATTATTCACTTTTAACAACGTTTGATGCTTAAAACGGAGGTCTTATTATATCATCAATTTTAGAGTAAGACCACTTCACGTGGTACTTCATCGGTAATTCGTCAAGATAAGGATTGTTCTACTGATTACTCATGCTCAGATGACTCTTTTTCTCGCACCGGTATTAGTGCTATGATTAGAAAACCAGTGGCATTAGGACCTATTCAAGGATTGGTCAGTTTATATTTTATGATAGCAGATCTATTGAATTCTAATATCAAGTTTTCTTTTATAAATATTATGTCTTCAATTAGGATGTTCCTAATTTTTAGGCTTACCTAAATTATCGTTAATGGATTTATTTTTGGCATTACTGAGTTAAATACTGGCTACCTCGATAAATACTACAGTTTATTTACTTAAAGTTCTATATTGTCGTGGTTTTTATTTATAGCACTTATATTACAATTCATTATACTAGGAGATGAGTTCTTTATTAGAAGCTATTTAATTTTAATATCAGTCAGATACACTAATGTCAACCCCTTCTGGTTTTATGAGTCCAGTGCCATGGGTTGTTTTGGCGACCTCGCGCAGTCGAGCGCGTCGTTTTCTCATGGCGGCAGGTGCCAGAAGGCGGGGCTTGGCACTGGACACTGGTCATTACTCCGCCTGGTCATCCATCTGAGCGGTCTCATTCGAAGGTTGCCTATAGCCCACTCTGCCCGCTGCCGTTTTCCCTACGTTTAGTGGGCTTTTCCCGCTAATCGCACTATTGGTTTTATCTCATTAACTTCTGCAAATGATTATATATCTGATCTACAGTGGTTTAGCATAGTTATAATTTGTTTGGTATTACTTTTCAGTTAGTACTCTAATATAAACACGGTTATGCCTAGATTTATATTTTATGAAACTATGATTCACTCGACACAAGTTATGCGTTCCGGGTGCATTGTTATGATTGTACCCGTAATGTACATAGCTTGAGTTGCATGTAGTCATTAAATGTATTTGTAACTATTAGGCGCTTATTATCACCTATTGGAATAATAGTTATTTCATGGAATTAAAATCTATTGTCTAAAGGCTTAGTTAAGCACTTTTTATTCATTTAATAGTGTGCATTCTCGTGTGTCCTTGTGCCGACGCTTTGGTACCCCTCGAAACAATTGCCCATACCCTTGTATCGATTGGTTTGGATATGCTAATGCGCTGTGTCCCCAATGGACGATCGGGGTCAGGGGACCCTGAGCATTTAGACGCTAGTCGCGTGACCCATGACCCTGTACGTTGTTTATATGTCGCCTGCCTTATCGGTTGACCTCATCTATTGTTTTGCACTAACCATCAGGATTATGATGTGAGCGCAGTACGGTCTACTCACCCGCTACTTTCAATCGACAGAAAGAACTAGCTATTTAATCCGATTATTTTCTGGCTCATATTACTAGTATTCGGTTTGTAATGTTTCCTGAGAATATATACGGCTAGGTCCGAATCGTTACATTCGGTTTACATTTTTTTAATGTACCCGTAATGATAATGGTTCTGATCTCGCTGTACATGATTCTACAGCGCATTATCCACCTCCATCATCATGTGTATGATGAGACTATAAGTGTATACTTTAATGTGACAATCACTTTGGCTGTGTGGTGCGTGTATACATTTGGAGTTATACCCGTAGCCACATTGCTAGAAGAGAAGTTACTAAGAAACAAGTTCTTAGGTGTTTAGGATTTATAATAAGTATTCCTATTGAGGATTAATTTCTGTAATGAATAATGGGGGTTTTAATATGAAAAAAGTTAAATAGATTACCTAACCCTGCTACTTTGTCAATATTATGTAGGTGGATAATTGTAGAATGTTTTATTTAGCTATAAGAACGATCAGTGTAAGTTGAAGAGTTTTAGTGAAATAAAAGATAATATAATATCTAATAAGAGTTTATAAGAGTCACAATTCCAAAGTGTACTCTAGTGATTTGATTTTTAAAGTTTTATGATAATACATTTAGAATATAGGAAGATATTTCAGTGTTCAAGAAAGTTTGCTGAAGGATACGGAAGTAAGGCAATTACTAATAAGCCACCACGTGCATGTAGACCATCAGAGTGTAAATCAAAAAAGATTGAGGTATGTGGGTTGCTACTTTTGATATTTTTGTTTTGATTGTCTGTTATTACAGTCGATCATCACTACTCCAGATAAGAGTAATGAAACCCTGGCTCGGGGTGAATCAGTTCGTAGATCTCGATTTGATTCTCCTCGACCAACCCCACGTATGGGTTGTGCCACACCAAGGCGGGTTAGACGGAGTTTGTCAGTTCCCCATCAGAGTCCAGTAAGTAAGATATTTTTGGATAGGAATTTCATTGTTTAAAAAAATTGTTATAGAACCTCAGATGATGTGTTCTCCTTATTAGGATTAACTATACATATGTATATCTTTTCTCAGTTAGAACGTGGTGAGACGTCTGGTCTAGCAGCCTTTGGCAGATCTGTTGTTGCACCAAAACCATTAATGCCTTCTAGTGACAAAGAACGTTTAGTGGCTGTATGCAGTGATGAAAACATGTTAGACAGTTTTGCTCTCTTCAGAAAAAAACGGATAGTATAATCTTGAATTTATCTCGTTTTAACATGCCTTGAATGCCATATTTGAAATATTTCAGTGCCATTATAACTGATGATGATTCTATTAATTTGCGAAATATAAACAGTTATGTAGAGGAGAGATCATTGATAACAAGTAAAGATGAATCGGAATCTTTTGGGCTGAATAAACAAGAGACTGTATGTTTTGTAATTTAAGTATTTAGAATTGGTTCTATTTTTCCAAATGTTGTTATGGAACTATTACTTTGAAATAATGTAGTTGTTCTAGGTATTCAGTCGTGCACACAACTGTAAAGAAACTCGTGTATACCTTCGAGACGTTTGCGATGTTTGTGGTAAGCGTTTGGGGATGGGACAGATGGCCATGCGTTGTTCCGGCTAGTTTTGAATTCAATTATTTTCGGACATTAATTTGAATTGTTGTAATACGGTAGTTTGGGATAAATAATATTATTTAGTTTGTCGTCAAATGTGTCATGAAATGTGCTATCATCGTTTAACTAAACCTTGCGCTCCTCGAAGAATTGATATGCCGAAACTCACAGGTTAGATTAAAAATCTGATAATAGGAAGAAGAAATATACTACCTCAGTGTTTTGTTACATTAATGCTACTAATTATATGAAGCACTTTTCACTGAGTTCAAAAGCTCGCGAGTGTTTTCGTGGTATAATGTTCCCGAAAACAACTTCTAATGGTGTGGTTATTTTGGAAATGGTTTTTATAATGACTTTAAGATTCGTTATGCTGTATTCATATACTATCTATCTGTAACATTAACATATTTAAATATGACTCAATTATAGATGATAACCCTATTTATTATTGGGTCAAATAATAATAGCAAATTTATTCACGTTATTATGAATTCTTAAGGAGTGTTAACTTAGTGGCAATAAAGTAGAGTTTTTGACCACTTATTCACAGTTTATTTAGACTTTAAATTACCATCATATATAAGATGATTGATATTATTTTATTTATGTATCTATATTTACTTAGTTGGCCAACGGTACTCTCTGCCAGATTGGTGTTGCGAAAATATCCGACCGATGGTGCCGTATTCTCTTATAGTATCAGTAACTTATTTAGACAGACATCATCTAGCTGTTGAAAACATTTATAAGTGTAATTAGTAAGTTAGAATTAAATGTTTGCATTTAGGTTTCTTTAATGCCAAAAAATTTGTACTTTATAGTTCTGAAGGACTTGTACAGGAGTTGATGCATCAATTCAGAAATCAACGAATGCACCCCGTTTTGTCACGATTTGATCCTCACTGTATAGCTGGCTATGTCAAAACATTCATCAAAGCTCTTGGGGTAATTACCATATTTGGGATTTTTCATGTCTAGAAGATCTTATGTGTAATGTCCTAAGTTCAACCCCCTTGTATTTAGCTTTTCAGATTATTCATTATAGAGGCCGTTAATACCTCCTACATCTTATCGTGAGTTTGTCTCTGGATCTCTATCAAACGAATCGAAGGTTCGAAAAATTTTATTGAACGCCTTTGAAGAGTTGCCGATTCCAAACAGGGATACGTTGTCATTTTTGTTTTTGCACTGGAAGCGAGTGGTTAGTCACTCCGATGTAAGTTGTTTGTACTTGTTCAATATCAGATTGATGTTTTTAAAACTCATTTTTGTTTATGTATTATTATGAAGAGTTGCGTTTAGGCTAATGGGATGACTGCCGAGAATTTGTCGCAAGTTCTTGGTACAACTGTTGCTGAGCGTGGCGTTAAAAATCAGGGAGATATAGATGAACAGATACAGGTGAACATCAGGGTCTCTAGTTTAGTGGTATTAGATTATCAAAATGTTCACAGTTAATGGCAATTATATCTACATATATCTGAAGATTGTGCGTGTTCTGCTTGATATTGAAGATGATTTCTATCTTCAAAACCTTCGATGTGATGCCCACCCTTCGTCTGTACTTTCCGAAAAGGTTATATCTATGAGTTTTCTTTCGTAAATACGATTTCCTCGCTAAATTATATACTCAATTAAATGAGTTTCAGCACCTTCCAAGAACTCCTAGCTACAGATTTACATTCACCACACCAAAGGAAAAATCGATTATGAGATCTGTCAAAGGCAAATCACCATGGAAATAATATAGGAGAGAAATCTTTGGTTGACCAAATGGATATTTTTTAGTAGTTTTGCATTTAGCCATCTGTCCATTATTGAAATTGCGGACTAGTTGTTAAAACTTTCCTATCTATACTATCTAATTACAACAGTAATTTGTAGCTTTTTTGAGATGGTTATTTAATTATTCTACGTGTTATGATTATACGAAAAACTTGTGAATGTTTTAATATAAATAAAACCTTTTCCCGACGTTGTGCTTTAGTTCTCCGAGTTTATGAAACTAAATTTCCTAGCAGATGAAGTGAATTCACACTAGTTAATTGCATGCTGCATGACCTTATTCACGAGGATTTTATCGTATTGGTAGATTTGCTACCCGCGGATTATGGTTCGATGCAATTAATACGGACAGCATAGAGTCCCGTAAAGATTCCCCTTACCGTAACGTTAGGAAATGGTGTAAACCTTATTATCGATCGATTTTTTGAATTAAACTTCTGTACTCCTATATTCATCTCCATTTATCCCCTATTTTATTTAGCATATCTTCACTAAAACAAGTTTTTTTTTCAGAAGTATTGTGTAATATCAGTTTCCAAAGTGAATAGTATGTGGATTGTGTGACAGGGTTTTCTGTCATATTTAATTGAATTGGTGAATACTGATAATTAACATCAGTTCCCTAAATAGTTGATCGGTTTTTTGAATAATATACATAAATATGTTTATGGATTTAATGGACCAACGTACATTATGGTCCCTTGATACGAAAAAGGTTTGTTTTGACATTCACCTACATTGTGTTTTGGACCACGTTACTTATTTTCATAAATTGGATGTTCAATTCATACGTACTATCATTATTTTTTAGATTTTCCAAGATCGTTTGGATTTTGCCTCGCCTACTAAATCAGAATTTAAAGAGGTGATACCTCGTCACTATACAGGTATGCAGAATTTTTTATTTGAAAATAATACATTTGGTTTTGTCCATAAGCTTGTTTAATTAGTGGAGGGGTACTTACAACGCATAATTAATACTCTTGTCACTTTTTAATAAGTTAGCTGAAAATAAGCGTTTGGGTTTATGGGCGTTTTCAGTGCTTACTCCGGATCGTTTACGCGGTTCAAGCTCTGTGGATAGTCCATGCACTTCAAATGGTGATTTACTAACTAGCCGGGGGAGCAGCTCATGTTCAACTGGCTCATCACCTATATCTATAACGAAAGAGCTCACTAGTGTTGCTAGTCCCCTAACTCCATTACCACATACACCCAGTTAGTAATTTTCCGCTGCTTGTACTTTATTACTCCTGTTCTTAGTCATATCTATATATATGTTTATTTACTTATTTATTTGATGCAGATTCGCGTTCAAAAAGCCCTTTACAAGATCATGCGAAAGTTTTCCTTGCTGTGGAGAAGAGTAGTGTAATTGATTGCACTAATAAGGTTCACTGTCGTTCTTATGATAAAGACCGGGATCGAGATATGGAAAGGGATCACCCTAGTGAACGGAGGCGGGAAAGGTTTAGACGTTCGCCTGTGCCTTCACGATCACCACCAAGCCGAGATCGTAGAAAAAAGGTTTGGCAACAAAGCTTATACTTGGAGGATGTTTCTATTTTTGTCACTGCAAGGCATTGCGTGATATGCTATTAGTAAGATTATAAAGGATCGACGGCATCGTTCTCGTTCTTCAAGTCCGCCGAGGGCGAAGAAACTTCGTGTGTCATCTCCACTTCGCAGAACTCGAGGGAGAAGTCGCAGCCCGAAAAGGAAAGTAGATAAAGACAGGAGCTTCAACGTCAGGTATATGCACAATTCTCTAAAGTTTCCACATAATTTAATCTATTTGTAATTTAGTCAATATGCTAACGTAATTCCAACAAGCGGGAAAAGTGAAACGTGTAGCAGTCATGAATCTTTATGCAATGGAACTGTATACTCTGATTACGATAGTTCTCAGCATCGGGATATCGAGACAAAAAAGGAGCTGGGGAATGTGAATACAAATTTTATTTTGGTACTAAGTATGTTGTACCATTTTTTCATGAATTTTTTATTCTATTAAATTACTTTTGTTTAGATTTTTAATATAGCTCATGAGAAGAAACGAGATAACCTGGACTCCTCTATGAAAGATGACCTGTTAAATTCAACCAAAACAACTAAGTTACTCAAAGAAGAGGACAGAATACTAGGAAATGGGAATATCGCTAACGATAATGATAAAAACATTCACAATGGATGGTTATCGAAATGTCAGAGCGTGCATAATGGAGATGGCGTATTTTCAACAATGCCGCTAATTAAGCAGTAAGTATTACTTCATGTATTCTAACATTTGGAAACAGTATATTACTACGAATTATAGAAAGAAACTAACGATTAATATCGGAGTTGAGACTGTTATAAAAAAGAAACCATTGGTTGAATATACGGAAACTGATGGCAGTAGCGATGATGAAGACCAGAAAGTGAGTTAATTATAATCTAATATTATTATTCAACGAAAAATTTCCATATTGTAAAACTAATCACGACCCTTCTAATAATATCAGGTAATAGCATGAATACAAAGGTTGAAGATTTTACTGGAGATTTTAGTAAGGGCCAACTAAGATATGCAAATGTATACCTTTTTTTTCTTAAATTTATATTAATGGCTATCATTTTTTACCGATTTCAGCCATCGACCTCGCAATGTATTAGTAATGGAACTACATCTCCTGTTACCCCTAATACAGCTCGTACTATTATTGGACCTCTATTGCCATGTAAAGAAGAAATTGAGAAGCCTAGTATGCTAGAGGAAAAAAGGAATAATCTTTCTGGTTAGTCACCATATTTATATTAGATTATTAGTTATATGAAACTGGGATATATTAATCACAGAATTCACAGATGATCTACCGTCTATAAAAAGAAAGCGACTTCTTTCTGAGCGTGGTGAAAAAGAACTAGTTTATCCTGTTATGGATAAGACAACGATCTCTATTTGGAACTGGAAAGGATGTGAAACCATTGTTAGTATACTATGGTTTTCATTTAACAGGCAATAATACTGTTAATTATTCTAGCGTGGTAGAATTCGAGGAACTGGTTTGGTAAATACGTCAAATGACTGTTTTCTTAACGTAATCTTACAAATGGTAGCTCATACCGCTCCATTAGCGAGATACATATGGGAGAAGCATCCTCAGGAGAAGTGTATGTTTAGCCCTATTTAGTCATTCATAATTTAAAGAAAAATGTACATAGTTTTCATGATACTTAAATCATATAGGTTTTCGTCCACAAGGCCAGTGTCTGTCTTGTGCTATGAAACATCAACATTTGAAGAGGGTTTTCAGCGGCCAGGGTCCATTCGTACCCAGCTGGATACGGCCATTTATGAGGAGTTTGTTTTTCTAATATTAGTTATTTCTTATGTTAAACTATTTATCTACTTATTTAGAAATATTTCCTTCGCATATACATGGTATGCAGGAAGATGCACATGAGCTTCTATCTTTATTACTAGATGCTGTGGATCCACCAGTTGGATATAATAAACAAAATGGAGCTCTACCAAGCGGGGTGTAGGTCTAAATTCAATTTTCCCAAAATGTCTACATTTCTTTATTTATCCGCTCAGATCCTCGAAGCCATCTACTCCCATTGAACAGATATTTGGAGGAACCTTGAGAAATCAGAGTAAGCATGTTGGGATTACTCAGTTAAATTCAATATATATATATATATGAATTTCTTTTTTTTTTAGTCACCTGCAACATATGTAAGACATCGTATATAAACTATGAGCGTATTCGTGAACTAAACTTGGCTATTCGAAAAAGATCAGATGGTGATAACATTAAAATTTCACATCTAATTGAAATTTACTTCCGGGATGAAAACGTGTCGAATTTTGACTGCAAGAAGTAAGTCTAGATTTATTTGTGGTACCTTCGTTAATAAATGATAATAATGTAGGTGTGCTCGCAAAACGCTTGCCACTCGCCGCACACGGGTGTTACGTCCACCAGCTGTTCTTCTCGTGCAATTAAAAAGGTTTAATGCATTTGGGGGTAAAATCCGATTGCCTGTTACTGCAGATGTAAGTAATCTGTTGTTCTCACCTTTAGTTGGTCTAAAATTAATTGTGGGTTTTAGCTAGATGTCGATCTCATGAAGCACATGTATGACTTGGAGTCTAATCAGTACGTTTTAACTGGGGTGGTGGAGCATCTTGGTGCGGGTGTTGACCATGGACACTATATCTCCTACGCACGCGGTTTCGATTCGCAATCATGGTATCTCTTTGATGATGAAATAGTGAGTGTGAAATATGGATCCTAAATATGTGCAATCCATCATTTAAAGGGATCTTGCTAGTAAAACAATACATTTCTCCAGGTCACTGCCGTTTCTTCGCAGAAGGTTGTTGGCAGCAATCCATATTTACTAGTCTACAGGTGAAGTCATATATTTGATTGTAAAAAGATTAGCTAAACGTCGATTCACAATTTTAGTCGTCGAGAACACCTGGGAATGGCGCCGAAAAACACTGCTTGTGTGAAAACATCAAATAATCCCATAAGACCGAATGGAGTTTTAAAAAACAATGGAGCCGAACAGTTAAACAAGTAAGTCCAATATTCGTCTTTATTGTTTTTATTAAAGCACGAATTTAGGAGCTTCACGAGCATGGTTAATAATGGCTTTAGCAGTCAGAAAAAGTTTTTGTCGCCAACATCATCCCCTTATAAAAAGACGAGTTACAGGCCGAATTTCATTTGAACATTAGTTCTGAGGTAATTTATTAGTGTTGCTCTACTTAACTAATTATTCCTAGATTTTTGTAAATACCCTTTTGGGTCTTATATTATGCATTGTTTGGGGCGATCGATTATTGCCGGTCGTGTTGTTACTAAACTGTCTACTACTTGTTGAGTTTCTATATATTTAGCTAATAATAGATCTCGTACGTTGTACCAATTATACTTTTCCATACCTGTTAGTTTTATGTAGTATACTTTCGTACGTTTTCGGTGAGATTTTCCTCGTTTTCATGTATTCTCTATACGCTGTATGTTTGATGCTCAAATACTTTATGTTACTGCACTACCCATTCATTTTGTGATTTTAATATGGTTTGCGCAGCGTTTGTAGTATTTTGTAGATCATTTTGCTTAGTTTCGTCAGTATTTGGTTAATAGTTTCTCTTGTTATGATATGGATTCGATGTTTTTAAGTTCGGTTTTGACCTCATGGTCACAACATTAATTATAAATAAATAAATATGTTACATAGTGAAGTATGTGCAATTGCTACATGATAATGGGAACAGAATCAGTTCTGCGTTTGTGGCTAGCACTTATATCCATCACGTTGGAATTGCATTAGTTTTCATGCCATTAGTTCAGCCAGTTTGCTATCAATACAGCTCAAAAAATCCTCCGTGATCAGATACATGCCACTTTCAGAGCCTTTCTTGGATCCATGAATGCAGATGGACAAGTCCTTTGTCATCTTTCCTTCCTCAATAGTGTCGATACACGCCTTTTCCAGAGTCAGTGCAAATCTTTAAAAACCGCTTTAGAAAAAGGCTGGAATTATTAAATGATCCACTTCAACCTTTTTAAATCCTCATTTCCATCTAATACTCCTCTGTGGTGTAGTCCTCTTGACCATGCAAAAATTGAAGCCACAGGATTCGTTGATGTTGGTTTGCCCTAAACAATTTATAGGATCATCAGAATAATGGTTATTAATAACAAGGTGTAATTGTGGTTACTTTCTGATACTCCCTATAATGTCTAGTAACAGTTCCATGGGCTGCCTCTGCTTCAATTGTTGTTCCATCTGGACACATTAGCACCGACGTCATCAAACCAAGAGATCCGTAACCTATTATGCAAAGTGATTTAAAAGTCAAAATTTTCCATTTAAATATTCAAATATACCTTGGGCTACAATATCACTTTGTACATCTCCATCGTAGTTTTTGCATGCCCAGACAAATCCTCCCTCACTTTTGAGACATTGAGCAACCTTCAACATGCTCAAATGGATACATATAGTAACTTCTAGAAATGCTTTTGGATATAAAAAGAAAGAAAGACTAACTTGGTCATCTATTAACCTATGTTCGTACCATACCCCTACTTTCTTAAAATCGTTCTCGTAAGTTCTGCAATTAAATTATTGAAAATATTAAATGTGGTAGTATTTGTAAAAATTGTAATATATCTATTTTGCATTATATACCAAACATTAATCATATTTCAGCATATGATTTCTAAAGACATTCTGAAATCTCCACAAATTTTTCCTCGGATATTACGTCCAACGAATCTAATGGATTACAAATATTTATATTTTAAGTAGCAGTGACTTTCTTGTGAAAAGCGTTTTTTGGATTACAGTTTTGTAGAAAACTTTTTGGTGTTATGTTTTCTTTCGAGAAATTCATCTGCTGTTGTTGCACAGAATAGATAACTATGGTACAAACTTTGTTGACGTGAAAAACCTAGTTAAGTAAAAAAAAAAGTACTGTAATATAAACAAACTTCTCATATATCTCTTGGAATATGTCCTTGAAGCGTCCATCATATTGCTTAAGTATAGTATTCTTCGTACTGAGATACAAAGGCCATTTCTTCATCAGTGCATATTGAAAGCAAGAATGAGCAAATCCACGGATACTCTTAACAGTGATAGTAAAATTAACTTCTACCGTTTTATCCTTATATACATGATTACATGGCTTACTTCTTCGGTATTATACATTGCCATTCCAATACCCCCACTATTCTTAAAAGTGAATACATCATGAACACGATTCTGTCCATCAGCACCTAAAAATGTGGAAAATAATAAATAAATAAGAAGTTTCAACGTAACATACCTTTCATAACTAGTTGTAATGTGGATCCCTGCGGAATAACGAGATCAGTAGCCCTGTACTGCAACATATGACATTATTTAGATATCCATCTCAAAAAAAAATTATGATCAATTTTATCTGTATATAAAAGTGAAGATTATTCATAAATACTTGACCGCAACGATGAAAGAGACATTTCGCTCTAAAACCTATACCGAAGCCATAGAAATAATAATACTTAAGATGAGGATGCAAAAAATTATGAAAATTTATTCAACAAAAACATTTTTCTAAATACTAGCCTAAAAATAACCCTAAAGAATCTAAATGATTTCGTGCGTAAGTAGATTTAATTCAAACAAAGTAGTAGCACAAATAATTTTAAGAGCTCAAGCATAGTATTGTATGTGTCCAGTCTTCCAAGTTCTTAACTGAGTTCTTTTATACTTTACTAACTGGAAAAATAGTTAGATCACTCTAGTTATTTTTGAATTTTAATAGAAATTATACCTGGTCTCCAAAAGCATGCCTTCCAATAACAATAGGCTTTGTCCATCCAGGAACTAGTCGTGGAATATTCTTACATAGAATTGGTTCACGGAAAACTGTTCCTGTAAGCTATATTAAATGCTTACAAATAAATATATGTAAACGGTATAAAAATGTTTCTCATAGTGGTGCTGAATGAAGCTACGACTACGTGAAGGTGTGTTGAAGATTCCCGAGAAAATAAGTGACACCATCAAAAAAGACACTTTTGAGAAATAATATATATTTGTAAAAGAAATATCAGGTAAATAAATGAAGTCTCTCCTACTAAGCTACACTATCATCCATGAATAAAACAGATGCAGCATTTGTTCTACAAAATCGTAGATTTTGAATACGATCAACCATCAATTTCATTTGGTATTAAACACTTACTCAATCAAGGTCAATTATCAAAATATAGAGATATATCCATTGATACTTTTGTATTAATTATATTTTCACAAAACCGAGTACCATATTCTCTGCTACACAGATACCACTTTAGATTTTCATATTTCTTCAGTATCTTAAAAAACAATCTACTAACCTTTTACTCATTTAATATTTTGTGCTTGCCTAATAATATTTTAGTGCATTTTAAACGATCTAGGAACTTTCCACACACCTTATAAATAATTTCCTAAAATTTTGATTTGTTTCTTAAGTAGTCCTTTGAGTCAAAAGAATAAAACATACGATTTAATTAAACACAATTAAAGTAATAGTTAATTTAGCACCTCCTAGAATATTTCGAATAGTCCCATTTGGAGACAACCACATTTTTTTTAATTTGAACTCCTTAACCCTGGAATAAAAATTAAGTATAAATTAATTAAATGCATAGGGACACAAGAGATAAAATACCAAAATTACCTAGCTTCGTCTGGTGTTATAGTGGCGCATTTAATTCCTACGCTATACTTTTTAACTGCTTCGGCTGCTTCCGTTGTTACCTATTAAACACTATCAATTAAACTATTAAAGCTGGTTATATGGGCAAAAATGTATGCGTAAAAGAAATTATCTACCTTATCATCAGTCTCATCACGAAACGGAAGCCCCAAATCGAAATACTTGATATCCAAATCGAGATAAGGATATATAAGCTAAACATAAATTGTAAATGTATGATAAATAGCATATCTTAGTTAAAGAAACTCATTTTACTTAGCCGCACCAACCTTTTTCTTGATTTCATGCCATATAATTCTAGTCATTTCATCGCCATCCAAATCAACTACTGGATTCTTAACTTTGATCTTAATTTTCTTTACCGGAGCGGCCGTTGTAACTTTCCGCATAGCTAATAAGTGACTGTGGCATAGATCTCGTGTTATCCCAATTAATCGAAGAGCACGCTGCATCCTGGCCAAATAAACTGTTACTTCAATAAAACCTTGTAAAGTATGGTTGAAGAATTACTATAGAGTAGCAAATAAATACAGTTACATTACTTACAATAAGAAACGAAAAACAATGGATATTATACTTTATCAAGAACGAATAATCAGTAACAAATACCTACCTCACTGAAAAATATAATTACGAAACTACTAACCTAAGATCAACTAATTGAAAGTTATCATTTAACTAAGGCTAAATTGCTATGCACGTGATTATATTAATTTGTTAAGCCTGACTAGTGTAGTGTTGATCAGTTAGTGGGAATTGTACAAATAAAGAGATAAAATTTATATATACAACCATTTAAATGAAATCATTCTGATATAGTGAAACCATTTGTTACAGGCAACTATTTACTGTCACATAAAAATAAATTGTCATTAATTAACACTTATATTTTCCAACAGATAATTGGAATAATTTGTTATTATAAAAACAGAATAATAAATATCAAACAATAGTAATTCACAGCTTGTGTAAACAAATATAAGTAATATGCCCTAGGACTTACATTACTAAATTGAATACCGTTTAACGGGACAATTAAGGACATTTGATACTGCGTCGCGTACGTTGTCACGGATACACTTCGTAATTGTTTGCGATAACTATGACTAAAAGTCACTGCGAAATGAGAAACTAGGTATACTGGAGAGAAGATATATCAATAAAACTTCCATTACAGCATAGAAAAGTCCATAACAAAATACTTCGAACAATGTTAAAACAAAGCACATAAAATGGAATTCTGGTCTCTATTTAGTTTCTAATACTTAGTAGATTCGAACCATTCTCCAAACTGGTTAAAAGATACATAAATGTATTAAGGGAAGAAAATTAGTATATGCACACTTATGCAGAACTTTCAACTATCTAAAGAAATCTAATTCATGTTCGGTGCTGTCCTCGGCAAATCTGTTATCTACAATCAATCAGCTTTACAGATAACAATTATTACACTTGTAAATTATACAAAGAACCTTTTGCGTTCAATTCCCTTTCACTCAACATTTTGACATGCTTAAGATGAAAGCATAAGAATTTCTTAGCCTCACTATGTAGAATCATTCATTTTACAAGAATTTTTATTATTGGAATTGTTATCAATAATACTAACGCAATAATTAACTTAAACTTCACTGCACTGTTACTTCTATTCTTAATAAAGCGGTACAATTATATTGCTTAACTAAGCCTATCTAAAATATAGTGATAAACATAAACATGAAGAGATCAACAAAAATATGTCACTTCTTATGAGGCAGATTTTATTAAATTGAAAAGAATCTCTCACTAAATGGCTACAAAAATACGTATCATAACGCTTTAAATAAGACTGTCTAAGTATTTTTTCCGTATTTAATAGCAATTCATATAATGGAGCCCGTAGTAGGGTAAAAAAAATCGATTAGAGGACGTATTTACACTGCACATGCAGTTTTCGTAGATACGTGACCTTTGCTGAAGCTAATTGGAAAGTGGAGTACTGGTCAACAGATCTAGGAGTACTAGAAGCAATTGTCTATCATAAAATCTAAAGGTGTACGATATTGTAAAAGCGTATAACGCTTAAATTCTTGGAATAGCTCTAATAATTTAATAACTATTTCAAAGTTTTATCTATTCACTTTCCTAGGAATGAAAATTATAAACATTTATTCATTCTTTAAGTTTAATTACTCCTTGATAAAAATAGTGGGATGGTCTGTAATAACCCATCATCATGTGCTCGAAATCCCAAATTCTGTCTTCATAAACGATAAATGGTCTTGTTCTTTTCTCAGCCCACTGTTCACCACTCTAGAATTTAAGAAACTACATAACAAATACAATAATTTCTTGAATTAATGAAGTCAACTTTTAAAACCAACAATATCCACACAGTTGTGTTTAATTATTAAGTAGACATGAAGTGAATCACTAAATTCCCAATCGTCCCCGGTCAAATTAAAGGCAAATCCATCTATACTTGTATCGAGAAAGATTGATGCAATCGTATCATCCATTACTGGGTCTTCCTAAATATTACTGTATGGCTTCTGACTTCTTAAACTTATACTGCCTAACTGGGGATCAACTTTTATTTTTCACAGAATACGAGTTGTCACGGATTTCATGTTAATCTACGAAACCATACCTCCATCATGAAGATTTTAGCTTTTAGTGGATGTAGCATTTCTTTCAATGGACAGAATAGCTTTCCTGTCATACTAACACTATGGTGTGTTACTGCAGATGAATAGCAACAAATGGTCTAAAACAAATATTCCTAAAATCGATATAGTTACTTTTATCAGGATTGAATTCTAAAAGATATAATCACTTTACTTTTTTGGTTATTATTTTAATTTTAAAAATAATAAAAATTTGCAAAATTATGTAGTATATTATATTTATGTTTTAGCTTATTATGAAAGAACAAACCAGCACTGAGACACAATTCACCACTTTAAGCATAGCACAATATATAGTTAATGGATAGTTTTATACACCACTTTCCATAGTATTCAGTATTGGAAGTGGAAATTAATATTCGAAACATGAAAACTGAGCGTTATGGGAAAGTGGCTACTGTAATGAGAGACAATAATGAAAAAAATGGTTTCAAGATAGATATTTAGGGTATTTCTACTAACCTATTTATATTTCCAACGTCTTCATTACAAGATGGGAACTCGATCTATACAAATATGGGTTTTTATGACACATGAACGTAAAAATTATAATAATTCCTAAGCTCAAGCCTGAACACAATGTTTAAAGTGATTTGTAAGTTTGGTATGGTATTACTGTATTTACGTCTTTAATTTCGGTTTCTGAAGTTTATAATATTATTGTACATAAAAACAACAAATTGGAATAAATTAAAGAACTATATACTTCTTCAGTAGTTAAGCTTTTAGCTAAAGCTATCGCCTTTGGTGAGATGGAGAACTCGATTCTCCTTAACGACTACAATTATTAGCTATTGTTGGCCTACAAGATTTGTTCTTTTACATGTTTAATTCTCAACATACTAACACTTTATCTCACCGTATTCAAATCTGGCAGCAAAATGAAGACGTGAAAGATTGGATAAACAAAAAGAGAACTTTTTTAGAGTGGCATCGCAAAATACAAATTTAAATACAATTGAAAATTTATGAAAATAAGTAGGGAGATGCTGTAAAGACACCTACTATTTAAAGAAGTTCGCTCAACTTCGGAAGAAGTACAGTTAAACCTCCAGTGATGCTTAATTTTCTCATCCTATAATAACATATCGTATTAAATTGCTGTTTTATTCGTGTTTGCTGAAATCGCCCATTAACTTTCAGACGCCGAATAAAATAAAATTGGCATAACTTGACTCAAAATGTAGGGTTAAGTCTAAAATTTTATCGCCTCTGTATAACATACTAAGATTTCAGTTGATTTCATCGAATTTTATTCTGATATCATAAATTTATTTTAGAATATATTTGCAGCATTTCCCAATGAATATGTAATGATGGCTTAATAAAACATTTATTAGAAGAGGGGGTTAGGTCCATTTGTATGGAACCCAGTTCCACTTCTACTCTGTAGGTGGTGTGACAATTGTAGATGTTTTATTGAAAGATGAGAACATTTCATTGATATTTGGGCATTACAATGTTAATTCTTTAAATTTTTTGAGGACAAATTCTCGATATGGGTAATTGAAATAAATTAGGAAAAGAGTTGCAAAAATTCCATAGCTGGCTACCATCATCATCGCCATGTTGTTGAGAATCTGAAGACCCAGACGACCATCGAGAATTCGGATGCACATGAATATAAAGGGATTTAGCATAAACACGAGAGGTATTGTGACCTGGAAACTCCTGCCATAATATCAGTAGTTCTATATGCCTTTTCAATAGTTTTATGTAAATACCTGCAATATCAGAGAAATCAAAAACTTCCGTTGCTTTTTTCGAGTGTGAATTGAGAGATGTTCTGAATCTTTGTGTAAAACATAGAAAATGTGACAAACCAAGCCCGTGGTGAATGAAGCTAAATAATGATCCACTCAGAATTAAGCTAAGATAATTTAAAACAATAAGGATGTAACAGGCTGAAAACGTTTTTACCTGAAAAAGTGGTCCCAACCAAAAAAATTGAGAGTGAAATCCCTGCCCTAGAGGAATGAGGAATATAAAAGAGATGCGGGATTTGTAGTAGTTCTATTGCCTTTGGATTCCACTGAAAATAACCAAAAAGTAGTAATTTATAACCCTGTAAAATCAACAGAAGTTCCAAAAACTTACTTGTTCAAGCATTTCACCCCACTTGGAGAGATCAACATAGGATAGTTTTAAAAAATTATTTAAGGAGAAACTGAGAACGAAGAACTGAAGAATTATACAGAGGAAGAACTGCTTCTTAGTTAATCTTCTACTAACAATGCACTGATGTCGGTAGAAAAATAGTTGCATTATTGAAACGTTCAAACCACACTGAAGATTTGCCAGGATATACTGAAACATGTTTTAGACTATGGATAAATTATTGTCATTTTCTTTGTTAAACTCACAAAACATGTTAATGCTGAGATCTCAAAGTTTGTGACCAAGATTCCATATCCTGTTGCAGCCATTAATGGAAAGAACATCACAGGTTTGTAGAAAAAGTTGAGAAAAATGTCGATAATTGAAGCCCAGATCTGGACAATTGATTGATTTCGACAATAAAATTTGCTCATTCATTTAGATCAAATTTTCAATAGAATAATGACACAAATTATTCAAATGTTAAAGATATAAAGTCGAAAACCTGGTAGTTGAGGAGATGCCATCGATAAGTCTTCATTTCACTGTTAGATTTGCATATGATGAGGTAGACTGCCAGCGCATTTAGAAGGATGCATACGGGGCTACAAATGTTGTAGATCAACAACAGCAAATCATTGTGGCCGTCGAAGAGAGTCAAGTTTTGCATGGAGTTTCTATAATTCAATGGATGTTATAAGTTTAAATGCTAGGGCGAGGCCTTTCATTTGATATTAATACATTTTTGCAATAAATATGAATTACTAGTAAGAATGAAACTATTTTCACTTAAAAAAGGCTTTGTTTCAACAACAGTTTTGTTTTAGCTGGACAGCAGCAGGTGGAAATATAGCAGTGGTTGATCTCAAAATGTTTTGCAGGTGAGATCATTTAATTGCACAGAGATCCAATTTGAATGGAGTCCAGAATAAATAACTTTGAAAGATCATGAATCGATTGGTTAATTGTATTTGAGAACGATTATATATAATGCCCCGAATTTGTTTCATTAGATCCAAATGTATAAGCGATTTTTAGTTCAATTTTCTTCCACAAGCCTGCAAAATTGCTGATTGGACAGCATATTCTAAGAAAAACTGTAAAACAAATGCTGTTACCGGTGCTACAGTAGGTTATTATTATTATCATCTGCTTTTTCAACGGCAATCACTAAGAACAGATTTTTTTAACGTAACTAATAGTCAACAAACATCTGACAGCAACTGTTAATAAGTGCCATCTACCTTTTTAAACTCTTGATTGAACACACCATTTTTCTAAAAGTGGGATTGAAGCTGTGATAATTATTTTATTGAGAATTCAGTTTTACTAGTTTCGGGGAGCATAAATGTAGGAACATCAAATCCATCAATGTCATGAAAATTTTTTGGCAGTGACCAAATGAGCCACACAAAATCTACGTTTAGTAATTAGAGTATTTAAAATCCTAGATAAATGAGACCGAATTCCTGGAACAAAACTGTAAACTCATAAAATCCATAAATGTGAATTGCGTACTATAAATACCGTTAAATATTTATATAGCCTATTTTTTGATTAGAAGAAAAAGTAAATAATGAATAGTGAAATCAACAAAAATTTACATTAGGTGGAACTATCATTAAATATATTAGTGAAAAAACAGAAATAATACTACAAAAATAGTGGAGGGTTGTTATGATAAAACACTTCACAACTAATTATTGATTAATTTTTGTTAGATACCTCAGTTACTGGAAGTCACAGTCTTTTCACAGTACCTAGTTTCAACTCTGGGAGGCGATGGAATGGCAACTTCTTTTTTGCATTTCGCCTTGTGTTTAAGATCGGCGAAAAACGTGTTCATGGTGAATGCTTCTATCCTTCCAAAAAAAAGAATGATTGAGGCCATGAGACAGAAAAAAATATGAAAAACTTCGGCAAGGAAAGGCAGTATGGGGTGCTGGAATACAAATACACCATACTTACAGAAATACATAAGAAAACTATTACTTATATGTTATATTAGAAATAAAGGTATGAAAAGCCTATATGATAAAATAACAGCGAAAGAACTTATTTACTTACCAGTGCAGAATTAAGGTGAATAAACAATTGAGTAAGAGTGTATTGAGATAGGAAGATCAAACCGATTAAGGGAGCACGTGTCGTGGTCGGTATGAATTCAATCTGTAACAGATCAAGCGTATTTATTCTTATTTATTACATCTAACATCTTTGTTTTCTGCCGGTTTAAAAAGGGTTTCCTATGGTGATTTCATATTATCATTATACTTTTCTGACAATTACTTGATATATATAAATAGCAGGTTCTATCATATTGTTGAACATTCCGGCAACAAGTATTAGAGCTCTGTGGACGACTGCACTAATTCCTGCCAAATACTTTTACAAAAAACCCTCTATAATTATTTCTATCTCATCTGAGGTATTCAAGATTTTAAAATCTAGAAATGGAGCAAAAAATAATATTAACAGTATATCAAACATTTTTTGTCTCATATCATAATCTCTAGAGGGAATACCTGATCTGACATAACGCTGACTACAGCCATCAAGTTGATCCGGGTTGGTGAGAACAATTCCAAGCAGGGAAGTGGTAATTATGAGGAGTCCAATTTTGATGGAAAGTAAACGTCGACGACTGTGAAAATATTTAAACAAGTAGAACTCTAAGGAAAAGCAGAGACGAACTGATGACTTTGACATGAAAAATATGGATATTTCAGAAGAAATATTAAAATTGGTAGATAGAAGATAGTAATAACTGACCTATTTATGAACAGTCCAATCACAAATCCAATGTACGCAACAGCAGCATTCACCAATTGTAGCTCGAAACCACCGATACTCATCCCAGTGAAGTCACGTTTTAAATAATATGCCACATGACTGGAGCAAGCTCTGAAATCAAGTTTTATTCTTAAAGTAGCAGTGGCAACGTAGAAAACAATTTTCTAGTCTGTCATATTTTTACTTAATAATATAGAAGTAAAAATTGCTGTTCAGAACTAACTTAACGAAAACAATTATGATAAGTTCTTTCATAAGTTCGCAGCTATTTACAGTATTCCAAATGGCATCCAAAATACTCTCATTTCTCTCAAAATGTTCAAATGCAATGTCATCCACCATTTTTTCAGGTGATAGAGAGTCGAAGTGATCTGTTAAAGACTATCAATACAAAAGATAATTTCCAATCCCAGTAACATGACACTGGATTCTAAAACAGTTATAGATCTATGCATAGCAAGGAGTTGCAGAAATTAAGATGGAATATTACGGCTTATGTCTACCACAGTGTTCGGCTATTCTTTCAAATGATTCTTGTAATTTATCAATATCATTTTTTGCTAAGTAGTAATTAGGTGATTCTCTGAAGAAGCTGCAATACAATTTTTATAATTATTTATATTATTTTGAATATTGTTTTTAAATATCTTGTCATCTCATCAAAAGATTTAGTAAAGCGTGGACATTAAATACTAATAGTTAATAAACTGGATTTTGCTAAAACTGACCAAAACGTGACAACTACTCCAATTAGAAGTGGAAAACTAAGTAGAACTCCTGCTAAATAAAAATCTACCATTAAGTAGATAACAAAAGTTGAAACGAGGCGACCAAGAATCATTCCTGCAGTTCAATGCAATAATTATGAATATGTAGAAAAAAATCACAGTACTGTAAGAATAAGATTTAAAGTCAAAATTCACCAGAATAAAGAAAAAAGACTGCTAATATTCTAGTATCGTGTGGCACCCATTCCAGTAAAGAAATGATGGTAATAACGTCACCTTGCTGAGTAATATCAGTATATAAAGAACCAGAACTAGTTCATGTGTACAGAAGGATAGATTAAAATCTTTTATGATAAATATGGAAAATATTATAATCAAAAAACATAATTCAGACTTTTGGCGTTTAAAAATATAGCAAATAGTAATGACAAAAATCAAAAATAGCAAAGATGTCACACAAATGGGGCGATGGATTTTAAGAAGAAGTTCAATATTTGCATCACTTACTACGTGAGATACTCCTCTAACCACCAGAGCAGTTCGCACAAGCCATTTGTCATATTTCACAGCTGATATGGTGAATACAGTAAACGCAGAGAGTGTCAGTGAGATCATAAGAATTCGTTTTCGCCCACACCTTTAAAACTATTTTAGCACATAACATGTAATTAAGTAAGTCGTCTAAATAAAGATGTCATCCGAAAGAAAAGATTATTTCTTAAATGAACATATAGTTTCGCAGTTTATAGTTGTAAACTAACAACTGAGATAATCCAAAGAGACAGAACCCTAGAAGTTGTCCGCAGTTGATGGCACTGAGAGCACTTCTTCCCAGACTTCCATACTAAAAGTAATTTCTTAATTTAACTTTAAATTCAAAATGGTTAGAGTAGCATTGCGATGAAGCATGTGCAAAATGAGTTCAATTCTATATCTTCTCCAATATGGCATTCTGTTTATGATTTAGTTTAGAAAATTACAAGCATTACGATTTCCCAATTCAATCCAAGAAATTAATGTATGCTGCAGAATATCCCAGTCATAACATTAGCTTGATCCTGCTAGTAGCACACTACATACGATAGTTAAAGTATGAATTTTAATTTTTCTTCTTCATGAAAATGTAAAGAAATAAAAGACGTAGAACACTAACCTCTTTCAGTATTTCCTGTTTGTTCTGGTAAATGTCACCCAAACAGCAGCAATAAGGCGTTTTTGTAGGCTATAACAAGATGTCTCATATCAATTATAAACTAATATTGTGAAACACAGTGGAGTCGTACGGCGAGGGGCATATTGCACAGGCAAGCAATCGAGTGTTTCCTGCTCATTTGTCCATATCTTCTTTCGAGCTGAGAATTTTGCAAATTTAGAAAGTGGGAATCACCATTGAATTTGCGATATGGTACATACTAAAAACAGATATAGTTACAAAGAGAAAAATTTTAAAGTCTTGTATTCACGCTTTGAAAGAGGCCTTGGGTAAAAGAAAAAATATCACTCTTATTGCATTTTTCTGTAATATGTCCCTCGCTATATGATTCCACAGTAGGTGGTCAGAATAGGTCAAGATATTATTGAAATTCTATTTTAAAGCCAACTCGGTAGTGCACTATACCAGGTTTTGGAAACTACTAAGATTTTCATTCCAAGCATATGTCAAACTCATAGTGAACCAGATGAATGTGTGCAAAATGATCATGCGTCTGTAGAATAAGCTGAATGGACCTTAAACAGTTATCAAAGCGAAAAGGTGAAAACAGAAATCATTTTTTTCACAAGTGCAATTATAAATAAGAGTCGTATTACCAAACTAAAACAAACCGAAACTGCTAAGAATCTCATCATAGTTTTCATATGCCTTTTCAAGATAAGTAGTATCCAAAGGGCCATATCCACTACTACCAGTGTTCACAACGTTAGAAGATAACAATGGAGTTTGTTCGCGGGAAGACATTTACAAAATATTTTGCTTCTGAAAAGTAGAAAAATTTAGCTATTCATTGGATAATTCTTCTACATATAATAGATAATATGTAAAGCAGACCAGACTTCACGATAATTTTTTAAAAATGAGGTTCATGATTTTTTAAATAATAAATTTGTAACTTGCTCTATATACTATAGAGCATAATAATTTGTCAACACACAGTTGAAGATTTATATGATTTATGTGTTCAATTAATTTGCTAAAAATTTAGTCAAATTATTTATTGTTTGAAATAATTAGACTACTCTAGAAGCTTAGATCAAGAAATTACCCCTTTAAACTAATCAATGTTTTCAACAGATCTAATATTAATACATATATATACAGGGTGCCCTAAAAGTTCTGATACAAAATTCAAGTGCTGTTAAATTAGCATAAATGACGTAGCAATTCGCTATGATGGTTGTTCACATTATCACATTTATAAGGCCGTAGCGGGAGGGGCGGGTCAAAAAATGGCGCGAATCCTCCATTCTTGATCTACCATTGATCACATATATATA
>JAJAVP010000346.1:0-45756 GCA_020740425.3 Heterorhabditis indica
CTCATTATTTGTACCTCATCACTGAACATGTTTGTTATTCTTCAAGTTGTTATTGAGCACGCAAAGGCACAATGTATTCATCTAACAGATAAAGGACAGTAATTTCGCTTTCACTGGAGAAGCCTATATGCAAAATCTCTTCACTTGGAGAGATGGGAAACGCGACTCTCTTCGACGACCACAACGACTTGTTGCTGTTGTTCTACAAGATTTGCTCGCCAGTCTGCCTCTTCCTCAATGGACTGGCAGTGTACCTCATCATATTCAAATCAAGCAGTGAAATGAAGACGTACCATTGGCATCTTTTCCACTACCAGGTTCTCAGTTTACATTTGCAGTATATTAAATTTTTAAAATGTTGACCTACTTCTTAGAAAGTAAGGTGTGAAAATTAAAACCAGGGAAATTTGTTCGGCCGTAAATCAACCATTTTTAGATTCTAGCTTCTGCAATCGACATTTTCACCAACTGTCTTTTTCAACCCATAGTGTTTTTTCCTTTTCTAGCTGGTGCTGGACATGGATTTCTCATCACAAGCTTTGGCATCTCAACATTCACATGCATGGTAGGTTTTGAAAGTAGTCTCTAGTGAAATATCAAAGAAATTCTTACTGCCGACCATATTTCAGTGCGTACTCATAAATCTCCTGGGTGGTTTGGCATTTTCAATAGTAGATCTATTTTTCTACCGACAGCAGTGCATCGTCAGAAACAAACTGACCAAGAAGCAGTTCTATTTCTGCATTGCTCTTGTTTACATTCTTACCAGTCTCGTCGTAAACGTCTTTCTTGTATTAATGAGTGTTGACTCCTCCCAGCAGAGGGAGCTACTGGAAGAAGTAAGCTTCTGGAAATAGCTCCGTTCTGACAATATTATGAGTTACTAGCATCCTGTTGTTTACAGGAAAATCCTTGGACAGTGGAACTTCTGGAAATCCCAAATGTTTGCTCTTTTGTTCCTTCATGCCGCACGACGGCCGCCATCTGGATGATATTTATTGGCACCTTTTTATTAGGTCTGATTTTCTTCAGTCATTTGTGCTCTTTAACTTTTCAGTTACTCTATTTTATTCCTCTGACTGATCATTTAGTTTTGCTCATTTTCTATTTTGTTGGTCACATCATCTTTATTCTGCGGAAGCAATCCGAACATCTCTCGGTCCACACTCGGAAAATGCAAAGAAAATTTTTGACTGCCCTGACATTACAGGTATGTTTGGGGCATATTTAATTACCAAATATTGTAGTCGTATTTTCGGAGTTACAGAAGTTTTCAGGTTACGGTGCCTTTCGTNTTGGCACCTTTTTATTAGGTTTGATTTTCCTCAGTCATTTGTGCTCTTTAACTTTTCAGTTACTCTATTTTATTCCTCTGACTGATCATTTAGTTTTGTTCGTTTTCTATTTTGTTGGTCGCATCATCTTTATTCTGCGGAAGCAATCCGAACACCTCTCGGTCCACACTCGGAAAATACAAAGGAAATTTTTTATTGCTCTGACATTGCAGGTATGTTTGGGGCATATTTAATTACCAAATATTGTAGTCGTATTTTCGGAGTTACAGAAGTTTTCAGGTTACGGTGCCTTTCGTNGGTCGTCTGGGACTTCAAATCCTCAACAACATAACAATGATGTCGATGTCCAGTTATGGGATTGTCGCAACTCTGTGCCTAATTTATTTCAACACTCCATACCGAGAATTTCTCTTTCAGAGGTTTAAGAGGAAGAGTAAGTCGATGTGATTTTCGTGACAGCTCTCCCAATAACTCCTCTTCTTTTGCAGAAACGTCACCTATGCCTTCGTTTACCCAAACCATGAACGAGAACGATTAGTGAAAATAACAAGATAATATCTTAGAGAGTTCTGAACGATGACCACCTAAAGTTACCTGACATAAAGCCGTGAATCCGAAGGAATAACAGCTCTCTTCTCCACAAATAAAACCTTTTCAAAGACTTTTGTACCCAAAATATCGATTTCTTAAATTGTGATTTTCTAAATGCTGTTTTCGGTTAAAACAGTTTTATTCAACATAATTAACAAAATTATAATATAATTTCTCTTAAATATTAGACAGAAAATCTAATGATAATTTCGCTGTATTTTTCTTGTGAAGTCGTAGTTCTGGAAAACTAGAGACATCAGACGCACTGAAAACGACAAATATTAGTGGACAATTAACTTAATTTTGCAAGAGTAATATTTCCGACATAAAAGTTTCCCAAGGACCTTCCCTCCATCTAACTGTTTTGTGCTCAAAAATTGCACAAAGTTATTGTCTGAAAAAACCATCGATTCGACGTAGTATTTAAATAGAAGAAGGCTACGAATAAGGTGACGAGCTGTTTGTTGGAGACGTTAGTGTGAAGTAATTAGAAACTTGGACCTCGGGAATGAATCTACGATGCAGAAAAGAGATGTGAAGTTGAAGGATATGAAGGCAGTTACACGACACCTCACAGCACCAGTTGCAGTTGAAGAAGTGAGGATTCGAGCCACTTCAGATCCGCTCCCGTAACACATTGCGAAACTTATGTATGACATAGGAGTAGTTTAAAACTCCACATCAAAGATCCCAAAAGTTCTTCTATTCAGGGATATTTCGAAAACATTTCTGGTCAAACAGGGCATTTGGCGCTGAACTGCTCNGCTGAACTGCTCGGCAACTGCGCTATAACTTCTCTACCCGATAACAGCTTTTGCAATAGCCATTAGAAGTGAAAATAGAAGTCAAGATACAATAATGACGTTTACGAAGAGGCAGATAACAATAAAAACAAGAACATTGCAGAAGTAGAATTGCTTCTTGGTCAGTTTTTCCACTAGTATCTTCTATGGCCTGATGTCGACTACTCCCAGTTGAGTGAAGTATTGGAAGACGTTAGCTTGTGGAAAGTCTGCCGCTTTGGTTATGGTGTCTGTCGTAATTCATTCAATATCCAAAAATTGTCAGTGGGATATACAGGTGAAATCTAGTGACATCCATAGTCTGAGAGTAGTTTGTGACGAACCTTTTCGCTCTTCCTCTCGAGCTTCAACTCATTGCGTTGGGTTAGGTACAAATGTACTTCACCTGACGAGACATAATCTCAGACAAAACTACTGACATCTTACACGTGTCGTTGAGACCATGATGACTTCTACATAAATTAGAAGCCTAAAAATGATGTCAAAGGACGCGAATCGTCTCACTGAGATCCGTGGCCAGCATCTTAGTAGGACAAAGTGCTCAATATAATAATTTTCGGGGTATTATACACCTATCTGATTTCCACTAACAAGAACAGAAAATTATGTTCACTAATATCAAGTACAGCGTCCGCAGATCTCTAACGAATTTGGTCGAGTCTTTGCTGATGGAAACGTCGGCTAGAACTGGATTCTGAGAAGTGTTGCACAGTGTCATTTTTCTACTTTATGCATTGAAGCAGTAAGTGCGGCTGCCATATTTTCTGTGATGCTCAGACAGTTTTTATCCTAAGCCTGAGCCTCTGGAACCTTCTTGGAGATTTAATTCCAACTGCAATAAAATGTTGGATTTGGTTAACATCATTCTCTCTGGTCTTGTCGTCAAAAACAAATTCCCCTAAAAACCTTCAAAAGAGCTTATTGTCCTCATAATTCCTAAGCTTATAGAACTTCCTACCAAAATTTCAAGAAGCAGCAGATTTGAACAGTTGAGTTTTACAGACTCATAGAAATGCTATTCAGACACCTCTACTCCACAAAAGTGCGCTGGAGAATCTGGCGTCGGCTAGCAATTGGAAAGCCGAAACAATGAATAAAAAATTAGGTTTTCCTTATTTGTTTATTAAGTGAGAATTATACCTATAGATAGCGTCAAGCTTCTAAATTCAACGTGGGTGTGAAACGCAGTAAAGCTAAAGTTAATGCCTTGTTCTGCTTCCCTTCCACAGTCTGATCAAAATCTTTTTTGAAGTTGGTTTTTTCCAGATTTTAAGTGAATTCTTAAAGGCACTGGACAGAATTTAATTATTTAGACAGACAATGAAAGGAAATGGCTTTTCTTGAAGTCAGGACCTTTCAGTCTAAACTTCGCACAGCCATCCATTTACTGTTTGGGATTAATTTATTCTGAATACTCATGCTACCAATCACCAGTCAAGGACTTCTCACACTAAAAGAACTTAGGCTTTTCTATTGGATTCCATCAACAGACAGTAAAGCTGTAGAAACGTTAAATATGTGTCTAGCGTGCAAAAAAACAAGAACTAAGCAATGCTGAAGAATTCTCCTCAGTCGTACCTAGGAAATGCTTTTCTTCTAGGTACTTTATTTTCCTAAGAGATCACCTTTCCTTCTTTCCAATCTGCGTAGGGCCACAAAGAAAAATTTTCTAGATGCTTTAAATTTAATCATTTAGAATCTATAGTGATGAAATAACAAGCTGAAGAGGTTGCAGTGAAATATATTGTTGAAGACATGTGCTCCATTTTTGACGGTGTTGTTTAGGCACAGATATTTGTTAGCATTGTTTTGGACAGAGTTTGAAACTACTCCCATCATTATCTCCTTAAATAAGGTGGTTAGTTTAATACTAGGTGTTCGGATTCTCCGATCATCGTAAACTACACAGGTTTTTTCAGTTTTGAAATTTAACATAACGTTAAAAATTCTTAAAGTTTCACTTGAGCACTCCTCATATTTGTTGAGAAAGTTGTATTCTATGTTCTGTATATACCTAAAATAATTTTAAAAAGACTACAAATGGTAGTATATTGATTGATGATAACCATTACAATTTCATAAACAAGTCAAACTTATGATAAACAGGTTTATTTTTTGACAATAGTGATGCAGTTTTTGGGATCTCCAGATGCTTGAAGGGTATTTCTAATCTCTGCAATTGACTTCTGAAGAGTTACAACTTTTTCATCATCCTGCCTTTGATACAACATCTCCCCTTCGAAATCCAGCAAACCGTATTTCCGTGCTCTAATCAGCATACCGACAAGCTGTAAGAGTTAAGCTATCTTTTTTAAAAGTCTATAGACCTTCCATTTAACAAATTTGTGTAAAAATAAGATTTTTTTTTAAAAACAAAACGTGACATAACTGACATAGTAAAATTCGTAACTTTCAAAATATTTGAAAACTATTAGCACAAAAATGATAATAGTATGAACTTACTTTATCAGAATAAAAAGAGTAAACATAAAAGAGTTTCCCGAATTTAATCCATCGATGAGGTTCTTCTCCCTGTGCATTTTCGTTAATAGTTTCACATAAGAAGAGAATTTCGCGGGAAATATAGATCCCTGCCTACAAAAATAGTAATTCTAAACGTGTTAGCAGATTTTTTTAAATTCACACTTATATCTTATAGGAAATAAATGCACTCAGATGAAAAAAGGGTGTTATGAAATATATATTAGGTGGTCTGAAAGAAGATCTGAAGTGTCCGACAACCTTGATTCCTCTTGCCTCTGTTTTACTACCAGGCGGTGGTCTGCCATAATCCACCGCTGATTTGTCAAATTTTTGTATTCCGTATGTCTCGGAAAATGGATTTCTAGATTTGCATATAGAAATTAATAGAGATCTCACAAAAAAAGGTCTAAAATCATGTTCTAAAACATAATCTAATAACCAACTTCTTCAGCTTTTCCTCATTTTGTGCTGCTACTGCATTTAGACGTTTAATAGTATCTCTTGCGGACATTTATAGTTAAAAATGAATATAATTTAAATTTAGTATAGAAAGAACAGAATCAATATATGAAGATAATGTGTGCTTCAGATTTATTAGCATTCATTGAATTCTCGTCGCAAATGTGGTTTTAGTAGTATACTAATGATGAGGATGTGATAAAGCTGGAAATAACAAATGCTGAACAAATGTTAAAGAAAACTGCCTGAGGCTATCGATCGATCATGATCACAGTGTAAATTGGACTCGGAGGTAGTTTACTTCCAGTCCTATTGTCTAGTGAAACAAGTATTTATGAAAACGACTATTATTATGTGTCCTAAGACGTTTTAGTTAAATATATTATGGGAGTCATTTAGTTGCTGGCCGAGCATTAAATTGCAGAGTTCTACATTTAGGGCATTTAATTAGTCGAACGTGATATCGAGAGCATATCAATATGAACAAGGGTCAAAAATGAGGAGAAAGTGAAAACGGCTCTTAGACAATGGGGAAATACGTCATCTGGAAATTTATCTGATTTTTCTGTGTTAATTCAGTGGTAAGAGAAATATGTGACGTCAAAACAGTGACAGACATATTGTGAAAGAATATGTATCGCAAACAACATTCAAGTTGCAATACTTAGCTGATTTCTCTTTGTTGCATCTTATTTTCATATAGTGGTGGCCCTCTAATTTTACAGTAGAACTACTCATGATAACTGTGGAATTACGCTTCATATTTTGTGACTCATCCCGCAAAGAAAACCATCTAATTTCGATAGCTACAAATTCTTTCGTACGCTTGTCAGCACAAATTTTAGGTCGATACTTTATCGTATTCTAGAGATAAAAGCAAGTAGCCATCATTCGACAATGCTATTGAAACGAGTAGGGTCAGAGGAAATGTGCCACAAGCAGACAGAAGGTCGAGTTCATGGAAGTATTTGTAGAAAACATTAGACCGTCAATCTCACCAGCTACATATCTTCTCCTACCCAATCATTAACTCGAAAGCGAAAAGTTTTGTCTTCAAACTTAGTAACTGAAACAGAGTAAGTGTGAAAAAGTTTTTAGCCTTTCTGCTTAAAATAACGAAATTTAAGGCTGATACCCTCCATGTTACAAATGAATTAGATGATATTTGTAGCAATTGTCGCTAAATTATTATACCGGCTTAGTTGGTCTTACATAGCACTTGATTATGTACTTTGCAGTAATATTCTGACAGATTTAATAACTTTATTGACTATATTGTCCTACATAATCAAAGCATGTCTTTATATAGTGAAGAGAATTCCTGCCAATTTCGGACGGACTTGAGCCAATTCGTCTATTGACCATTGCAAAATAGTCAACCTCCATAAGCTGAGAAGGCGAACGTAGTTGTCTTCACTAGATAAAAACAATCAAACAACAAATACTTTTCATCTTCTGTCCAAACTACAACCAAAGAGAAAGTAGATTTTTCTCATTTATGGATCTTATATTGTCATCTTCATATGAAATTTCCATGATTCTCTGGGTTTTATAGTACGATGTGTTTATGTTTAATCGCACTAATAAAAGAAGCTAATTTCTACAAAAAATAGATTAGATATGACTTTTACATTTGTCATAATACTTGGATAGCACCAAGGTACAGTGTAGTCTAGTCCTTAATAGAGGCTGATAATATTACACCCACGTGACAGCAAACTGCCTTTCACTGCCTTTTTCACTGTCAATCACTGTTTTCCCAATATTTTCTCTAGGCGATATCCTCAATTTAACGGTGTTACTACAATTATCTCGTTATTTTCACTCATATTTTATCCGCGTATAATATTACTTTATCGTTGGATTGTGTCAACTTCAGATTGATTTAAGTTCCCAATCTGTAGATAAGCAGTGGAATGAAGCAGTGATATGTTACGGTTATGATCATCCGATTTCTCTGAGGATCAGACTCGCAACGATTATAGGAGAAGAAAGAGAACATATTTGTGAATCCTAACGACGTATTTCAATGAGATAAGGAGGATTTGCACAAGCAAAATCATCCCACTCGTCTTCTAGGATTCTGAAGCTACAATGAAAGCACTGTGCTGTCAAAAAAAGGCACTGGAAGGTATAGCGTATTGTGTTGGTCAGAGCACAAAGACTGGAGTATGGACTCTTGTGAGGGTACTGAATGTGGTGCCAAAGAGGTAACATTTCCTTCAATTAAGTCAACAGTGTCTCCGACGATATTAACAAACAGTCTTCATTGATCCCAAAATTCCGAAATTTGAATTTGGTCAAAAATTAGCGTAATATAATAAATATTTAGGAAAATGTAGATCCTATGTAACTATGTATTGTGATATTAATTGTGCAGTCTTAAAAGATCAATATTGTTATTTAGCGATTAAGATTTAAATACGTAATAAGCTTAAGGAATCTTTTAGATTACTTCTGTATGTTTTTTTACGTAGAATATCTATTTGTTTTTGTTGATTGGTTTATTTGATACCATAGTTTAACTATTTGATATATTATCAGTTTCATTTTTTAACTGATTAGATATTAATACAGTAGTCAAATTAGTTTAGCTAAAATAATTATAGGTTTTGCAATATGTCTTCTCCTTTGGATCTCTACCGCCAACGTGCAAGTTTCAACTGGAAAAAAATGAAGAACCTAATCGAAGGAGAGGAAAATGTTAAATTCAAAGTACGTACTTGGGTTAAACCACTATGTGATGATTATAAGGGAATCACGATTTGAGGATAGAGAGCTATAGAAACAGCAGATGGTAAATGTTTTACTGATGAAAACTTACTCGTCTGGAAACAACTGTTCCAGCATACTTTTTGTATAGTAGAAGCCAAATGTTACTTTTCATTAGATATTATCTCAATAGCAAATTGTCTTATTTACAGAAGGAAATATATGAGGTACTGAAAAATGACAAGGAATTTTCACGAAATTTTGAGCGGCCTACCATTGCTGAACACAGGGAACTCAACCACAGGCGATGGAAGAGGCTTATTGAATATGGATTTGTCTCTGATGTGGGATTTTCTTAAATATCAACTTGTTTTATTGATATGCACTAGCTAGGAAATGGCATATACTACATAGTAAATAGCCGATTTTTTCAGCCGTATTCTGACTATGAGCGTTTTATGTGCCTTAACGAAGTATTAGAAACATACGACCAGGGACTGTCTGCTAGACTTGGACTACATGCCAATGTGAAATATATCTGAATCTCTTAGTTCTACTGGTAACCGAAGTACTGAAATTTGACCTCATTTCAGGTATTCAGTTCAGCCATTGCTTCTATGGGAACAGCCAGACATAATAAAATTCTTGAACAGATAAAGAATGACCAGGTGAATGATAGTCATATCTTCGAAAAAAAACAAGGCAGCAAATGTTTCTAGAAGAAACACATAAATGGTATTTTTTCAATGAATATTTTAGAGTTCTAGAACATTTTGTAAATTTTTTGAATTATAAATATAAATCATAAATGCCTAGATAATACATATTAAAGATTGTGGGATGTTTCGCTCTCACCGAAGTCAGCCATGGGTCAAACACTCAAGAAATATTAACAACAGCAACATTCGACAATGGCGAATTCGTATTTAACACTCCGAATGATCTGGCGATAAAGTGTTGGGTGGGAAACCTCGGTAAGAGTGACGAGAAACGCGTCTAATTTTCGTAGTTTTACATGAGTCACCATACGTTCCCCACTCGTTTTTATACTTAAAGTCATCAGTTACATGTGTTCTAGAAGATTCTTAGGATAAGGAAAGATTTGGGAGTTGTGTGCTAGAAGAGAGTAGTATTTGTTGTACAGCGCATGTGTTGTCAACTGAACACTGTTTCAAAAAGTCTCAAATATCATACTGTAATAGAATTTAATTAACAATCACAATGTGTGCCCACACATGTCCCAATCTGTTCATAGCCCAGTCTGCTACGCACACCTGCGTATTCGCTCAATTATACGTAGAAGGAAAGTGTCAAGGAGTTCATGCCTTTGTTCTCCAAATACGGTAGGTCAAATACACTCTCTCTTTTTATGATTTCCCTCTACATGTTTATATATTTATTTTATGTATTTATATCAGTTGTATGCCTTTAGTGATCTTGCCACATACAATACTCTTCCTGGTATCACCATTGGTGATATGGGCGAGAAGCCTGGATCATGGAATGGAGTAGAAAATGGATGGATGGAATTCAAGGTGAAGTTATTAAATAATTAAATTAAAATATGCTAAATAAAGACTTGGAGAATTATAGATGACCTTTCCAGAACCACCGTGCTCCTCTCTGGACTTTGTTGAACAAAGGTTGTGATGTCACTCCAACAGGAAAATACATTAGTTCGTTTAAATCTAATAGTGACAAGCAGTCAGTTAGCCTTGGAGCTCTCTCTGTTGGGAGGTAATTCACCTTATCTTGCACTTCATTTATTTTCACATCTATGTATAATTTTTCTATCAATTAAAAATTTGGCATTTTTCAAAGCTCAAATCCACATTAACAATTAACCAATAGTTATATAATGTTTTCAACATTTCGCTTTGTTGTTCAATTCAACATAAGTCTAAGTTGAAGCTACAAACACCTATTTTGGAACTAATTTTTCTAGAGAGCTGATTTTAACTGCACTATTTAAGCTATTCTTGATAATAAACTGCAGGACTTTTTTCTTTACTTTAAAATCTTTAAAATGTGTTATTTTTGTTCTTCTATTCTAATCAAAAGCGCTCTACCAGAGTTGGGATAATTGGAAAAGGAATCCTTGCAAGTGGCCTCGCTTCGACGATAGCAATTAGGTACAGTGCAGCAAGGAGACAATTCGGACCAAATAAGGGCGGTAAGTGTCTGAGGTCAAACTTTCATAATAATTTCTCTTTTTGTTTCGTTTACATTATTCCAAATTTTGGTACTTTCGGAAGTATACAGGACACGATGTATTCTTCAGTTGTTTTTTCTACGTTTGCTGACTGCACTAATATCAGCTGAAACTGCATAGACCAGGTTAACTCAGTTGGAAAGAGTAAATTTTCACTGATTTCTTGCAAAAAATGTTTTTATTGGTAATAAGTGATTTGAATTAGGCTATGGTAGATCAAAAAATTATTTAAAATTTAGGTTATTTTTTTATTTTTGACAAATGGCATTATGGATAATATTGGTAAGCTGGTATCTATTTCACTTGGTGTTTCTGCTTTACTTCATCATGTTCCAGGAAGGTTTTGATTAGTAGTGGTTTTTCTTAGAAAATTAACTAGCTGAATATGGAAAGCTGATATTTAAAAAATTGTAATTAGCTCCTCTAAACCGCAACTATTTTTTTTAGAGGAGATTCCTGTACTTGAGTATCCTCTGCAGCAACATCGTCTTTTCCCATATTTGGCAGGACACTTCGCAATGAAAATCTTCCACAAAAAGTTGGTTAGAACAAATAGCACAATCCTATGACCTTCGTCTTTAATTTTGACTTATATGGTTATTTCTTTTTAATTTAATCTCTGTATTTTATACCGTATTATTTTTATTTAACAATAACGTATATGTAGGGGTCATAGAAAGAGACAATAAGGGAAAGGGAAGGAGAAACAAGAAATGGCCTTAAAATGTTAAGAGTTAGGCATTGATTGGTTTAGATTTCTGGAGTATTTCACCGAATACATGGTGCGAGTTATGCAAAATGAAAGGTCCGAGGAGTTGGTAAGTGCAAATGTAGAAAGGAATAGCTGATACCGAACTATGCAAACGATATTCATATATTATTTTATTTAATATTCATAAATAAATAATTTTTGAATAGTAGGATTCGAATGAAGATTATATCTTCAATATCTCTAGGCAGAGTTTTCAAAAGAAGTACATGCTCTTTCATCATGTGCGAAGCCTGTCGCTACCTGGTTTGGAGTAGAAGCTCTTAGTGAAGCGAGGAGAGCTTGTGGAGGACATGGGTAGGCAGTTTGAAAGTCAATCATTGTTACTTTTTAAGGAAAATCTTTTCCTACAAATATACTATTCGTATTGCAATGCTGAATCAATGTCACGCAATATTTGTTAAGTAGTATTCTTATTTTCTCAGTTTTTATTACGGTTTAATTATTTCTTATCCTCTAAACTAAGTTGATTAGATTTTAGTTGGAAACTATTATCTATATATGGGAGTAAAAATTACTTTATAGATTCCTATACAGTTCTCGTTTGAATGATCTACGTGACAGCTTTGATCCTTCTCAGACTTTCGAAGGAGAAAATAATATGATCATGCAGCAAACAAGTAATATTTTACTCGCCAAGGTAAGACTGTTGTTAACAATGTATTTCCAAAAATAAAGGCGTTTTTATGTTTGCTAATGAAGCCTAAAATATAGCTCTTATTGCATCGAACTTTCTAGATGGCTCAGAGTGGTTCGATGGAGACACCAATGGGAACGATGAAGTTTTTGGAGACTGAGCCAAAACGTTTCAGTGGGAAATGGGATGAAAGGATTATAGAAAGTAACAATATAAATAAATTTAAAAAAGACAGATGTTTGGAAATGCAGAAATACCATCGATATTTATTAATTTCTGTTGTAGATGTTCTCTCTGCCTATAAATGGATGATGTATAGCCTAATAAAAGAGATATCAGCGGAGTATAAGCGACTTAAGGATACAAACAGCAATTTATTCGAGGTCAAAAACCAAACACAAGTAGGTGGCAGGGCTAAATTACTTATAATTCTGTAATGGTAGTTTTGGTCTTGAGTTTTGAAATGTAGAGCTAAAAAACATGCCTTTGCTTGACAGTTCTACGAATTGTTAGTTGTTAAGTTCTTTCTTATTTTGTTCTCCTATCACTTTCCCTATGGAGCATATTAAGTTCCTCTTAAAGGTCCATCGTGCCCACACCCTGTCCATTGCCTTCGCCGAACATACCATAATACAGTGGTGCGAGGACTTTATCAGAGAAGTAAAGGAACCTGAGCTCAAAGCAGTTAGTTAAAAAAACCTTTCTAAAGATGTTATATGATATTCATAGTATTTTAGCTAGAAAGATCTAATACTACATATGAAAAGTCGTTTATTGGATTAGATTTAGATTTTTCTAACAGCTTCGAATACTTAGTCTTTAAAATAGTCAGGAGATAATTACAAATGTAATTTATATTGGGAACAGCTAAGTACAAGTCATATATTAATATGACTATAAATATTACTTGGACATACATTTACAGTGAATTTTAAGTGGTGAGACTTTGGGGTGTTAAGGTAACTACTAGAAGTGGATTTCACACGCCTCGAACATAGCATTATTGAAATTTGTCTTTAAGGAGTAACAAATGCCAGATAACTAATAATTTGTCACATTTTGACACAGTGCATACTTAAATAAGAGTTTAGAAAGAATAAAACAGCTATTGTAATATATAATATACTACAAGGACCAGTGAATATTTACCGACTAAAAATATGCTATGTACAGACACTCAGTCGTCTGTCTACCCTCTACGCTCTTTCTGCTCTCGAAAAACATCTAGCCACGCTCTACATTGGTGTGTCAACCTACTATTTTCTCAGAAATATGCTAGAAAAACCACTCACTACCATTATTCATTTCTTTTCTGCTTATATCTATTCTTCCTATTACTTCTCTAGTTAACTATTCTTCGCAATCACTATTTACACATCTTCTAATTGTAACAAAGTAATTATCTCACTATCTTTTCTATTAAAATATGAAACCAACTGCGAGAGAAAGGAATTATAGCTAATTTTCAAGGCGGCTTCTGTAGTGGATCCGAATTCGGTGATGGTGTCAGATCATCAATACGTGAAGTGGAAAAGGTTCTGATGTCAGATGCCGTAGCACTTGTCGACGTAATTGCTCCTCCTGACTTTGTACTCCATTCTACACTAGGAATGAGTGATGGACGGTAAGTATATTTTTTACCAATTTCTTTGTCATATTCATTTTTATGGAGATTTTAAATTATACGTAAAGTGTTCTATATGTTCATACAAATACTACTAGTATTAAAATTAATCAAAATTAGAAGACGGTAGGTGGTAAATTTGTAAGTACAGTTCCTATCACCAACTCGTCAACATTTGCTACTGTCCTTGTCGTTCGCTATAGAATCGTTGCGGAATAGGCTTATTGATGACAATGAGTCTATAAAATTATACAGAAATATAAGTAAAACTTTCCAAAATGTGATTAAGATTAAAAAGACAACAAACAATAGAATAAACACCTATTTCGTCATATTTGTAGTTATATCTCTTTTTAAAACATAATATCTCGATTTCGACTTATAAGTAGTTGAAAACATCAAGCGATTAAAACCGGCAAATAAAAATAGCGTTTGGTGTTTCACTTTTGAGCTTTATTGTATGCATATCTCTTAGTAAGAACGCATTTTTTGACATACTTGAAAGTCCCGTATACTGCCCTGTGATCTGACTGGCTTGGTGTTTGGATGCTATCGTAAATGATGGTTTCAATCCACTCTGGACGACGACACCAGTACAAAATTCGGTCCTGAATTTGCATTGTATTTAACCACTGACGTTCATAATTTGAAATTTTAAAATAAAAACTACTAATATATCGACACTCCCACTCATCATAATAGAATTAATTTCATAGGAAAAGTTATATCCTTACTGTATATGAAGGTATTCGTTTTGTCGCAAACTCGTTCTTTCCTAGTTCATATTTATGGGTTGGTGGAAAAGCTATAGGAGCTTCACTGAATTCAAGGAATGCGAGCCCTACAAAAACGCGATAGACTCTCTAGAAACGATAAAAGGCTTACGTTCCTCTTGTTCTGTTAACATCTCCAGTCATTTATTGTGTTGTTTTTGTTCATCTATACTTTTTGTGGCCCTTCTTCTTCATTGGAATAGCTTTAATCAAGCCTATTGATTAGCAATCGCCAACCACTAGATTTTTTGCTCATCTTCTTATTCATTTGTTTGTTTTTCTCATCCAGCTTTTAAAAAATTAGCTAGTAATTTCTATTGCAAGAGCGATATGGTATTTGGAATCTACAGATACAGATATTTTTCTAACTGGATTTTTAACATATTGCGAATTTCCGCTGACTATATATGCGAAAATATTTTTTTATAGCTACCTTTTTGTTGAACCATTTGTAGATCATCAGTCTGCAGCAGTTTTTCTGCATCCTGCTGTCTAGTAATATGATTATTCGTCCACGTCACACCAATGTCGATGTTGACACGGAAATTCAAATCTCCGACCCATATGACCACCTAAATAATCGCATCTTTTTTTTACTGGGGAATGTTTGTAGGTGTTCCGAGTTTGGCAACATACGTCGGCGTGTAGGATATTGTCGCTTCCTTTGAAATTCATGAGTGTCGGAAATTTGAGAGATCGCATTATTTTATGGTAGTCTTGAACTCGCTGCTGAACGCTAGCGTCTGAAAACGCATGTAAGCACATAAATCTCCCAGTACTTATTAGTGATGTACTGCTTAATCATAGTTAAAAGTGGTATTGGCTTACGAGATAAGTGGCACGCGATTATGACAATCCATCTTTGATATAAGCGGAAACACACTCCAATAGCACCTTTAGTTCGAACTGGTTTCGGCACAGTCGCCGATGAGATAAATTTGGCCAGTGGTTCTAAAACAAATAATTTCTTAATGACTTAATATAAGTATTTTTGAACACTAAATGATTGTCATATTGTTCATATAAAAAAGTTTTTTCTGAGAATTTTTTCACTGTCCTACTATCAAGGTCGCTATGAAATTCTTATTTGAAGACACTTTTTACTAATTATAAATATACACTAAGTATAAATGGAGGAATTATCTCATTAGAAATGCTGCAATAAATAAACTTACGAATTGCGAATCTAATGTGGCTCTTCCTGATAAATATCAGCACCATTTGGCTCCATATCCTGTAGGAGAAATAAATCTCATGCGTCTCCACTAGAGATTGGGCAACCATCTGTAGGGCATCTTCGTGGAATGTTCTGTAAATTTGTCAACATATAACCAAAAAACAGTGGTATTCGACGATATCACTGTTATTTTTCTCATTCAATATAATAGTAAATAGAAATTAAAAAGTAATTAAAGGACGTTTGTTAAGGTAGACATACTTGGTTCCTAGTGAAATTTCCTGTAGTGCGATCGAAATGACATCTTCTATAGAATTCCTTGGGATATTAGTTAATTGATCGACAATTAATTCTAATATTTTCACTGGCTAAAACAATTGCACAATTACCGACAGCATGTAGTCTGCAGAGCTGCAGATTGTGAAATACTTGACCTTTTCGTTAATATTCCATGTCAAAACACGGATACTAATTTTGCGATCTGGCAGTTTAGCGATGTTGTCATATGAAGGAATTGGCACGTTCCCAAAACCGAGGACAGGAGACCTAAATGCCAAATTTGCATTTCAAAAATTTAGGACGAATATTTGAATTAGTACTCACTCGAATTTGTTGCTTTCCGTATTATATTTCCATGTATGCTCATCAACTTCTGTATCTGTGAAGAAGAAGCAATAACCTTTTCTTAGGATACCACCTTCTGTTTTAAGAGAATGGGTAACTACGTCACATATACATTTGAATATTGACATAGTATACTATTAGGTTATTGATCTATACAGAGTTGGGAAGTATAAAACAAATTTGCTTACATTGATGGTCCACATGGTTTTTGTTACGAGCCGGCTGAGAAAGAGATCGATTCACGCGATGATAAGTATTTACAGGTGGGGTTTTAGCACCCAGCTCACACATCAGAGGATTTTGTGCATTTGTTAATTACTTTACACCTGCACAGAGTCGGTTTGTTGAGCGTTGTCATGGAGGCAGAGCTACTCCGTCACACCAAAGCCACCCAGCCGTGTCTTCTACTCAAAGACATTTCTTTGTTCATCTATTACATGTATTATTCTAGGATTTTTTTAAAGGAAAAGCTAAGATATCGAAAATATTAAGATAGTTTAGATATGGCATCCGATCCATTAGATTTCGGATACATTCCAATATACAAAACCGCGGCTCTTCCGCAATGTACGTATTTCCATTCGTGTTATGGCAAAAGTTAGATCAACCAAAGGTCTTTCAGGGTTTATGAGCACCTGCTCAAAGAATTCCGTACATCAGCGGGTTTACGGCCCAAGTGGTGGAAAGATTTGTCCGACTTCCTTGTGTCGCGGAAAAAGACTCCGAGCAAACTTTAAGGTTTCCAATATTTACCTTGAATATATTGGTGCATACTTTCTATTCTTATTATTTATTATCTAGCAGTTACAGTTTCACAACTTATTAAAAAAACCGTATTACCTAGCTGTTCGTGTAATTTTTGTCCTTGATATTATTCCAGTAACATTTAGCTATAGTTTATCTGAAATGGAAATATGCTATAAAAAATTCGTTTTGAAAGAGTGGATGTAGTGTAATTCTGTATTCAATATTTATAATAAAGATTGTAAGTCTTCATCTTTAAATAGTACTGAACACCGATGCCACCGATTAATAATAATAATAGTAATATATCAATAGAATGATGGAAATTGTTTAGATGACGGTCTCGAAGAGTTGCCACTTGAGATCGATAATCACAAAATTTACTGAGCAGAAAGTTATACCAAAGAATTTTCAAAAATAATGGTTGAGCGCTCACCAAAGGTAGTATCTGCTGCAGTTGTACATCAGGTACTATTAGATGATCTACGTTCGATGTTTTTTATTTGATCTTGTTCCGGTGGTGAATTAACACAATAATTTACGGAGTATGTCTAACGCATGAATTTTGTAGTTATTGAAAGTGCCACTTTATACTTATTGTAACATTTCTTGATTTAATATTAAAAATATAGATGAATGTGCAATACAATCATCAGATATTTTTCTTGAAATTCTTTACATACAAATCTTAGCTAAAAAATTAAGACTAGCTTTTTACATAAGAGAAATATAATAAGTGAGTAATCTCTATAAAGGTTAAAAGTTAAATACATTCAAAATGTGTAAATATATCTTTTTAAGCAGTAGATTTCCAGTTATAACATTCAAATATTATATTACATTATTAAAACAAAAAATGCTTCAGCTGTTTATTTGCCTCCGGCTAAAACCTAAAATTTACACTAGAAACGAGGTTTAACCGTCTGAGCTTGTCTCTGTCCTCAAGAACATAACCGGAGAACGCATTTATCTGATTAAAAACTTTGTTCCTGCTAATACGAACTATTTTGTGATAGTGGAGAGAAAATGGAACTTATAAACAATTTGATCTCTTTTGTATACCTATTTTACGAAAATAAACTAAATTTTTTCATATTTAATGCTCTGCCGTCATATCTAACTATTTTGGCATATTGTAAACGGAGCAAAATTAATAGATAATTCTACTGAAATCACTGAACAGCATGAAATTACCTAATACAACTGGCTGTTTTTTCAACAATTTTAAATGCGATTTGGTCTTATTCCGTAGCTTCCGCAGATGTTGCGCTAGAAGAGCATGTGATGGTGCAGTCTAACGACACCAAGTGGATAGGTACACCTAAGTGTGCAACTACGTTTATAGGAAAGAGTATCGAGCATACCACAATGTACTCTGGTCTCCCACTCTCCTTATCACAAGTACCGCCTAGACCGGTGCCAATCGCGCGGCCAGCCAACATATTCTTCCACGTACTGCTACAATATCATTTATTTCTCCATTGATTTTGTTATTTTTTACTTTTATGTAGCTAATTATAAATGAAAAGCCACCACAGTACTCACATTTCATATTTACCCTTCGTATTTGACTATATTTCTAAGCCTTAACATTATTTTCTTCAGCACTATTTAATTATCCTGTTTCAAAACCTTTCGTTTCAGTTTTAATCATCAATCATATCTATCAAACCTATTAGTTTCGGGTTTTAACTTTCCTTCACATTACAGCTTTTTATACTTTTACTCTAAATCTCGTTATTTATCATTTTTCTTATATGAATAAAATTTTTCGGAATTTTTTCATATCAACCAAAATGTAGTCCAGCCTAAAAGAATATGCTATATATCAGGAAAAATATGTTAAACTTTAATAATAAATACTTGTTTATTTATACATTTTAGAAATGGTTTCCCTTCAGGAACACAATGTTCCGGAATCATACAGGTAAGTGCTTTTAAAAGAAACGTGCAACTTAAGAGAAAGCGGAAAAGTGTAAGCAAGGAGGGTTATGTTGATTTGTGACAATGCAATTAGATGATGAATAATTTTAGAAAATTAAGATAGCTAGAAGCCGATGGTGACATTAGAATATTTAAAAAAAAGTAAGTGCATAAATCGTTATCACAGTGGAAAACTGCTTGATTTATGGGTACCAGTATGGTACTGCCATTAAGTGGCACATCCGATTGCAATGCCAATTAGTTTTTAAACTCTCCATCATGTCTTGTTCCTTTATGGAAATAGTATTTTGCTCTTAATTTAACAATTTCACTTTAATGCACGTTATCAGTAAGACAGATTATGTTCAACGGTTACGTCATCAACAAACGATTATGGATTAGTGAGAGGAGTAGCAAATTTGATAAAAAGTGGCAAATATCTTAAAATATTATAGGGACAAAATTTTAAAATGGAACGGATGGGGATATTCCGACTCATATTTCAAGCTTAATCAGCAAGGACATGTGACGATGTCGGGAAATAAGTGGGTGCATCAAGTGTAGACGAAAAGAATGCTAAAGGTGCACAAATAATATCTTCTCAGGTACGACATGTCTGGAGAGATAATGCCGCATCTTCGTCCTTGGTTCGAGACTAATCTTGGTGTCCATCTTCACTACACAACTCCCAGTCAAAAGTTGGGCGATTTAGTCATTCCACCACCGGTTGAGAACGAAGAAATCTGCGAGTTCTTGAAAGAAAACGATATTTCATTCTCAAATGCTCCCAAGATGCGCCTTATGAGGGCGCATGGACATACGGTAAGTAAATTTTGTAGCCATACAGTAAAAATTAAAAATCGAGGTTGTCAGGTACACGATATGATCCATCTCCGGCAAGGCAAGATTCCTCGCTTTCCAGATATTGTTGTTTGGCCAAAAACTGAGAAGGAAGTTGAAAAGGTATGTTTAATATATATTTTATTGGAAGATATTCTATTAATCCATATGATCTATTTTGTCTTGATTTTATCACCACTACTAATAACACGTACTGTTGCTCGTAACATTGATACAATTTCACTTCTACCTATTTTAATTGAATCTACTTATTAGTTGATAATTTACAAAATTTCCTCCAAAACCTGTGTCTCTGTAGATTATCGAAGGTGCGATGAGCACGAACTGTGCCATCATTCCCATTGGAGGAGGCACGTCAGTATCCAACGCTCTTGACTGCCCAGTTAGTGAAAAGAGAACCATCATCTCACTTGACATGGCCCTTATGGATAAAATCCTTTGGATTGATCGTCAGAATCTTACGTGTCGAGCGCAGGTTATTATTCTTGAATACTTATATGCAATCTTGTTTCCACTTCTTTTCACGGTTGTTATTTGGGGAACTGTATATTTATTTGATGTTTTGATTCTACTTCCTCATGTTTTCCTAGACCATTAGTCATATATTAGTCAAGTAATTATGTCTACAGGCGGGAATTATTGGTCAAGCTCTAGAACGGCAACTGAATGAGAAAGGATTCACATGCGGCCATGAGCCTGACTCCATTGAGTTTTCCACTTTAGGTGGCTGGGTATCAACTAGGGCCAGCGGAATGAAAAAAAATAGGTGGTAATAAAATTTAAAAAAAATTTTTTTCATTCTATTGTCGTTAAAAAATTATGATTTCTTTTTCAGATATGGAAACATAGAGGATCTGGTTGTTCACATAAACTTCCTCACTCCTAAAGGGATTATTCAAAAACAATGTCAGGTTGGAATATAGTTAATGAATCAAAAGTTTCACAAATTTATCAGTTAAAATTAATAGGTACCTCGCATCTCAAGTGGACCGGATATACATCATATCATCATGGGATCAGAAGGAACTCTTGGAGTGGTCACCGAGGTATGCTACAGCTTAAATAAGCAAAAATGTATGCATATAAAAACAGATGTAAACGTAATAAATAAGAATCTCAGGTAACGATAAAGATATTTCCTTTGCCCGAGGTAAAGAGATTTGGAAGTCTCGTATTCCCCGATTTCGAACACGGTGTGGAGTTCTTCAGAGAAGTTGCGAGACAGGTAATTATTTAAATCCTCAAAACTGGCTTTATAACCATCTGAATGATTTGTGAGGTTATGTTAGTAATTCATTAATTTTTTTGAAGATGGTGATTTATATATTATTTCACTTGTAGCGAATCCAACCTGCTTCTCTTCGACTGGTTGATAATGAACAGTTCATAATGGGACAAGCACTCAAACTGGACAATAAATCATTTTGGAATTCCCTGAAAAGTAGTCTGAGCAAAATTTACATCACAAAATGGAAGGGATTCCAGGTGCAGAGATAAAAAGATATTAGGAAAGGATATTGGGAAAGGAAAAACTTATAGAAATGTATAATACAGATTATATAAGTGGGCAGGATTAAGAATAAAAGCGAAGAAAGAACTAAACTGAGTCCTACAGGTTGATGAGATGTGTGCAGCCACCTGCGTATTTGAAGGATCACAAGAAGAAGTCGACGCCCAAGAGAAAAGATTAAATGCTTTAGCAGAGCAGTTTAAAGGAGTGGTATGTTCTATTAAATACAATAAACATTATACAATAAAGGAACACAAGATGGCATGTAAATATCAAAATTTTATAGGTTGGAGGTGAGGAAAACGGAAGATATGGCTACCGGCTCACATTCGCTATCGCCTACCTCAGAGTATGCTAATATTTCCCATTGTTTCTATTTTTTAGATAAAAACAAATGAAATAAGATTCTGAAAACTGGAATGCAGTAAACAGTAGCTCTTACTGTTCAATTTTTTAAAAGGTTTTTATTAAATGTTTCCTATTTATTAGGTGTATGCAAGGGTTTTAGTCCTTTTTTAAGCACTCTAGTATAACTATTCAAAACTTGAATAAATTCCCGCCTTTTTGCCTATTTGTAGTGTTAGCTTTGTAGTTTTTAAAAATTCATATGTTGCGATTTAATGGTAAACAAATCTTCATAAAACAGTAGCGAACACAATGAGCCACAAAAAACTGCATATTCGCCACTGTATTCTCTACGAGTTCCAACAAGGGAAAGACGCTGCTAAAGCATGCAAATCCATTCGCTCTATTCTTGGTGAGGATGTTGTTTCCCACAGTACTTGCAAATATTGGTTTCGACCTTTTTGAGCCGGTGATTTTGATGTTGGTGATCGCCAATGCTCTGGAATGGCATGAACGATTCTTTGAAATCATTGCTGGATGAAAATCCATCGCAGACGCATGAGGAACTCACGTAACATCTGGGAGTTGGTCAAGCAACGATTCCGAGACGTTTACGTGAGATGGAAGAAATCCTCAAGCTTAGAGACTGTGTACCGCATGAACTCTCCGAAAACAGCATTGGCCGCCATCTCAACACATGTATCTCGCTGCTTGCTAGGTAACGTAGAAAGGATTTCTTGTAGAAAATTGTTACCGGCGACGAAAAATGGATCCTAAACGCACGAAGCCTTGAGTAGAGGCTGGCCAACCATCAACAGCAAGATCAAACAGCTGCGCCAAAAAAGCTCTTCTGTGTATCTGGTGGGATATGAAGGGTGTGCTGTTTTACGAGCTTCTTCAACCGGGTGAAACGGCATGTAGATTTGAGTACTCAGCAGACCATTTTGAACTTGGGCTGGGACGTTCTCCCGCGCGCCACTTATTCCCCCGACTTGGCACCTTCGGATTATCATTTATTCCAGTCTATGCAGAACTGTTTAGCTGGACAGCGCTTTCGAGATATGGCTGACGTATGAAAATGGGTCGATGAATTCATTGCCCCCAAGCGGTTGTTCTTCTTTTGCGAAGGAATCCTAAATTAAACTGAGAGATGACAAAAGGTCATAGAAAACAAAGGAAAATATTTTGATGGTTGAATTATATTTCTTATAGTATTGAATAAACTGGAAGTTTGGAAAAAAGGACTAAACTATTGCATACACCTAATACATACATAGGTTTTAAATCTATATGACTCCATAAATCGGATTAATCAAACATTAATATATTAATGCGGGAATAAATACCATTCTATAGAATTTTATAAATAATGAGATATTTAACTACAAACACAGCCCTACTATCGGATGTTATTTTATAGGATCTAGGTATGGAATACGGTGTATTGGGCGAGTCATTTGAAACTTCGGTACCTTGGGACAAGGCAAGTATTTATAAAAAAAATCATTCTTTATTAGAAATAATTTATCACTTTGTTTTAGGTTCTTAATCTATGTCGCAATGTTAAACAACTAATTAAGAGAGAAGCTAAGGCTTTAGGCGTGCAGTATCCGGTACTGTCAAGTTGTAGGTAAGTTTAAAGTTAGGTAATTTTTCTAGACCAATAATTTCAATATCGGAATATGTAATTCCAGAGTAACCCAGGTCTATGACTCTGGTGCGTGTGTCTACTTTTATTTTGGTTTCAACTCACGTGGATTAGAAAATGGATTAGAAGTCTATGACAAAATTGAGGTATTACCTATATATCTAAAGTAGAATGTACTTCGAAAAAGTATTTTTTCAGAAGAACATATACATTGTATCTCATTCGATAATCAATGCTCATATGATTGTCAAAAAATAAACAGTACTTTTCATTAGGCTTAGAGATGCGACATTAACATAAAATTCAAATATGGCACAACGAACGTTTTAATCACATTGAGATACTAATTACAAAAAAGCGTATTCTTGCAAATGACATTTATTTAGTTGGAAATAAACTATTATTTTCAGATCGCTGCTCGCGATGAGATTATTTCATGTGGTGGCAGTATTTCCCATCATCACGGTGTTGGAAAATTGCGCAAACAGTGGATGCTCACCTCTCAAGGAGCAGTCGGCATTTCTCTTCTCAAAGCCATCAAAGTAGGAATAAATATTCACTTAATTGATGTATCATCTCTATTAATTATATAAACCTTATAATGGTCCCAAGCAACAGTTCCATGTGATGGTAATGAAATTATCAATTACCACGTGTTTTGCTTATATTGCGATAATTCCAGGTCGAGCTTGACCCCTCAAACATTTTCGCAAACGCCAATCTCATTGACATACTCGGATCACCTCACAGTAAACTATAGAAATATTATGCTATAAACTTTAACTGAATTTCACGATAAATTTGTATTGTTTTGCCAGAATCATAAAATGACTACTGGTAATCAAGGATAAAATTCAAGTACTACGAATGTCCCCCTTAAATTCACTATTCAGTCCAATCAAATAGTTGTTGAATTAAATTGTCCTACACATAGAAAATAGTTGATGGAGTGGAATATTTGTATTAATGAATAGTATTATGCGATATACCTGTATTATTTTAAATAATGCTCATATCCACCTTATGTTAATCGTTTAACCAAACTAGTCACGGTATTAAATATCCTACAAAGAGTTTAGTCTATAACACAGCCCATCCTTCTCGGGATTTAGAATACCGTCTGCGAGGCGATAAACGTCGATGGCGTTCTGAAGTCGGAAATTGCGTGCTTCGATACAGCTCCCACACTGCACCACTTCCTAAAATAATAAGTTTTTGATAAATAGACTTATTAAAATGGCACCGTACTTCTCTAATTTGGAAGATAGAAATAGTGTCACGAAATCCAAGGATCTTGTGATAAACTACCTTTGTTCATGTTTCCATTCAATACTCTCTTAAGTTATAAGCCTAGATCTTGACCTTAAATGTGAGAAGTAATATTAGTCATCATATAATGCACTGTTCTAATTGCTTGTTACGCTTATGTTATGGGAACGGGATTGTTCCACCACCCATATATAAGCATGCGCTCATTAATAAGCGTATAAGAGTTGTTCCACTGTGATGATGATTTATTTCCCGCCACGCGCGTCTTTTGTATTTGAACACGGCTCTTAGCGAATTCCGTGTAAGAACCCTCAAAGTTGGGCAATTAAACCTTTTTTAATAATAAAAAATAAACAATATTAAGCGAGTGCAATATAATGGTTTGTTAAGCAATAATATGTGAACTAAAAGATAGCAACAAATAGTAATATAATTCTCAACACCAAATATAATCTACCAAGAGAATTAATGTAGAAGGGATATCGTCGGGGAGGCGCTTGGACCGCTAACTGTCGAACTGCTTGGTAGGCCCGCTTATATACGGCTTCTCCAGACGCTCCCATGGCTCGCCTCTTTTGTCTTGTTGAGGGAGAGTTGAATGGAATAGTGCAATCCTCTTGTTTCAGGTAGTTGTTTACGGTAATGCCACTCGCGCTGCTTTTGTATTACAGTCTGCAAAAACGGCATGTTTCTCGGCAAAATATATTTTCACACACTAATCTTAGCGAGTAGTAAACGAGTCATCAACTAATATCTCAGTGGTTAAAGTGGATTACACAATTAGACGAATAATTTAGATAGTGGTAAATCCACCATAGGTTGAGGCTTCTTTTTCTTTACTTTCTCGAGAACTTCCCCCTGGAACTCTTTTAACTGCACTGGGATTTGACTTGATTCACATGTAAGGTTGGCAAAATACTTCTGGTTTTAAGTGTTGTAATTCGTCTACAATTCAGCAAAAATGTTCGCTCGATTATATTTCCGATATCCTGAAAAGCTGACTCGTCGCCTGCACCAATCTCATGCACATGTTGAAAGTTCAATTTCTGATTTGGAGACCGTGGAATGTCATGTGTTGCTACACATATGCCATATTCCCCACTCAAACGGATATTTTACTTAGTTTTGAGGAAAGCTGTAAAACTTGTACAGTGTTCTGACATCTACATGCCTCGAGAACTATAAGCGGGAGAAACTGCAAAAAGCGGAATAAGTTCTACATTGTGTATACTCGGGAGGACTTTATTAAAATTTTCTGGCACCAATGGCTTTACGTGAATTCGGATGGTCTATGGCGGCGGAAAGAACGATTCAGATGCACCACACTATTTGTCCATACACCGAACCCCTTATACCCACCAAGGACAGTCATAGTAGTGCGCCTAATTATAACCATGCTACCAATAATTCTTGAAAAACATCATCAAATGCTGTTTTCCGAGCACAAATCACGTCCAATACACGTAAATAAATCAGAAGTTCTAAATTGCTTTGAAAATTTTAATTTTATGATTAAAGCTGTAAAATGATAGTTCGGATTAAATTACTCTGAAAATTTTAAAACTCTTCGTATTCAAATGAGAGATAAATTCAAAATTGATTATCAATTAACTAAGAATAATATATGTACATAGTTCACATTTGCATACTGTTATCTATATTGTGATATTTAAGTGGTGTAAAAGTAGAGTAGTATATAGATATTTTAGATATAAATCTCAAATATACTTTTCTTCAGATTTAAAACGATGGTTGGGATGGACAAAAAGGTGATATACAGTGGACAAAGGTATAAATGTGACTATAACCAAGTTATTGGCCGCGGAGCATTTGGCCAGGTTATTTTGTTTAACTATTCCATGTAATTTTGCATTTATAATCTGTCGTACTTCATTTTGCTTTGTTATTTTCTGTCTTATTATTAGGTGCATCCGGGTCGTAGTAAATCAGGAAGGGAAATCGCTGTAAAAAGTACGTCCAAACCAACTGAAATTAAAGCTGCTCAGAATGAAGCTAAATTTCTTCAAAAGTGCACGGATATGGAGGCTCCCAATATTGTTGAAGTATGTTTTTGTTTTAATTGTTTGGAGAAATGGGTAATAAATACACAAGTGGGATTTTCATTATGTATTTTGGAAGAGAAAGATGCCGGCTAAAAATTGCTTAGTTTTTGTTATTATAGTTTATTGGCTGTGAACATCGAGTAGATTCAAGCGGCAATTCACCGGAAATATTTTCCTTTGCAATGGAGCGTGCTTTGTTTTCACTGGATATGTTGATGAAGAAAATAGAGAATGCCCAAGGTCTTTCCGTCGAGGTTATCATCGACCTCATAACGGATTCCGGTCAGCAGGTTTTATAGTTTCATATTGGAATTCTTTGATTATTAACCTGATTATTCCAAAGCTATTTGATTATATAAATCTCACTAGTTATCTTCCAATGTTCTTGTTACAGTATCTGCATTGAAAACGCTGAAAGAGCTTAACATCGCTCATAGGGACATTAAACACTTGAATATTCTTGTCTTTTATGGACCAAAGAAAGGAAGAAGGTATCTATTCAAGTGCTTCTCTTCATAATTTATTATTTAGATTTGTTGAGGAACTAAATCTAGTTTTGCTTTATTCACTTCAGATCACCTTATTTATTTAAATTTTGTGATCTTGGTGGCTCACGTTTTGTGGACACTGGGTTGGACATGCATACGCTTGTTGGCACTCCTAACTGTCTTGTATGTTTCCACAACATGTTCTTATAATTATTATAATTTTCAAACATGCAAATGTAACCTATGTTAGTATGGGAATTTCTTACATGAAATGTTTCGTTTTTCTTTCTTTATTACATATTTTGTTTTTTAAATTGTATTTAGGTATTAAAATTAATTTTATTTACTTTTCAGTACCCAAAGCTAGCTTATGAACTTGCAAAAGGTAAAAAAAATACGCGGAAGATGGAAGATGGATATACCACAACTCAGTGTGATCTCTGGTCTTTCGGTTGCACTCTCTTTTTTGCTGCTGTTGGAAGATATCCATTTCCCAATGACACTGATGCCAATGTATATTATGAAGCAGTTTCAAATTTACCTAAAGGTTTGTGTATCTATATTCCTTTTCAAGCAAATTTATGATCAAAGCAGTTCTTATTAGGTGCAATATCTGCAGTAAGGAAAAGCAGTACTATTGGAGAGTATAGCTGCAATTATCACTTCGAAATTGTAAACGACAAGTATCCAGAGTGAGTAAATTTAAAGCTTTTTCTAACACATCTCACTCAAGATACTCTTGCTTCCACACAAAGATGTGTTTATTTTAATTGTAGTACATATTAAATACTGTTATAGATGGTTCCGGCATTGTTTACGAACTATTATAGCCACACTTTTTCATAACCCTAACTTTGCTGAACTTGAAGAAATGTCTAAAGTTCTAAATTCCTCAAAGGAAACTCATTTTATAATACTGGAACGACTGGATATCGTTCGGTACTGCGATTTGAGTGCCATTCCTCAATATAGGTAGTCCTAATTTAGTTTATGATATTTTGCAGATTTTAAAAGGTCCAATATAAAGATTAGTGGAAGTAGCAAAATAAAAATAGAAGAAGTAGTATTTATTCTATCTTCTGTTATTTTCACTATACTTTCAATTTTACTTTTATTCCATTCTCTTTATTGGCTTGATTAAGTTGCATGTATAACTAAACGTTTGGATATTAGACTTTCTAAATTTTATTATAGTTCTGGCTATCCTACTTTGAGATCTGTCCTTGATATAAAACAAGATAATGAGTACCGTCTTCTATCCACAAAGGAAATTCTGTCTTATAATGATTCTCTCTGTCTGGACACTTGCAAAGAAGAATCGTATATTGTTTTTCCTGTAATGAATGAGATTATCTGGAGACCAAAAGTTTGGAAAACGAAGGTAAATGGTAGGTGTTTATCTACAAAAATCATAAATATATCTTTCTGATAATGTATTTAGTATCTACCACACAAGAAGGTGAGTTGGATCGCCTAGAATTGCTATCCCAAGCAACTGTAGCATTAGGAGACTGTGATAAAATGAATCAACTTCTTGAATCTACTCTTCGAATCCTTAAACGACAACTAAACATGGCTAGTTATAATACTTATATCACTTGTCTTTTGAGTAATCATTTATTTTATTATTTGGTGTTGTTGTTGTAGTTAAAGGCAGATATGCTGGCAACTACTGATCTAACCACTGTTCCCATTCGCTTTGCAATTTACGCCAGGTCTCAGTCTACTGCCATTATGCCATTTCTTAAAGACGCTAATGATAAGGTGAGTTTTGTGTTTCATTATTCTTGGTTATCTTCTCTAGTTTTACTAATGTATTGCCTTAGTTTATTCATAGGTAATGCTTTTGAGAATTATCGAAAGTGCCGACCAAGCAACAGAAGAACTAGAGAAACATACAGGTTTAAATCAAAAGTTGTTGTGTTATTTTAAATATTCTTATTAGTTTCTTATAGTTCAGAGGATTTTGTGAAAAAAAACTTCCCATAAGATAAGTTAATTACAGATATCTTAAATGATTATTGTACGCGGATCGATCTTTATCTTTTGAAGATAAATGATCTATCGTTAGATGAATTTGAAATTCCTGGGATATTAGGTTAGGTGATATAGTATGTAGTATTTTTGTATCAGCACTGTAAGTTAACGGGTGTCCTATATTTTTAACATGTTAAATAATATTCAGATACCTTAAATCGATATTTCTTGTTGAACGAAGTGGATTTTGAGTGCAGCCATCCCTACGTTTTCGCACTGGTCCAAAATTGTATAGATAGACGGATAAGGATGATTAATCAACTGTTTAACGATAGTCAAACGTCAGTTTTCCACACTCTACTCAAAATCACCAGGTTTGTGGATAGCGTGTTAGATTATGTGCACTTAAGGTGAAGTACATCAACAACGACATGAGGTTGGTATTTTAGAGAAGTTATCCAGCTTTCGTATGATTCATCTAACTGCCGACATAACGTAATGCACCGTTCTGTACTCATAGAAAGACCATTTCAAGAAATGAAGGTGTTGTCAATAAAAAATGTTATGATTATATTGCTTTCTTTACGGTTTGACATGTCTAAAAAGGAGTTGAGGACCTTTCAGAATTGTGTGGAACGTCTTAAATTGGGAGTTAATATAGATCAGCATAGTTTAGCAGAAGCTCTAGATTTCTACGATAAGCCAAAGAGGTAAATATTATATTTAATCAGTAACTGTTTTTTAAGCTTTAATAAATATTTTGAATTTGAGATAGTATTTGTTGAAAAATCATTATGGTTGTCGATATCTCGATGTTTAGGATATTGGAGCAGGCTAAAGTGAATTATGCATTGGCTGAGGAGCTTCTGGAAAAAATGAAAATTTTGTGAATATGGCTTGTATTTTGTCATAATTTCGGGTAATTCTTTTGCTATCTTTGATTTTTAACTAGTCATTTTAATTAGCTTGTACATAATTGCTACATTTTTGTCTTATATGTAAATTAGATAGAGAGTTACCACTGTACTTTGTTTTTAACACAAATACAAATTGTCCTGTTATTGTTATCTATACTTTTGCTTAATTTTCTAGCACGGGACTACAGTTTAAACCAGTGATGGACTGTTTGAACTGCAAAATGCGTTGTTCAACTAAAATAGATACAGAACTTTTACTATTTTTTAAGACAAAACTTCGGTTTTTAGTAAGCTAATATACATTACGCAGATTTATGATGCATATATGTATAAAATTCACTAAATAACTTCATCTTATGGGAATGTTTTGCAAAGCAATAATTGCTACTATTTCTTACTTTTTCGTTGTTATTTTTAATACTGAGATTTAGTTAAACTTCTAGTTTTGTACCGAAAGTCTTATAATCACTGATGGACCACGTAAAGAAGTTATTGCCAGTTCTCGGTAGTCATCTGTGGAAGGTGTAACTTAAATTTTTAATAGGGTTTTTATGTATTCTTTATGCTGAGTATCTCAGGGGAACTGTGGAAAAATTGCTGTCATTGGAGGCTCAGTAGAATATACTGGTGCGCCTTGTTTTGCGGCTATTTCAATTCTCAAGCTGGTAAGTCTTGCTAGGAATGAATTTCGATCTCCTGAAGACTTGTAGGCTTCATTGGTAGGGTGCTGATCTGGTTCATGTTTTCTGTGCCCCTGAAGCGGCCTCAGTTATTAAAACCTTCTCACCTGATTTCATTGTGCACCCAGGATTAGATCCTGACACTGTTGTAAATGTAAGTTGTTTAGTTACTTAGCCTTGAGGATTTTCTACTGGAAATAATTTGCTTTCCATTCAGAAACTGATGCATATGGATGCCATAGTTCTGGGTCCTGGTCTAGGCAGAGACCCATCTGTTCTTCCTCTCGTTCTTCGTGTTATTCATTTCGTGAAAAAAACGCAGTTACCTTTCGTCATCGATGCTGTAAATATATTTGGTGATTCATATATATTCTCTATGAATAATTTTTATATAGGATGGTCTATGGTTTCTCCACGAAGCAATATCTTCGATACCAGCCCTCCCATCAGCCATTCTAACTCCTAATAAAATAGAATTTTCGCGTCTCTGCCAAGCAGCACTTAATGTCAAAGATGTCCTCTCAATAAAGGTATTTACCATTTTTGTACCTATATATTTTCTCCCACTGGCTATTTTAGGATGATGAGCAGTTGAAGAAGTTGGCGTTGGAATTAAGCACTAAAATAGGCATTTCATTATTTATTAAAGGCCACCACGATATAATAATAAATCCGATGGAAGGAGGTTAGCGAATTATAAAAATATCAAGTTAATGAATAGTTTTTAGTCCCCGTAGAATTTTAGGAGTCTACTTTTCAGTATCGATTGGAGATGAGAATGGCAGTCCAAGACGTTGTGGTGGTCAAGGGGACGCATGTAGTGGCTCACTTGCTCTTTTTCTTCTTTGGGCCAGTCGGTTTGTCATTATTAGTATTTATTCGTTAATTTTTTCTGTGGATTTCGTTCGTTTACAGAATGACTTCCCTTCCGGAAGCTAAGTTAGAAGCTGGTCTAGCTTCGAGTCAATTAATTCGTTGTGCTGCTGCACGTGCGTTTTCGTCCGAAGGCAGGTCTATGGTAACCAGTGATATCATCGCTCAGTTTTCTTCAATTTTAAAAGAAATTGATGCCATAAAACCATGATCGTATACAATTTGAATGAAATGTAATCGATAACACGTTGCATCTACTTTCATGATATTCTCGTGGGAGCTGGTTTTATAATTATTGGGATTTATTATTAAGATATGTGGCCGATTATATGTGTATAAAACTAAGTTTTATTCATAGTTTTTTGGTATTCTCATACCCCAGTTGTTTCAATGAAGCAATTACGTTGTGATTCCCTGTAAAGTGTATAGACTTCCTGGCAAGTAGTTACTCTCTCGAATCCGAATCCACATGAATGGTTATTTTACCTCAGTTCTTCATTTCCTTGCTGTCCTCACTTTTTTCGTTTAGTTTTTTCTGCGTTTAGTTGTGCCGATTTAGTGGCCTATCTCCTATTTGTCATGAGAATTATTTGCTATGATAGTGCCAATGTCGACTTAAATATGTCTCACACACCACTTCCGTATTTAATCACATGTTCCAATGCTCATAATCGTATCGCTTCCCATATAGGCAACCAGTTGTGTACAAAGAACAAAGTACCGAATCACCTCCACTTGGCTGTACGTTATTCATGCTCTCAATAAAACTAACACTCTTTGGTATTGATTATCAAATTGCATACGAAAGCATTAGAACTTAAGTATCGGGAAGTAGATCACATTTATGTTTAGAATATTGCAGGAGTAATTAGAGAGTGACTGCTTCGGGAATATGTGCAAGTCTTCGTATTTATTGACGGTGGCTTTCATGCACGTTGTGATAGACAACAGTTTTTACTGAAGATATCAGGAACATTCTAATTGATCGAATGAAGGCGGGAGTTTTTGAAGTGCTAGAACCTGATTACAACAAGGATTACATGACGAACTGGATGTTGTGCTGTGAACGGCAGCCTATCGGGACAGCATTGAATAACGCCGGCATGCGGCCACTGTTACGCAAAAGAGATATTGGCTAAAAAACCATTTAATTCGTAGCACTCCTATTTTCGACATTTTATTCATGAAAGAGTTCTTCCTCCATTATTTATTTATATTTACCCACTGGAATTTTTGCTTATTTTTCCATATTTCTATATAAATTGTATTATTTTATAACTAATTAATCCAGTTATACGTTCCCATTTCTCGGTTGTGTCAAATAGACAAATTCATGTATTTCTCACTCGCGTTAAGCGAAAGCTCTCAGCTGATCGAATGATAGATGGCCACTGCCCAGATGGTTATGTACTATTCACTAAATTGTTCTCGACAATGCTGTTCTAAATATTTTTGCTTGATTACGAGTGGTCGCATAAGAGTGAGCAATAGTTCTCAAACAAAGAGCACTTTGACCAGCCAGTAGAGCTGAAATATTGCGATATGGGACGATTAACTGGTCGTGGGAGATCATCCTCCATGTCGGCTAATCACCTCACGAGATACGGTTGCTAAATAGACCACAATCACCCGATTCGTTTAATATGGGAGATAAATACAGTTGCAGAATGAAGAATCATGGAACAATGATTCGAATGGGATGGATTTTCGTCGGACCTGCTATCTTATCACCACTGTTATTTTTGGGAACGGTTTGTTGAAAACTGATCTATTTGATCTTCAATTACTGGTAAAGCAAGAACACAGTTACGTGGATAGATTTCAGGAATTCCGTTGTGCATTCTGTATCATTTTACTGAGTTCCTTCTGGATTGTTGAGGTCGTTCCTATCGGAATTATTTCTCTCCTTCCTATTTTTCTCTTTCCGATAATGGGAATACAGTCTGCTAAGGATATCAGTCAGGTCTATTTCAAGGTAAATAACTATGTCTGATTAGATTTCAATTAGTGGAAGATTATCAAAATAAATAATTTTTATAAAATCAATTTAGGATTCAATTGTATTATTTGCTTGTACGCTAGTAATGGCGATGGCAGTAGAAGAGACGAATCTTCATAGGAGAATCGCTTTAGGCCTCTTGAAAAAGGTTGGCGCAAGGAAACAGACGTAAGTACATTGGGGTAATTTTCTTCTGGAGTGGTAACTCGCTTCGTAAAAATTCTAAGGCCTGGCGTATTCCAGAATGCTTCTTGGCTTCCTCACCACAACATCATTTATGTGGGCACATTTCTGGTTGTTTATTTCTGTTATTGCGACTATTGAATTGTCAAACTGCGACTCTTTTCTCCGCATAATTACTGTATTAATTAATCCGAGAATACATTATCAAAATAGTAGCAAATTGATCGCCTGCGGTCAGGTCTTTCTTCGTGTCGGATACAGCCTGTACAGCGTTAATGACACCCATAGCCATCGCAATCCTCGTCACTATGCAAGAGGCAAGCACCACTAGTACCAGTGGAGTTGTGGAAAAATGGAAGAATGATCAAGAAGAGTGAGTACTATAATAGTTAGAGAAGATACCTTTATAGAATATGAAGTGAAACCTGCAAACCAATGGCTGCACCTTTCAGTTAAAGCAAATGTCGGTATGAACGAACAGAGTTAGTAGAAGTTCCGCATTCCCTTATCTTGTGGACTAGCACAGCATTTTGTTCTATATTTAAGCTTTGTATGAATGGTACAGTCTATTGGATGATAAACTACATCGATGAAATTTATGTTGTTTAGGACAAAGGATAAAAATTGTGCAGAAATGTTGAATTTAGCCACTCTGTCAAGACTTAACAAAGGATTCTGCAAGGTAGGAATTTCAAGATAAAATATGAATTTTACGAATAAATCTCAGTTTAGGCCCTTGTTCTTAGCTGTGCTCATGGTTCGCTGATTGGTGGCACAGCCATAATTACTTCGACAGGACCAAATTTGGTCTTTCGAGAGAACCTTCATACGTGAGCAAATAATAGAATGAGATTTGACTTATACAGCGTAATTAAATCTTTTAGTCAAACTTTTAATTTCGCGACTAATTAACTCCAGTTTTAATTCAAACTAAAATATTTGAGGATTTAGCTAAATGTTTATGCGATTCACATCTGATACTTGTATAGTTTTTAAGGAAATATGAAGTCAACGGTCTTCAAGAGTATTTCTAAATGTACTAATTTATATTAATGACACTTGAGAAATCTAAAACTTTTCAAAACATAAAAACCAAGATTTGCGCTCTATTTTTTAAGGTGAAAAAAGGTATTTTCATGCACACTTAATTTAGGTTTTATCCCAATGACGAAGTGACTATGACCTACCTTCAGTGGATAACCTTTGCCATGCCACCATTATTTCTCTACCTTTTAGCTTCCCATATTGTTCTAACGGTAAAATTAAAGTCTATATTTATAGCTATTTAGATCCTAAAAGCTGAAAAAGTTGTGATAATGCAAATATGCGTCTAATATACGGAACCGAAAATATTCTCTTTTGGACAAAATCCCTCTCCTTCTTAACTTATAGTGTGCCTTCCTTGGTCCTCTCCATCTGTTCTCCTGGTTCCGCAAGCAATCAAGAGAAGAGAGAAATCTCTCTCTAGTCGTTGAGAAGAATGTCTCTAGGGCATACGATGAATTGGGACCAATCACGTAAGCCTAGGCTTTAGACAAGGTGTTATTTCCAACTAATTAACAACAAGATACTTTGGAATATTTCTGCTAACATAAATATATCGTGTTTCAGTTTTGCTGAAAAATCTGTACTCTTTTGGTTTTGCTTTCTGATAGCTTCATGGATTTTACGAAAACCTGGATTCATCCCTGGCTGGGGACATATTTTTCCTAATGATGGGTCAGCAAAATGTTAATTCCAAAGTAAAGAAGGGTGAAGCAGTGAAAATACCAAAAATTCAGCTTTCAAATGTTTTTTAGGAAACTTCTGACTGATTCTGTTCCTGGGATTTTGGTCGTGTTTATTCTATTCGCATGGCCCAAGGATCCATTTTCCGATGGTATTTTAAGTTGGAAAAAATAGAAAGATAAAGAAACACTTTGTTACACTTTTTGGCAGTAACCTACCTTGTGTATAGGACCCTGGGCACCGATTTTAACGTGGGATGCAATGAGACGTCGATTCTCATGGTCTTGTATGCTTCTAATAGGAGCGGGATACGCCATATCAGATGGAGTTCAGGCAGGCTCTTTTCCTCCTTACCAGAATGGGTAAAATCCAGCAGATAGATAGTCTTGTTTAGAGTTCTGGTTTGTCTGCTCTCATCTCATGCACCATGAAAGGCATCTTTTCGAATCTTCACTCTACATATCTTCAGCGTTAGTTAGCAACAATGACTTTCGCAAATAGCAGCTGATTCATAAATTAGTTCAGTCACAAATCGCATTCAGTGGCGGTAACTGCTTCGATTACACTTATGACGGAGTTCGCCAGTAATGTCTCTACCGGAAGCATATTCATTCCTATCGTCATTAGCATAGTTAGTAGCTAGAATTGGTAGCTATACGTGTTTAACGTAATTGGTTGAGTTAATAGGTCTTAATGAATATTAGCTGATAAGTTTGAGAATTTTCACTAGGCGGAGTCACTCGGTGTCCATCCACTCTACCTCGCTCTACCCGCCACTGTTGCCTGTTCCTTTGCCTTTATGCTTCCAATGGCAACACCTCCTAATGCAGTTGTCTATGATACGAAAATAGTCAGCATGATTGAAATGGTTGGTATCTAAAATCAATTTCCAATAACCCTTTCCCTCCAAAACAACGGATTAATTACAGTATATAAAACTTATGAAAAAGCCACTTTCAGGTGTCAACGGGGTTTTTCCTCAACTTGTTGTGCATTTTGATTACCACACTTAACATGAATACATGGACATATTGGTTATTCAATTTGTCATCTTTCCCCAATCTTCCCTCTCGTCATAACTTCACGGCGGCATGTGGCTAGCAGCTCCAAGTGCTGTTCACGAATAACAACATTCTCTCAAAAATTGGGAAACCTTACCCGTAAATAACACGTATCGATGTGACCTTATAAAATTTAGAATATCGATCAAAACATGTTCCACTAGTTTTTTCATAACTACTAGGAATAATGGTTAATGTACCTTTGACGATAGCTAGTCGTCGTTAAAAAAATTAAATATGTGAAACTACTGTCAATACACAACTCTGATCTCTTTGTTGTAGTATTTCTGTGGAATTACACCAACGCATAAATATCGGATAAGCGTTCTTAAGTGTTTGACTTTAACAAACGAGAGAAAAAATGCATAAATAATAAACTGTGGTCACTTCAAAAACACCGGATAACTGTCTCCCATAATCTGAAAAGATCAAAGGTCACCTCAAAAACTAAATAAATATTAGTATTGTTTCCAGTTCAATTTCAATATGGTACGTTGACCCAACCACCACCCAGATCTCCCCAATCACATTTTCCCCTAATTTGACATTAAAATATGCAAAATTACTTGAAAGGAAAGTATATATTTGGCAGCTTCTAAATCTCTAAGCCGATTGTCGCTATAAAAGGCAGCGCTGGGCGGAGCCGAGACAGATGCGTGCGTCTTGAACCTCTAACACTCATCGTTATTGTCTTACTGTATTTAGATGAATAAGTCCGTACCTAAAATAGTGCACTCTTTGCCTTCTACCCATAACACGATATTTGATTTCAAGTGATTAACGACAGATTTCTTAGAATTTTGCTTCCGAGAAAGTGTTCGCACTTAACTATAGATGTATTATTTTTTATTATACCTATTGGTTTATTTACTAACGGTATTTTTTTTAGTTGTATTGATGTCGAAATTGCTGATGGCATTCCCGTTTTAATTGAAGCACATGCTTTTGAAGAATTCTGCGATAAAATAAATAAATTGGACGTCAAAGTTGAATGTGATGAATGGGAAACAACAGTAAAATTTTTTACCACGTCACTTTGAAAAACCTATAAATTGTATCTCTAGATGAGGAAATCTTTGATGTGCTTATTGATTACCTCCCTGGAGAAAATCTTATGTCAGTCATGGATGATCTAATAAGAGATATCTGATACCTCAAGCGCCAAGCATGCAAAATAAAAGTTTTAATAAAAATATAAATTATAGGGTTGAAGAAGCCCGCGGACCTCGAGTAATTCAATTTGTTTTTCGTAGTATTGTACTATAAATTAAACTTTGAATAAAGAGTTTATTGAGAAAGAAGTGATATCATAAGTTTTGTTCAAGAGCATTGTGTTCCGGATTCAAATTCCCTATAAGTGAGATGAGGTCAGTGATGCAGCTTCTTGTACCTGTTGCGTACCTCAAAATTAGAGAAATTGTTGTGGAAGAAACAGTGGTTTAGGTAGGAAAATGTATTTGTTCACTAAAGAAAAGTTATTAGAGTAGCTGTTCAGCTTCATCCCATCTAACTCGTTTTAATTATTTCCTTCGATTATTGCATCTTAACCACTAATGACAAATAAAAATAATTTCTTAGTGCTCTCCTCAATTTACGTCTTATACATTTTAACTATTAACCAAAAAACAACGCTAACGCCTGAGTTGCACGATGAGATTTGAAGTCAACATTCATATTAAGAAGATATTCCTTAATGACATGCGATACTTGACCCCATATCCAAAATAATGATTTTATTTTATAATAACTGCTAAAATGAAGGAGAAATAGTTATCATTGCTTGTATTTTGTTTTTGATACTTAAGAAAACCAAAATTCAGTAGAACCTTTTCCCAGGAAGAATTTGCCTTCTCACCGGCCTGGTTCACATCTGGTGGCATTTGATTCAAATAATTTCGGGCGTGCTCGATATATTTTTCTGGTGTGCAGACTAAATAATGGTCCTACCCGATGAGATTTAAAGTCAACATTTATATTAAGCAAATACTCCTTAATTGCGTGCTCGTGTCGTCTCTCGTCGCCTTACAAGCGCTTTCCGAACGTGGACATTTTGAGTATAAAGGCAATACTCCAACTAAAGGGAAGAAAGATTTTCAAAAATCAGTAAAATAAATAAGTAACTTCTGTCACGCCCTACTCATTTGTAAAAGTAAATACCATATCGTGCGCGTTGGGTGGAATAACTTCCAACGATTCATACAACAGAGAACTATAAAATTGAATAAAATTGGTAAAGAAATTGTAGGAACAAACACCTACCGCGTTAGGATCAACCTTTTTATATGACGGAAAAGTAGAGCTAAAAAATCGCCTAATTAAGAGCAAAAACCGTAAAAATGTGAATGCGATAATCGGATATATATCCATTATCTGTTGTTTAGTTGCCTTGACAATTACCTTTTTCAATCCCACCTGACTAGTAGATGGAGCGTAGTTAATGGTGAATACAAAATGGTGACGCTGTCTGTTGCTTTGACGACAAAGTACAGTCCAAAAAGAATTGTGTCTACGCCTTTGTCTGCCATTACATTTCGATAATAGTTCTGATGATTCTCACAAGCAACTTTCGATAGAGTAAACTGTGTATTGTCCTAAACACTAAAAATATTTGCCAATTAAATAATGATAGTTCTTGATAACTTTCCAATTTTAAATGAAAATATTGATTTTTTTCCTTGAAAAATCTGTTTTTATACCAAGTACCATCAAGAATATGTTCGAACATTAACTGGAGATTGGTACAACCTTTGGTGGAATAAGTCAAGCCCAAGCGTCTACATAATCAGCAAAAATTGAAGGATAAGTTTTGTTAAAAATAATATTTCGAAATCATGATAATTTAAGCAAATAATCTCAGTTCACTTCACATGTTGAACACTCGGCTGTCGATGCGATGACCTATGCTCATGTAAGAGAATATCTGAAATATCAGGAGACATTTGGTGACCCATAGACTCTAGACGGACATTGATTGGGTGATGTGGAATTTGTACCAGAACCGGAACGATTTATATGGAAATTGAATCAAGAAGTGAGTAAAAATACTAATGACAACTTTATAAATAATTACGTACGACAGGTAATTAGATTTGTTTGTAAAGATTAATAAGAGAAAAGAAAGTGTTTAACTTTAGGTACAATCTGCGACCAATGAAGCCTACAAAGTTGCAAAGGGAGTTGCTGATAATTTGGACTTTTATCTACCGACTATGGTAAAGAGTTTATTAAAAATGTACATGTATCAGCTTACGTTTACATTCAAGTGGCATTATAAGTGATTTATTATAAAGTTAGAAATATTCCTTTTATTTTGTTATTGTTAGCATTAACATTTAATAACATATTTTCGTCTAGAAATCGGAATTATGTGCGGAATAATTGTAGGTGTTGACGAATAAATAATTAGCCTGAACAAATTGAAGGTAGAAAGTGATTCACTNATTCTTGTTTTCCTTCTCAGGGACAGATGGTTTTGCGAAAGAACCGCCCAAGATTTTCTAGAACAACAGTCTAATGTAGAATTAATTGTCCGAAAGACACTGTATGGTTAGAACTGCATACTGTAAGTTCCCTATGGAGTGGGACAGGTGCAGAAGTAGATGAGCAAAGGGTATGATGGCGAAAACACGTTTAGTGATTTGAGTAGCTCTGGAGATCCACGTTCCACCCGTTTAGGCTTATCCTTTTCATTTCACTGTTTTCTCCCGAAAGTTGTATTCTTTAAAATACTTCTAGTGTTGGAGACTGGCAACTTATTGTGGCTGCTCAAAACCACTGTTCTTCATAGAAGACTACTTAAAAGATAAGTTCATATAATTACTTAGAAGCAGGCAAAGAAATGTCTTGATTGTTTATACATATATACCCTTTCTTCGGATCTCCTGTCTCTTTAATCGATAATCATGCCTTTCATTTGTCATACTTGTTAAAGTCAACTCTTGCTATATTCATAGTGCACTATAGTGTACCGGATTTCACTAGATGCCATAAGCCTGTATTGTGTCCTATTGGTTAGGATAGAATACGAGACTACATGGCCTCCCAGCTGGTGGCGAACTTTCTTTCTCTTATCTCTCGCGCCTTTATATACTCCTTTATCTACGCCTTGCTCTGGGTTTAGTTATTTACTTAGTTACTACCGTAAGACCTTAATATAAAGAAGTTATGTCACTTCGTAGTAAGTGGATGTCTTGAAATAATTAAGCATACAAGTGAAGATCTTGCTTAGAAAACTATTCGAAGAAGTTTCCGAGGAAAGAGAAGTTGTAGCAGTCGGGGAAATTTGGTTATTTTCCAAAGGGTAGTGGGTCAAAATCAATACGCGGCAAGGTCACTGATCTCTCGAATATTAGTGCACTGTGCATAAATTGATCGTCTGCGTGTCATTTCTTGCCGTGTAAATATCTCCATTTTGCGAGACAGCACTTTGTTTAATAGAGAATCATGTGTGATTACTGTTTTATCATTTTATTTATGATTTTGAATTGCTAGTTAATATGACGTTTTCTACTTTTTATCGGTGTTTTTCGCGCTATTTTTCCTTCGATTTTCGCCATTTGACGATATTAAGTACTCTTAAATACCCCTACTTTAAAAACTTGTCTCTTTCCTCTTAACACATTGATTGTTATCTTATTTTATGATCATTAAATATACATTTACTAATCATTGAATTTCTACATTTAATATTTTAATTATGGATGTGTTAACTGCGATATTACACATTTCACATATTTTAGCAAATGTTTGCTTTCTCTTTAGTTTAAAGTGGTTATTATAATTTATGAGCAAAATAACCAATATTTCTTCAATTGGTTTATAATTTTTCCCTAAATAAAATTTTAAGAGCGAGAATTAGACATGCAAACACTATTGTGAATTGTTTATATAACCATGCTATCTATTAAGTTGCAATGTCCGCTGTCTCAGCTATCAAGTTGTCATCTGGATATGACATGGCAGTAGTTGGTCTCGGGACATGGCAGAGCAATCCAGGAGAGGTATATAATAAGTATATATAGATTAGTAAGTAGACAGTGGTATTATTTTGTGTTAAAATGGGTTTTAATTGTAGGTAGGCAGGGCTGTGGAAACAGCAATTCGTGCTGGTTATCGACACATCGACTGCGCCTGGGTTTACGGTAACCAGAACGAAGTTGGAGATGCTTTAAAAAGGACAATAGGACATATAGTCAAAGTATTTAGACATTTAGATTTAATTTATGCGAAGTTTGCAAGGATAGGATAAATTTAGATATTAGTTATGGTAAATATTTTAGCGCGAAGAACTCTTCATTACTTCTAAGATCTGGAACACATTCCATTCGGAAGCTCGTTGCAAGGTACGAACGTTTATTTTTTAAGTTATAGGTAAGAAGTAGACAACATCTTATATAGAAAATATTTTGGTATTTTTAAAGTTTGGGGAATACTAGTTATATATGTGTAGATCACCTGTTTTTAGGCATCGGTGGATGAGATCCTGTCACAGCTGCAGTTGGACTATATTGATCTTATGCTGATTCACTGGCCTATGGGATATGAAGAAGGAGACGAACCTTTTCCTAAGGTACAATCCTTTGGTAGCTTTTCGTCTGCTGTTAATATTCACTAATTTCGGTCTTTGAGTTTTAGTGTTACTTAAATAATTTTTTGACCGAGTGAAATAAAGTCTTTGTTTAGTATAATCCAATCACCGGATCCCAGTATATCTACTATTTTTGAGTTTTTATTTATGGACTTCGTTCTATTCCAGTGTTTCAGTTTGGTACTTTAAAAGTATTTACTAATTACGAATTTCTTTTAAGACTGAAGATGGAACAAAAGTGCGGTATTCAAGTGAAGATTATATTACTACATGGAAAGCTCTTGAAAGCATTGTGGGAACTGGAAAGGTAAATATTTAGTTAATCAGGGACTTATACATAAATATTGCTTATTAGAGTTCTGGATTTTGACTGCAACAGCTGCCTACTAGGGAAGAATCATGGGACATTAACTAGTGCCCTTTTAAGTGATTTTGCCGTAACTTTCTATACAATTGCTTAATGGCATGTACCACTTCAGATTCGTTCTATTGGCGTGTCGAACTTCAACCACAAGCAAATCGAGAGAATCCTAGACATTGCGAACATTAAGCCTGCTGTATTACAGGTATATATAGAGTTTTTGAACTGTTGAGGTCTGTATCTCCTCTCATTTTTTTTGAAATATGAGGAATAAATGAACCAAGACGACTCAGTTATTTCATCCAATGGAGAATGGATTCTTTGTGGGAATAAGTCTTCACCTAAGAATTTTAGGTTGAACTTCATCCCTATCTTCAACAGAAACAGTTGCGGGAATTCTGTAGGAATAAGAACATAGCAATCACTGCTTATAGGTTCAATTGATAATATTTTATTACAATTACTTTATTTTCGCGTTATTAATCAGGTGAAAGTATCAAATCTCTATCGTGTATGTAGTAGATATTTTGAGTAGGTTAACTAGAACTGTTTTTCTTCGATAAAAAAAATTATTTCCAGCCCGCTTGGGAACCCTGGTTCAACCATGTTTAGAAAGGAGGGAGATCCCAATATAATGACAGATGAAACCTTAAAAAAAATATCTAGGACTCATGAAAAGGTGAGGCCAAAAGAAGTTACATATCGCAATGTTGTTGGAATATACATGTATGTGACTTCTCTAGAATTATGAGTGCGAATTTATCAGCATATCTTATCACATGCAGTTACTGTCAGTTATTTGACGGAAGACATTTTGAATCGATGGCATCATAATTGTACTGCTCAAAAAATTAGTGCTCTTAAGTGGTGGACAAATATTGGCAGTAGGAATGCGGGTTCAATAGGCTAAATACTACTGTGGTTTTCACAATGCTAATAGAGTTCCTATTTGGTTCTCCACTCTGTCAGCCATATTTATTCACGGCAAAGTTCGAAGTAAAACGACAAATTTGCCGTCCACCTTAAGATCTAAAACGTTATGAATGAGATGTTTAGCGCTCGTATGTATATTTTAGACAAACAATTCAAGTGAAAGCTAAGGTGATGCATATATAACTGTTCTTGAGTCTGCCTCATTTGAAATTTTATCTTCCCATGAAGTCGGATCAATGTATGGGCAGTGAAAAAAGAGTGAACAATTTAAACAAAGCGTCTTAATGGGTATTATTCAGTAAACTAAAGTGAAATATACTTTAGAATAATTCCTTTCAGAGCGTAGCTCAAGTTGCTCTGCGATGGCAAATCCAACATGGCATTGTCGTTATTCCTAAGTCGATAACGGAAGGTTTGTAAGAACCCAACATCTACTCTAACTATATTTTTTCATTTATATGTATAATTACTATATTTCTCCATTAATAACTTAGTTTTTGGATTTCCCACCAAGGAATTCTGGCAATTATGTTAATTTTTCCAGGTAGGATCAAAGAAAATATTAATATATTTGACTTTTCCCTTTCTGAGGCGGAGATGGCGGCTATAGACAGCCTCGATCGGAAATGGCGTTTTGTCGACTTGACATCTCGTGATTCGGACCATCCCCACTTTCCATTTCTTGAGGAATATTAGGAATCCAGGGTAACAATATATGAAATACTAAACGTATCATTTGTAATTCTAATATAATAAAACGTTATCCAGCTAGCAATTAGTTCTGTTACTATATATAATTGGGAAATTACCTCGGTAGCTGTCAAATGAGCTGCTTGTAAATTTTTTGGGTAGTGGAAGGAGTTCTCTCGGAATATGACGTTTTTGAAAGAAATTGAGTAGATGGGAAACTCTGGTGACATTGAGGATTTTGTTCTAATACAGTTTTACAAGAGCAGTTGATTTAATTTTAAAGTTGCAAGTCAGGTGAAATGAAAAGTGTAATCAATATAGTAGAAAAAAAGAAGAATTAAACCAGCGCAGGAAACTCCTCTTAGAAACCACAATCCAATGAATAAATAGTTGATCCTTAATTATTCTGATGGTTTAATTCTGAATAATCAATAATACTTCAGTATTAACTTTTAAAACAGTTGTTGATTGAGTGGGAAAAGCGTTTATAGGAAAGAATTTTTTAACAGTAGTTTAATACAGCATTAATTTTCCGAAAGATACTGGTGACGAGCAACTTATAGTGACTTCCAAAGCATCGTTCTTATAGAATAACTACTTAAAATATAAATTAAGGGATATAATAGCAACTCCGAACTTCCTATTAGTTCTTGTTGAGTTCATAAGAACTACTGTTTCGTGTTACTCATTAACTTACTAAGTGGAGGTTATTTCACTTGAAGGAACGAGATAGTTGAAGTAGACGAAGGTATAGGAGTATTTTCTGTAAAACAAGGAATTTTTAAGAGAGCTGTCACAAAATTCACATCTACTTACTCTTCCTCATTAGCGTCCCAAACAGAAATTCTCGGTATGGCCGATTGAAATAAATTAGGCACAGAGTTGTCATAATTCCATAGCTGGACACCATCACTGCACCTATGTTATTGAAAATCTGAAGCCCCAGACGACCTTCCAAAATGATCTTATAACCGAATACTATGGGAATAACCAGACAAATAAAAGGCACCGTAACCTGAAAACTTCTGTAACTCCGAAAATATCACTACAATATTTGGTGATTAAATATGCCCCAAACATACCTGCAATATCAGGGCAGTCAAAAATTTTCTTTGTATTTTTTGAGTGTGGACCGAGAGATGCTCGGATTGCTTCCACAGAACAAAAGTGAGGTGGCAAACAAAAACCGAAATGAGCGAAACTAAATAATCAGTCAGAGGAATAAAATAGAGTAACTGAGAAGTTGAAGAGCACAAATGACTGAGAAAAATCAAACCTAATAAAAATGTGGCAACAAACATCATGCAGAGGGCGGCCNAAGGACTTTCCTGTTAACAACTGGATGTGAGTAGCTCATAATATTGTCAGAACGGAAATTTCCAGAAGCTTACTTCTTCCAGCACCTTCCTCTGCTGGAAGGAGTCAACAGTCAGTAATACAAGAAAGAGGTTTACGACGAGAATGACTAGAATATAAGCAAGAGTAATGCAGAAATAGAACTGCTTCTTGGTCAGTTTGTTCTTGACGATGCACTGATGTCGGTAGAAAAAAAGGTCCAGTATTGAAAATGCTAAACCACCCAGTAGATTTACGAAAATAACCTGGAATATATTATTCAGTAAGAATTTCTTTATGTCATTCCACCATAGGTTATTTTAAAATGTTACCAAGCATGTGAAAGTTGAGATGCCAAGGTTTGTGATGAGAAATCCATGTCCTGCTACAGCTAGAAAAGGAAAAAACACCAGGGGTTGGA
>JAJAVP010000347.1:1951-46440 GCA_020740425.3 Heterorhabditis indica
GTAACACATTCATTGGCACACCGAACTGCTTCGTCATATATACTAATTTAACAACACCTGAGATTTCCATCGGAACTTTTGGCGCATACTGTATATATCTAGGTAAAAATAATTTACTTAAAAATAATGTTGTGTTTGAATTAACTGTAGATAAATTTTGAAATAATCCTATTTTGTAAGTAATTTTTGGAAAAATAGCAAAACAATGTGAAAAAATATAAAGACTAGTTAAAGATAATTATGAAAAAAAGAACAAACATCGCTTAAAATGAACGTTTTTTGGAACGCAGTGTAAGCCGCTTGATCTTGTCCATCAGGTGGTGAAGATTCCCATACGTAAACTGTACTGTTATCGTCTGTCCCTATTTTTTATGTACATTAAAAAAATTAATTTTATGTAAAATATAAATAATAAAATCATCAAATTACAAATCTTATAAACGAAAATAGTAGATAACTAGATTTTTTAGAGATGTACAAGTCTAACTTACGATATCCTCTTGCACCCAAATCTGAGAAGATGTAGACGTACTCATTTGTGATCATGTTCATTTCACCAGCCAATAACATAAATTTTCGCTTATTTGCAGGTGCAAATAAGCAGACCGCAATGACTGTAGTACAAAATATTCTTTAAAGCCAGTATTTTCTACTTTGCCTTTAATGTTTATGCTAAATAAATTTATTAGTATTATTTAGATGTTATATTAATAACTTTAGAATTACCTTTACTTATTTTAGAAAATCAAAATGAAACTTCTCACTTCTGGCCTTTCCGCTCACTTCTTTTAAAACGAGTTTAATATATTCATCTGTCATATTTCTAATAGCACTTGAGTAGGAAAGTTGAAATTGTGGATAGTCGTAGACAGCCTTCTATAGTACCACCACTCTTCATTACTCAGTTGCTGCTAACAACTATATTGTCCAGAAATCGCTATATAAATACCTGGATATCCGTTAGAAACACAGGACATCTTTGTGGGTCTTCAGTGGCCGAGTAAATAAATGCAAATTCAGTCCACTGGAAATGGGTCAACACCGACAAAAGAGCCAAACTCAAGCTAAATTATCATGTATAATTTTAATATAAATGAAAATAATGCATTTAAATGTTTGAAAACAGTGAAACTAGAATATGCATTTTAGTAAAAGGTCTTACGTAAAATAATTTGGTGTAAGTATAATGACTGTGGGAAAACGGGGGACATTTGCGAGTTCATTAGCTGAAGTAAAACCCCAGATATACTGTGGAAGATTGTAGACAGAGGCGATCACTCCAACGGCAATGGCCGCTTCAAAGATGAAAGTAAGCTCATGTTCATATTTATAAATCGCTACTCTAATTGATAATCAGATAACAAATACCTAGGTAATAATATTTTCTTTTATTCCTACAAATTACAACGCATTGCACAGAACGAAATTGGCACTCAATAGCTCTCTCACCCATGGCCCCGTTGAAAGCGGGACTTTCGCATCAGAACACAGATTGGGAATCGGCACTGAGCGTCCGATCTGGGACATGTCAGCGCTCCACTTCTTCTAGCCGAGTCCTTTCGCTAGAATTCCTCTAACTCCCGGAGAAACATCTATTTTAACTCAGTCGTTCACACTGATTCTCGCCTGTGTTCACTTTGCGTATTCGTCGACCAAGACCGGCCAGCTTCCAACGAGTGTCAACCACAGCTCTTTTTGGACGCTCAGTTCCCGAGACGTGGGCAGACGTATTGACATGTCCCAGATCGGACGCTCAGTGCCGATTCCCAATCTGTGTTCTGATGCGAAAGTCCCGCTTTCAACGGGGCCATGGGTGAAACCGTAATCGAGTGTTATTCTGTGCATTTCTATTTTTCATCGTATTTATTAATATTGAGAAGAACGTTAATTTCGTGATTCCGTATAATCTTTTATTAGAATTGCTGGATCAATAAGTTAGAAGAAGCATTTTACAATGCATTTCATAAGATTATGCATAAATTTAATAACTCAAATCAGAGTCGAATTTCTGATCTGTTTCGTATAAACTTCGTCTCTTTTCATTCGCTTTTACTATTCTTGAAAAGACCAAATACCAGCGTTAATTTTAGTTAACATTTAATAACCTATTTCGGAAGCAAATATTTAACTTGAAAAATAAACTCACGAGCTGTGCATGTAGGACCAATAATGACATCGACATTTAATTGAGTGATCATTTCAATGGCAATTCCAACGGCGTCCTTTTCTACACAATTGTCATTACGAAATATGAAACTAGAATTATTGACCTATAGAGCACATATAAATAGTTAGAAAATTATTAATACAAAATAAAATTATTTTAGACTGACTTAAAGTCGTAATTATCCAAAATCTGCATATCTCGTACTTTGTCGAGGGCCACAAATAATGCACCGGCACTCTCTTTATAACCAACATAGGCAGCATACCTAATAAATTTTATATACGACCATTCATACTTTTATATAATTTGTATATTAGATGAAATTGTTTTCATGAAACATAAAAAATTAATATAATTTGACCAAACTTGAATATTTAAAAAATTTCATCCTAGCAGTTTTATTTGATTGCACATTAATTTCAAGCTGAAAAGTGATTTCAAATACTTTCTTACTCATCATATTCGGCTATCATCTGAACTCCAACATTTATTATCTTTTTTGCACCAGGAGGCCGAATAGGAGGCATCAGTGTTACCGATTGTACTTGCACCTGAGAATGATTAAATTCGTTGCGTTTGTTATTCTAAACTTTATCTTAAGTAAAGCGAGTTATGTCTAGAAATGAAAATAATCTCTTAATCCATTGAAATGTGAGCACATTTGGAGATTTAATACGACTAAAACTTTTGTTTTACAACCCAAAAGTATCCCCGCCTGAGTTATAATAGGTCTGTTCTCCCTGAAAATTTGAACTTATAATAAAGGTTTAATTACATTCTATCCCACTCATCATATTTTTGTAAACTCTAACTGTGATTTGCTCAATTATATTTCTAGGTGGAAGCCTAATACACAAACACCTCCTGCAGTACACAAGGTACTGTACAAGGGATCAAATAAGAAGACCTCGAAGCACAAATCAGAGTTGATAGAGCAATCAAGCGGATAAACAAGTATTATCAGTACGTTCATCAAACTAAAGAAAATATGATATCTAGTGACGTACCTTGGTTTATATCTTGCACTCGACGATATCATCATCACCATGGTTTATTTTCGGTTATTATCAAATAGTATAAAAAATAAAACAAAGCATACCACTTATTTAAATATTTTAATAGTCTATATTCTTCTGGAAATCATTTTTGAAACACAATGATTAATATGTGTTCGTATATTATATGTGCATCTTGTTAGGTTAGATGAAATTTGTACTAGTATCTGAGCTAAGTCGAAATGTGCCTTTAAGTCGAGAAACACATCAATGATGCAATTAACAGGAAAAAAGCCAGAATGACCTTTTTGACATTGCACAGACCGGATAGAGTAAAATACTAGGCCAAGCGGCATTTCGAACAAGCTTATTGTCTTTACTATGTTCAATGAAATGGCTCTAGAGTTCGACAAACAGCACGACTCTCACTAAGCTTGACGTCATAACAAAATCGACCTTACCTCACTACTTTTAAGCGAAACACTGCTTCACTCACTTGAACAACGTTGAGGCACAGAATAATCAGGTTGGCTATCATGGATATGTTTGGCGCAGTGTGTTCTGCCACGAAATAGCATATCCCATTATCATTATAAAGGTTTCAGTATGAGGTTTATAAGGATTCATACCGAATAAAAACATATCGTAATATTAGGCCTTTTTCTAGAATGATATAGATATAATAGAAAGTAGCAGAATTACTATATTTATTAACTATTTATTAAAGAACTTGAAACTTTCAATCTTCTATTATGGCTAACTTATACTTTGACAAATAAACTCTCCAGATCTCAAAATACAGTTTGAAAAATGTAACTTATGATGCAGTGTAGTTTATACTCCTTAAAAATATACTTTGAATGCACTTTAATTTTAATTTCTTCTATTAAAAATTTAATTAGGTTTTAAATTAATGTGTCTCTCACGCTGCTATTCCTCTTTGTAGTTTCTAAATAAGTTTAGCCACTTTATTTTCTGGCAGTAATTCTTTACTTAATATATCAGCACAGTTAGGGACGTACTATTTGAATTTGAACATAAAAACTCAACTAAAATTCGTGGTTTGGGTTGTAGATGGAATTTAGGGAGTGATGCTGATTAAGTAACTAACACGACTTTTTTCATAAAAATTTATTAAAACATTAACTCATATATGTACAAAAACTTTTAAAATGATATTGAACATAACTTTTCTTATTACTAAGAAGCTATATATTAATCATTTAAAAATATCGTCCTACAGGTTGGTAGCTCCTCAATATTATGAGACTGCTGGGAGAGATTCCGAATGTTTTTCTATGAGTTGATCTGAAGTATAATGAAAGAAAAAATCTGAAGGTAAGAGTCGAAACACTTGATTAGCTCTACATTTCCTTAAACTATCTTTTAACCAATTTTCTAACTTTTCTTTATTTTTAGATATTTGCCAATACTATGTTCTGCAATAATTTACAGTAAATTTAGAAGAATTTTCATAAAAGTTTGAATATTTCCCTTGATTTTCTAGGTTCGAATTTAACGATTATTCATCGTACTGTGTTTATTTGCGGCATCAGAAACAATAACCAATTAGCAAAAAAGTAGCCGAATAATTTCTTAATGAAAAATTTCGCATTAGAAGTTTCGATTCACTCACCTTTGCTTAGTCGTTTTGCGATGGCGCAGTAGAGGAAAATACTAAGCGTAGAGAGAGCAGACATCATGCAAAACGTTAAGCCGAAGGATAGACGAGAAATGCATATCTGGGTTGAAATGACACTTACGACTACTAGGTTAGATTATGGAGTCCTTAGCTTGCTCTAGATTCTAATTACGTCAATCTCCGCTCGCATCCATATCCAGTCCAATGCTTAATCACCACTTAATAAAGCAAAGATAATAAGAATAAGGACAAATCTACCTGCGTAGGTTCTCTCCCATGTATTTTCCTCGGTGCTTCTTCTTTTTCTATAATTAGAAATTAAATAGTTTTCTTTGGGCAGAGCATCGAGAAAACAACATCATATTACTAGCTTGCTAGATGCATAAAAAGGGCACCTATTGAAGTTATTAAACAAGAAAGGTTTTCAAAAAAGTTAAAAATAACCTCTTTCTATTTTACAACGTACCGAAAGAGGGCAGATCTACAACATCAACTGATGGTGCAGAAACATCAATCTCCATATATATTCTTTTAGCGTCACGGATGAAACGATTACTCCTTTAAAATTATGCGAATTTCTTTTATTACCCTATTTACTATAATTATAACAACCCATTATTTTTAGACACAAATAAAGAACTATGAGATTCCAATATCAGTTGTATTTATAAAACAGATTTAAATTAAGATGCCACATTTTTCGTGTTCCCAAAAAAACAAATATTTGAGTTATTTCATATAAGATTATGCCATTAACTCACATTGTTTCACTAATTAAATTCTGAATTGTACCATCGTCCATAACTTTATCAATTGAGTCATGCTCGAAAGAACGAGAATACGGTGTCTGAAGAAAACCACCTGATTTAATTCAAATCATGAATGTGGTCCTTAACTAAGGAAAGCACATAATATGCTGCTGTATAAAGATAAATCAATAAGGGGGCAAGGCGAGCAAAAACAGTGAGTACAAGCACTTAATTCTCACTTCGTTTTTACTCATATTTCTTGGTCGAGGAAAATCTTTTCCTATCTCCCCCATCACCCTATTAGGCGCCTGAATTGAAAATGACGAATGGCCTGCTAGTGGACAGAATTCGGAAGGATGCTAGAAGAAATCAAAAACCCTATAAATAGTTGTTCATATCTATTCAAGCGATATCCTAACATCGCATGTAATATTTGCAGTTTCAAAGAGTTAAAATAGCTACACAGAAAGTCTCACCACACACTTTCCCTGAGGGTTTTCTTTGAGTTCAAGACGGATCATACATGAAAAGAAAATGGTTGGACGATCAGCGAATTTAAAAACATGCGCCTCTTGTCCAACAGTGAGATCATCCGAATATTTCAAGTGGTTTAGTAGAAAGCTATCCAGTGAGCATCTGAAGAAAATTCTAATAGTTACATACTTTGTCCCAGACATAAGTGTAAATACTCTTTAATTCGAAATTTATATCATTTTATATAAAATGAAGATCAGAACAAGATAGAATTTATAACAATTGGAATGTGGCCATTTATTGAGGTAGTGAAAGAACTCTAATCTTTGAATCTTGTGTAAATCTGAAAGGCGAATTTGACAAAAGTTGAGAATAAAATTGCGGTTCTACAAAACTAAGTATATTAATAGAATTACTACACGCAGTATTATAGAGACATTGATGTCGACTACAAATTATTGTTTCAATTCTTAAGTCGCTACAGAAGTACTTAATAACCCCGCGACAACTGAATGTATGTCTCTCCAGTCCTATAATGCTTTTGAACTCATCCACAGTCTCTTTATAATTTTGAAGAAGCGATAAAATGTCTTTATTTAATTTTAAAGCATAGCTACATAATGACGCGAGTGAGCAAATAGTGCTAGTCACGTGAGTGTTGAGATGGTTGATGACAGTCTAACATTTTATGAACGCCTACTTTTTGGATCTATAATAATAATTTCAACAACTACATATATAATCTTGGAAATAGTATTCGTAGTGGTAGGTTACTTACTTCCTATTTGTTTAATAATTATAGTAATATTTATTATGTACATTCAGGGAATACAAAACCGTGTGGGGTGGAAATCAAATTTTTCCTTTACATTGTTATTTTTGCTTGCTGTAGTCGATACAATAGCATTACTAGTAGAGCATATCTGTGGCTGGTTTGTACTTGGCCAGAAAAGTGCGCCCTGGTGGAGTGAGGTGATTGAATAGAGGCTTAACTTTATAAATTCATAGATAGCGATCAAAAAAACTATTGATTGAGTATAATCTACTTTTTAAGATTATCTGTGCCATAGGTCAAACCTCATGGATGTGTAGGGTAATGATACTAATCTTCATTTCAAATCATCGTTTTGTCTACACAATATATGTGACTAGAGCTCCTCAACTATTCTCTCCAGTCGTTATTAAGTTAAGTTTGTATCAGTTAATCAAAAGGTTTAATTCACTATATCATGGAACTTATTTCTAGGAGATTAGTTAAACATTTATAATAACTACCAAGCCACAGAAGTACCACGGATTTCAGGTTATCTTTGTGATAATGGCCCTGCTCGCTACATTTTTTCTCATCATTCATCTGTGTGGCTTGAGTGGAATATATTTCAATGCCTATTCCTGCTCTTTTCAAAGAATTCCGGCTAGTATAAAATAAATTTTAACTCTTCATTTTGTCCTTTATTTGACATTAGGGTGCTACGGTTTTAGTGCATGAGATGAAGCACAATTTTTTTGTATGAATATGAACCCAATTAAATACCAAATCTGTAGTCGGAAAGGAGAGAGCTTTTGAGTTGCGTAATAGGTCATATTGCCCATTAATCCAGGTTCTATAAAATATATTGACATTTTTAATGAACCTGGATCTTGCATTACGTATGGGGTTCTAGAATCTCTGCTGGCAAGTCTGTCAATAGAGATATAAAAGCTGTTTTTATTCTTATTAAAAGGTTTTTTTGTAAGTACAAAATACCAGCAGATGGTTACCAGTTAGTAATGTAATTAATTTCTCGACAAGTTGATCTTTTCTTGGATAGTTTGTTTACTTCGAGTATTTCGCTCATAGTCTAAATCTTTGTGAGTTATTTTAATTTCTAAGAAATAGAGTTTTACGCCGAAAATCATTAAAATCTTCTATACATATTTACAATAGTGAAATTAAGCCATCTTACAGTCTAGACCATGGACCAAAGTTGTCCTTACTTGGAGCAATATGCTGTTTAATTATGTTTCTGGGATCCATAACTTACTTGTGTATGGTATACTTTTTACAATATTATGGTACAAGGTCAGTGATTCTCGAAATTAGGCACATATTCTGTATCTTTTGTACCTACTTTTGTTACTAAAAACTTCATTTCCAGTATTTGAAATATCCTAACATCCATCAAATAAATCAACAATTGCAGGGTACTATCACTTTTACAAAAAATGCGGAGCTTAGAATGACACTATTGGTTCGTTGAATTATCTACGTAAAATTTAATTATTATCCATACCAGTCACAAATTTATTATGGCCTCTAAAACGGAATTAAGTAAACATTAAATCACTAAAAAAAATGTTTCATACAATAGGGTTGTGTAGCGAGGACCAAATATTGCACNTTTCGCATCAGAACACAGATTGGGAATCGGCACTGAGCGTCCGATCTGGGACATGTCAGCGCTCCACTTCTTCTAGCCGAGTCCTTTTGCTAGAATTCCTCTAACTCCCGGAGAAACATCTATTTTAACTCAGTCGTTCACACTGATTCTCGCCTGTGTTTACTTTGTGTATTCGTCGACCAAGACTGGCCAGCTTCCACCGAGTGTCAACCACAGCTCCTTTTGGGCGCTCAGTTCCCGGGCAGACGCATTGACATGTCCCAGATCGGACGCTCAGTGCCGATTCCCAATCTGTGTTCTGATGCGAAAGTCCCGCTTTCAACGGGGTCATGGGTGAGAGCAAAAAATAGTACTCTCTGTGCAATATTTGGTCCTCGCTACACAACCCTATTGTATGAAACATTTTTTTTAGTGATTTAATGTTTACTTAATTCCGTTTTAGAGGAATGCTCATAGTTTTGATCTAATAAGTTAAGCATCTTTAATATTATACACATATTTTGCTATTTCTTTTCTTATTTCCTAAAATTTGCAGATGTTTCAGCTCCGACTAATAGTACTTTTCTTTTGATTACAGGTTTTCAGTATATGCTGTTATGATGCCTTCGTGTTCATTTATTGGGAGTTCGTCGGCGTTTACTACCAATACGGTAGAGTCGTTTGGGCCGTCGGTTTTCTTATTGGAATATCACAGAAGGGGCTCAGTATTCTTCCATATTTATTGTTTAACAAGTGAGCTACCACTTGCTTTTATATCAATATACTACATTATATTTTTCTTCATTATGTGTCCCTTAACGGATTTTTCCAGAAATGTTCAGAAGGAACTTCATAAAAAATTAAGCGACGCACGAACAAAATTAAATACGCTTGGAGTACTTTAAAAATTTAAGGGGACATCACTTCTAATTAGATATTATAACTAATAATTTAAGAAAACCTTATTTAATTCTTAATTGTACCTTATCATCATGGAAGAGCTTTAACTATGCATAAAAAATGATCTTAAAATGTACCAATTTACTAGTGGATATGATGCTGTAGAATAAAAAATTATTGGCATGTAGTAGGTTCTCGTATGAAAAGATTACTAGTATTACTGATAATATGTATTTAAATAGATTGTGCTGTATTTGGTTAGTTTATTTTGATGTGACTCCTTTATGTTAAAGCATAAAAAATTTTGAAATATATTTCACAATTAATGATTCATTAAATAGATAGGAATCCAATTCTACTAACTATGGACCTCATTCTTTTTTGCAAGTCTAATTTTTTTCTGGTTTATGACTCAAGGACAGCTTTTTTGCCGACTACAGGTCCTTGTGCCTATCAGGATTCATATTAATTCGATTCCGCCCAATATAGCTAAAAAAAAATCTATGGGATAGCTCACAATAGAAACGCTTGAATTCATATTCAAAGTCAGTTACCTTCAGATTCATCTGACTTGAATCCTTGTGACTACAGATTATGGGCTGGCTGGAATCCAAAGTTTATTCTGAAGGTGGATTCATCTCTATTAATGATCCCAGGCAAAGACTCGTTGAGGTGTGGAACGAACTTACAGGAGATGTGAAAAAATTGGTGCTCAGAATTAAATTAAATGGATATTGCAATGAAAGGAAACATGCAGCTCCGATATAATGACATTTGAATTTGCAACAAGAATGGGATTTTCATTTAGCTATATTAATCACTATTTTCAGTTATTAAAATAAAGAAGGCCCGAGACGGAAAAACGCGACAATCTATAATTGTGAAAAGTACGAGTAATGTCGATACAGTTGAGAAGCAAAGCTTTAAACTTGTGACGGTTTTTGTTAATTTTGAAAAAAGTTATTGAACTTTTAAAATGGGTCCTTTTTTTGCCCACCTATGCGAAAATACCCTGTTCACAAGGATTGTTTCGAAAAATTGTACATTTGCAGTTATAATGCACTATAAATAAGATTAACGATTGTTGTCTATGCTTCTGTCGTCACTGCAGTGCTCGCTGCTGTGCTTTAAGTAAAAGTAGAAAATATACATATTGATCGAAATATAAATATTAGTGAATTAAGCTTAAAGGCCTTGATGTCCCTGCAAATATTTCTCCACTGAGAACTATTCTTTCGTAACACGAACGCTGAAAGTCTTCCGTGAACTGAATACTTTCCAAAAACAAAACTTTGGAGGCTACAGCTACTTTTTACAAATATCGTAGAGTACAATTAGTGCTCATTCAAACAATTATGGACTCTATTACCACGAATTTATTGTGTAATATTATTTACATCTATTATATGCATTCCTAGCATGAAAATCTTATTAAATTATTTTCTTAATGTCGAGTTATACTTGGAAATGCTATTTTTTAATGTGCGAGAGACAGCGGCTGTTAACACTCGGATGTGACATAGGCAATGGAATGACGGGTAATTCTAATATTAGCATAATCGTCAGCTAAACTATTTTAAAATGTGCTGGCCTCGTGACTTCGTGCTTTATTAGCTGATCGTATCTCCTGTCGCTTTACTGGTGAAAGAGCGATTGGCACAAGTTGGAAATTACGTTTTTTCAAACTCCTGCACAACGAAGGTAATGACCCACTAACTCATTTACTTAATGTTTACGCGAAAAGTCCTTCCAAAAGACTGCAGTAATATTTATTGCTAGATCTTTGGATAATTCCTGCTGAACAAATATAAAACTTTCTTCTTATTGATATTCTAAGTGCCAGTAGATTTAAAATAGATGTAAAAACATGGCATTTATTTGCCTTCCAATCACATTTTGTCATAATTGCACGTCAGTAAAGTTCGTATGAAGTAATACTTGTTATACGACGTATTTTAATGTAAAGGACATTAATTTCCTGCATTCTAGCAACGAATTTTTACTCTATTATTTGAGGATACTACTAAAGACTTTCATTTATTTTGCAATGATTCGTCGAAAAATTGTTTTACTTCTATAATCTCCTATAATTTCAGTTTTTAATGAGCGTAACTATATTCAATTTCACCAACAATGACTTTGTTGTAAATCAACTATGGTATAACTTGGCAATGCAAATTGGAGGAGCCATTACAGCTCCAGTTAACTTTACTGGAATATTGGTACTTTTATTTTGTGCAACTAATGAGCTTAGAGGGTACAGGTGGCACCTCCTTACTCACCAGGTACATTTCGTTTCACATGTTACTTATGTATTAAAGATGATACAAAGTGTTCTAGATGTGCTCTACATGCTCAGACATTTTGCTGAATTTTGGAGTTTTTCCTACAGTATACAGTCCATTTCCTGCTGGTTCAGTTGATGGATTCTTATTCTCAGTGTTTAAAGTGGATAAACTCGTTCAAGTAGTAGGTTAAACAGATAACTTGATAAATAAACTAGAATATGTATAGCATTTCAAGTGTATTCAAGCTCAAAAATTTATCCAAATAGAAAATATTTAAAAATAATTAATACCTAGTCAGCAAAAATAATATTGAACTTAAAGACTTGCGCAAAAATTCGGATGAATAACATTTAGCCACACTAAGTTAATATCAGCTTGAGTAATGTAATTACTCTCGTGATATTTATCTAATGAGACCAAGACCAAAGTGTTAATAAACATGAGATACAGTGACCGCCGCGTTCTCCAGACACCTCTCGTTTAGCCCCAATGACGTATTTCACGTACTACGTCACTAGTTTGAATCAATCGATACTTGGAAGGAGACTTCATCTCCCACTTCGCTCCACTTCTGTATCAGTCAACTTGGCGACGCATTTAGTGAAGCACGTAATTGAGGCTGAGCGAGAGGCGCCTTAAGTATATAGCTGCATAAAAGAATGATTAAGTATATATTTACTATTAAGCTTATTGAATCTAAATTATAGGAATAAAATTAAGCTAGGATTATTTACGAAGAAAACTGTAAGAAACATTGGGGAACTTTACAAATATTATATTATTGCAAAAATTCTAGGTACTTATGTTTTCCATGATCTGCGTTACATTAACATCTATTGAACAACTTTTTTTCTTCCGTTACCAGCATATTTTACCGTTTGGAGATCGTTTCAAGATGTCACGACCAAAATTTATATTACTTATATTATGCAATTATATAGTTTGGGTAGTTTTGATTGGAGGAAGTCTTTATGCAGCAGGCCCTGACCAGGTGTGGGCCAGAGAAAAGTTTGTAAAAGTTAGTTAATAGTTGATTAGGCTTATTTTAAGTGATAAATGAGCACAAATCACCTCTATATAAATATTTCAGCGATATCCACAATTAAGTCACTTGCTCGAAATCCCAGCGTTCTATACTTTTGATATTGACGCTGATCTTTCGTTACGATTATTTTTCCTTACATATATAGGAAAAATAACCTATTCTTTTATTTTCATCGGATTGCTGATTATTTTGTCTCATAAAAGCCTCGAAAGAACGGCACTGTCTCACAGAGCCAAAACAATGCAGAAGAAGCTCATTTATACTTTATGTGTCCAGGTTTGTTTAAAAAAAAGAAAAAACTTAAATGAGTGTGTTCCTCAAGCCTGAACAAATATTACTTATTGCTTAACTCTTCATTTTATTATTTTCAGGTTTCAGTTCCACTGATTATTTTTGCAATTCCATGCGCAGTTTTGATAATTCCCATTGTATTTTCGATACCTTATATGTACAGTAAGTCTTATAAATATACATTAACAATAAAGAAATAAGTCATTAAATTGCACATTGTATATACTAAAAAAGTAGCGTTGTTTCAAATAGTAGAGAAAATATATTAAGTCAATATATTGGTTTTAGCTGCCGGGCTTGTGTCATGTGTCGTGTCGTCTACCCACACCCTCTTTGGCACCATCTCTCTCATAACACTGAATACTCCTTTTCGAATAAGAATAATCCGATGGATTAAATCAATTAAAAATAGTAAGTTAAGAATGTGTTTTACTAGTTTTCTTTTTGAATTCTCCCTGCAATTCGGAGTGACAATGATATATAGAGGAAGTGATGCATCACTGCGTGCACGTGATGTTCAAGTATAAAGCATCAACTTCACTTTAATTCGGTTACTTTTAAAAACAATAAAAGCAATAAGTTAATTTTTCGTACAAGTAAACCTTTGAAAGAACACTTATGCGATTATTTTGTATTAGATCTCTATAAAAATAGACATAAGATTATTTTTTAGGAAAATTAGTTGGGAATAGCTTATCTGCAAAGGCTACTGATTCAACGCCTACACATTCCCGACAACGAACAAACGTAAACCTTTTTTAATGTTGTTTTAAGGTGAAAATTAATGAAGAAATTAAAGACAAAACTTTTGCTGCCATTACTAAAAGACTGGGTTTTCTTGTATTACATCCACATTCACGCACTCTGTTAGGAAGTCAGATATGCTACCGAAATCATTTTAGTTGAGCTGTGAGAGGCTGGCTGTTTTTACAAGAAATTCCACGATTATTTTCATTAAAACGAATTGTAGTTGTTATTAGTTATTTCAAAAAAACGAGTACATATAAGCATTCGTGCTGCCATAGAGTAATGTTTTTTCTTGTTTTTTGTTAATAATACCATAGATCATTGGTACCATTGTTGACCAAAACGATAAAGCGTCAAATAGAAGGAAACTTTAAAAAAAACCAATCCTACCCTTTATCATCCACAAGCTGTTGACCCATCCCATGTCCATCATCAGCGGAACATGAATGAACTACCATACAGTAAAGATCCTTATCGGGGGCTTCACAAGACCACCTAAATTAAAATTTTTCCAATGAATTTTGCCTTATTTCATGCTACAGCACCTAATTTTGAATATACTCGTTTTGTCATACTTTAATGGTTTTTATCTAGCTTATATTTAAGGAACTACTGCATATTGTCTTGCAACATGAACTCCATTAATCATTGCCTGGAAATGGAAATAATCCAACTCTTTTTATAAAAGGATATAAATGTAGATAATTCACATACTTGTGATATACAATATCTCCTATGGTAGCGTATTTCACGGGGTCACCCTGCGATCCTCCCTTTAGAACCTGCGTGATCAATTAAATTGTTTCATTCTTTCGAACTTAACTCTATACGGATTATAAATATACAAACATATCTACTGGCGAGAAGCTATATTACAACTCACTTCATACTGACAGACTGGATTTTGCTTATCACTGAGTTGCTCTTGACTCTCAAGAAGTTCAGTTGCTGGACGCATGCTATAACAGTTATTAGAGATCACAGATGCTGAATCAACACATTAGCAAAATTCCTTACTAATTTCTATTCAAGAATGGAATACATTCTATAAAATAATTATCCCACAAAATATTTGAATTTTTTATTACACTATAGGAATTTTAGAATCATAGATTTTTAAAAGCTTAGTAATGCCTAAGTTGTTTCTCCCTTATTATTGTGTTTTATGAGCTGCGATCGTTCCGAAATAATGAGGTAATAATAACGTTTAAAAACTTAGGAGGAATCTCTATACTAAAATCCCCTCTTAATTTAAGCAGCAACAGTTGTAGATCCATCTAACCATGTAATTGTTAGCCCAGATATATTAAATATAAAAAATAACTACTATTGATTTTGCAAAATTAGGTGATGTTTAAATACTACCATGCAAAGAACCTCTCCTGTGATTTACTCCTGCTTCTTAGAATGTGCACATTAAAAAATCTTTCTTAACACATTAGAACGTCTCGAATCTTGCCCTACGATTTTGACAATTGAAAAGTTATTGTGCGGGTGACTATAGGTAGTGGTGCGATTGTCACATTCCATTTGTATTATTTTTGGCAGAATAATACTTAGGAAAACATAAGAAAGGGCGCAACATTTTTGTAGAGTAAATAAGTAGGAGAATTGGCGGGATTTATAAAAAAAGATTTTTCTAGAGTTTGAAAATTGGAGAAGAAATGAAAGACCATCCACCTGACATCAATTGTTTTTGTAACTTCTTTATCAGTCTCCATGTAATGACACTGAACATGGTAGGCTTTATCAATGTTCGTTAGAAATATGGGGTGGAACATTAAAATAATAGTTGTGTCTAGAATTAAACCACGAGGATTGGCCTGAAATACTTATTTCCCCTTCCGAGTTAAGGACAGAAAAGTCTAGGTGGATTACTATATCAGCTGACCACTCTTCTTCTTCGCATGCCACACTCAAAAGTCACCGGAATAGTTATAGTCATTGAACTATTTACATTATCTCCCTTAACTCTACAGGCTGGATTGTGGTAGAAGCCCTGCAATAGAAAAATAGAATTAATATGAAACAATTGCTTCCTCTAGTGACATCTGGATTAACATATGCAAGAAGTCTAAACATTATTGCACCCATCATTTAGGGGCACTATCTAAAACCAAAAAAAAAGTAACATATCCAAATAAAACCACCTTAGCGTATAAATTTCCGGAAAATGGCTTTTTGCTTTCAACAGTTATTGATATTTTCCTGGTTCCACAGGCAATAATAGGTGAACCTAAAATATTGTTACGTTACCATATTAAAATTTAGAAAAATTATATATATTCTTGTATAAAAATTATTGTTATTTACCTAGGGTAAATCACCCCCTACAGAAACGGTTGGATGGGCTGCAAGGCGTATTACTATCTCTCGCCAGGAACAAGTGAATCAGAGAGGGGATTAACAAAGGCGAATACATATTAAGAGGTTTTAGCAAATTTTAGTTGAAGGTTTTTAGAATATAATTATAAGGTATTTTAATTGTGTAATAAGCTAGGTTCTGTTCTTATTGCAATTATTATATTTCTTATTATTATTGCATTAATAGGATTATTATTGGGTTGATAGATGTTATCAGATAGCGTGCGATGGTGAGAATGAGAGATCATACACTGGGCAGTAGTGCTTCTAAGTGACTCTTCGTCCTCTGCAGTAAAGACTCTTGACCTACCTTTAATCCCATTATCGATTTCAACCGCTTGGGTTTTTGCGAAAGGAAAAGTGAACACGAGTAAAACCAGAAAGGCTATCATGAATAGAGCGCTATAGGATCTCGCGGAAATGTTTTCGAAAAGTGATTGAAAACTTTGGGCTGGACTCGCTGAAATCTTTGGGATTAGGAAGTCACAAACAACAATTTTAGTTATTGAGAATTCACAGTAAACGGGCGGCGTTAATTGCGATGAAATTACACAATTTTTATCTTTTATCAGTACTGAATAATTTGAAAATCTCCTGTGAGTTAAGTAATCACTATGTGATCAATAATAATAAATATGTATACATTGAGCATTTACTGTCGAACAGTTTCATCTTTGCAATAATATTGAGAAAATATGATGCTGAAAATCTTTGAATTACAAAGCAGTTCACTTACATGTGGCTATGATAACAATATTTGTAAAAGGTATTGTTTTTTATGTGTGATGTAATAGAGCATCTTATGAGAATGTGTATTGTCACTTGATTTTCAGTCGAAGTTGTTAAGTAGTGAGAAACAAAGCTATGCAAAGATAAGACAAGACACTAAATCTAGTACCTTTTGAGACAGTTAGAAATAAGTATAAAATCCAGCGGTTTCAGTTCTGGATCACGGTTGAATTCACGGCGATTATCTCCATTCGGTTATTCCTAGCGGCGCGGTAATTTGCTGGATTTTGTTACCCCTCGAAGTCCTCGAATACTTGTCTACGTCTATTGTTACGTGGTCGCACCTCTTGTTGCAATCATCACGACTCAGAACAGCTTCGAGTGACAAAAGAAGAGAGATTTTGCACTTGGAAACCACAGAAAATAAAGAAAATATTGCTTTTTTTAGTTCTATGGAAACGAAAGTGGAATGAACACATATAACCTATGAAATAATATCTAGTTTACAGTAGTCGTTGATGTTATTAAAACCTCGTATTAAACAGGCGATTACTTACTCGAAACACCTTACAAACGGTCACATTCGACCGATTTTCTTTTGCATATATTGCCAAATGGGTTATGTGCTAATAATTATTATCACGACGAAATAAGGCATTTTAAAACAATTTAGTCCACTTTATTTAAAATAATACTACATTAATTTCAAGGAGCATATCGAATGAAAGTCGTCCAACTACTCTTCTACTTATTTTCACTTGTTAGTTAAACGTCTCTCAGTTAACGATCTCTTGATATAATCAAGCTTTAGATAGAAATATTAATCATGGAATCAATAATAATATGATAACCTACATTGAAGAGCGATTCTAGCGAAAAACTCTTTATGAGTGCAAATACTGTGCACGTGTCGGGAATAATTCTGTTGTCTCAGTGCATCAAAATTCTACGTTCTCAAGTCATTCTGCGACACTACCCTACACTTTTCAAAGGCTTTGTATTGATAGTAGAATATAACATCGATAAAAGAGCGATAAATTAGGAACGAGACAGGAATTAATGCTACGCGACCTGGGCGTCTTTCTCTTGCACATAACATTTCTCCTAATCTTCTCTGGAATTATTTACTGCTGTTTACATGAGTTAATGCCTTTAATTGTTAATCTGCTGATTTTTCCCTAATCAGTACTCCACTTTGTTTTGTTTCTCGTTGTGATGTTAAAAGTGTGTAGTTTCTGGAGCTAATGTGATTATGCTCGATAATGTGAAAAGTTGATTTGACTTGACCAAATTAAATAGACTTGCTAATTTTCAATTTAACTGAAAGTTTCTTATATTTTAAACAATGACCTCAATTTTCACCAAAGGTTTTAAATTTTAAATAAATTATCTGTTAAATAAGATTTAAATATGAATTAGCTTGTCATCAGTATTTCTATTCGATATTGAATTATTGTATTTACCGTAAAACTCGAATTTAAAGAACCTAATTAGTGCTTGACATGTGCCATGTAACGTTTAATATGGAATTGATAGATACCGTATATTAGTGCAATAACCCATGTAAAAAGCTAAATGTATTCATAGTAAAGCATTCCAGAGCAACTGGCATATAGTGAGAATAATAAATATCTGTAAAAAAATGTTACGAAACAAATGATTAAGTGAATATGCGATAGTCTTAAAAATTTTTAAAAATACCTACTCTTTTGCAAAGTATTTCAGCTATGAGAATATCCAAATTTTCTCACTTTCCACTCTTTTTGTGTTGTAAAAATAGATGTGCATATTAAAAGCACAAACTAATTTAGAGAATATATATTGAAGCCTAGAATATACTCTCCTGTTTTTTCTGAGTTTAAGAGTGGCAATTTAAAGTTACTAAATAGCTCGTTTATATGCAACCGAACATTAATGGTTGTCTACTGCGAAAGATACTGGGTCAAGCTGCGCTTTTTCTCAGCTGCAATCATTAATTCCCATTAAAGTAATAAAATTGGTAAACAAAATGGCATCAGTAACCGATGCGTACTAAATTTCTGCTCACAAATGATTTTTTGATTATTATGCCACAGAAAAAGTGACCACTTAATGTCCTATATGTTTGTATTAGGAACATCGACACAGATTTACGAAAACTCGCCTTGTAAGGTCATAAATAAGCAGTTTTTAACAAGGAAATTCACTTCAAGTAGTGGTTTTGATAACTGTTCAGAAACGATGTAAAAGAAGCAGGACAAAAATCAAAACCATTTGGCAAAAGTAATGTTTTCATTCATTGAAATCTAAGACACATACTTAGAAAAAAGACGAAAGTATTCAAGAATCGTCCAAAGACTGAAAATTCTTTTAAGGAAACAAAGGTCGTTGAATGTGGATTTAATTCTCTGGCTTAGTATAAATCGCATTTCATTGCATTGGTCAAAATATAAATTAAACTTTTATAGGCTTTCCTAACTATTTATTTTACCTTTCCATGCCGGTAGATGCATTAAGATAAATTAATTTTACTTAGCCTTGAAGCGCTGGCGATCAACTAGAGACCAGTTGAAAGACAATTGAAATAACACTGACTCGAGCATGTTGGTTATTTCATAAATTTAAAAAAAAAACAGCCTTTAATTTATTAGTGATATTGTACTTTGTTTATTCAAATTTTCGCAATTAGATAGACAACTCAAACTTTAATACTCAATCTATAAATTTTGGTGACTTTTTTGCATGAATACTAAACATAACATTCTTATTAGCATGAAATACTTGTAATTTAATCAATCTGAGCTTTAGATGTTCATATCAAATCGCGTAAATGGACTATTTAGAAAGTAATATCACATTTCTCGAAAATAGGGAAAATTGTTGTTCACAACTTTATTAGAAGTTTCATTTTTGACTTTTAAGCGCCTTAATGTAATTTGCTTATGTGAGAAGCAACGAGTTAATATAAAATTTGTAAAGACACCTATTTTTAGCGTTTTCATTGTGGGTGGTTTTTGTTGTTTAAGTGGTTGCCGTTATGGCATTTTTTTTTGATGTGGTCCTTTAGGATTGTGCCTCACTCCACACATTAGAATCATAAAATAGTCCCCAAAAACACTTGCTGAATTCATAATTCTAAATTAGTCTTTGAATTCATAGCAATAACACGGATTTTGTGGCGAAAAGAAAAAAGCATAACTGTGACACAACGAAATGTGAAAATAATAGAATATAATATAAAAAATGTCTTTATGATATAACAAGGCTATTTTCAATTAATAGAGTAGTGTAAAACCGAGATAAATACCCCCGAACTGGTGTGAGAAACGACAAAAATAGGTGTCACGAATTCGATAACTGCACTTTGCTTCTCACATAAGCTAATGAAATTGAGACAGTTTTAGAATCAAAAGAATAAAGTTAAGAACACTAATTTCCTTTAGATTCGAAAAAAGTGCTTTCTAAAAAGCCACTTTTTGTAACGTTGCATATGCTGAAAGCATATCTCGCAAATGCTTCCAGACAAGTTTTCATTCAAATGAAGTGGATGATCTCTTTAATATAACAAGTCGTGGTAGTGAGGGATCTTTTAAAAATGCTAGATCTGTTGTCATTCGACATTATATTTTGTGTATATTCTACGTTGACACATGGAAGCAAAAAATGTTAAGTAGCTAAAGTAGTGGGCGTAGTATCGGAAATAGTGCAGATTTTCTTTTTTCCGATTCATAGCGCAGCCCTTTCGGGCGGTACAAGACCCTTCGGGATTCGCAGCGAAACGCCGGCTGCGACCTAATTCTTAAGTCGCTGACGATCACTGCCTTGTGATCATCATGAGGAGGTTACTTCTCTTCACTATTCTAGGTCAGTATCGATTTTTCTTTTACATTTTCATTAGGGCCTTAGGCTTGACAAACCACTGTTTTTTCATGTATTTCTCTCACCTACTGCAGATTGTTTTTACCGTTAATTCTAACTACATTTAGAGATATGTATAGATCTCATCTAACTCGTTGTTTTTGATTTTAATTACTAACTATAGGAATAAATAAAGATATATTCTATTTTTTTCAGTCACAAGTGAATTTATTTATAGTCTATCAGTTATATTGTAGATTATTAAAATCTTTCAGTACTAAAAATCTTAGATTATAAAATCCAAATATATTTTTAACGATACAATTAATTGAATGGATAGATAAATAAATAAATATATATATATATATATATAGTGCAACACATTTTTTTCAGCAACTACACTGGCACAGTCTCCAGACATGTCCTATGGTTTGTCGACAAATTGATTTCTTCATTCCTCCAACCCATTTTAGATAGATCCTTCTCTTATTCATATTTTTTCATTATCCACATAATACACTCATATATTGTGGCATAATTTGTAGAAATACTATAGGCTTAAAACTATCGGAAGTTAGTGTATGCGCATTGAGACCTATTAAATCGAGGTATCGAGATATAACAAAGACGTGTTGTCTCAATATCAGACTGATAATCAATGTCCTATAACTCAGACGAGGTCTAAACAAGTAGCATCAATTCTTAAAGCAGTTAAACAACTTATTATTAAACATAATCGCAAACATTAACGAAATTATAAAAATAACATCCCAGTAATAATAGCATTGAAAGTTAATATTCTTCTATGTAATGAAGCTTTGTTAATTCCAGTAATGTCGTCATCATGGTCCATGTGGTCACCATGGAGCTTCTGCTCAAATAATGTAAAAATTAGAGTCAGAGCTTGCTCCACAGTTCGTGGATTCAAATGTGTTGGGCACAACAAGGTTGGTTGTTAATCCAATTTACTTAGGTGATATTTCATGCTTAAATAGAATGTTGTTGTTTTTTAATAAACCGGCTATACAGTTTAAATACTCTAACTTCTATCAAAGTCCCCAGATATGTACAATATGTATTTCTTATAAGATTTTATCTAAATAATCAAAGATGCGTAAGAAATTTCAATATTACGTAAGATATCTGTGAGGCATTAATTTGTTTTCCTACACTCGAAATCTATAGTTTTCTTTTCAGCATGGATTCTATCTTTCTTTGTTGCTCCATTTTGTTGCCGCGCTACTCTCTTTTCAATTTCGATTTTCTAGTTTTACTAACATGAATCTACACATATATATATATACATATATATAGTATTGACCTTCCCTTTAGATCTATTTTAAATGCCTAAAGCCTCTTCTCTGCAACTTTTCCCTCTTCTTAATCTTCGTATTGTTTTCAATCATTGCATTTTCACTATTCTAAAAACTGATAGTTTAAAGTTACTAAATATTTATAAAAACCTAATAAGATTTAACAATCTGCCTAACTATTTGCAAGGAACCTAAATATACTATACATATGAGTACCTGCGCTGATGCGGAAAGTGAAGTGATTTCATGACTTAAACTTGTGCTAACGTTTTTTGATTTTATTAAAAATCACTAGACAATTCAAGGAGTATATCACCTGAAAAATTAAAAGTGGAATTATCTTATTCCTAGCAAATTTATTGCACTTTGCAGGAATTCCAATCTTGCAATGTTGGGTTTTCGTCAAAACACGCATTGGCAGATAACGATTACGATGCTCCAGATCCGTACAACGAAGATAGAAAAGTTGCAATGCGTCAGCTGTACCAAGATTACGATCCTATGTTACCTTATGGAGCCAAATGTAACTTTATACGAGATTAAAAATTAATATTTTAGGATATTCTTAATGATGACTAAACTGTTAGTTAAATTTTCCTCAAATTTTATCGAATGCGTTGCTCTAAGCTAGTGCATAGGACAATGTGTCCAAAAGCCTACATCTACATTGGTTATAGTGCCATCTCGTCCTATACCAACGCGACCTCCAAATTTTACTCCACCAAACGAGCATATTGTTGTCAAACAGTATGGCAAAAAATTTGCACCGTCACCAGATGAAGGTAGGCGTTTTAGTTATTAGGAAAGAATTTATATTGAAAGATTAAATAAGCAATAAGTGAATATTTAGTCTTTATTACTTAGAAAAATGAGCCGTTCAGCTAAAGTGAAAGAAATTATAATTTATTTGAACATTTAATTAGCATAAACTATTCTACTACTTTCGCATTAAGCCTACTAGAAATTTCATGCAAGCGAAGTGATGTCTTCTACATTAAAGCACTTTCCAATACAAAGATCAGTCCGTTATTTGGAATATAGTTTAGAACTAGTTTTATAATTATAATTCCGGAGATAAACTGTAGTATGCATTTAGATTTTAAAATTGCTTCCTCTCGAATTCGTCCTGGAGTATCTCTTGATTTTGGATCTACAACAACCGTAACATCTAAACCGCAAACCTTGCCACTGAAAATCACTACGCCGAATCAACCCACCATAACTCAAGCCACAACTTCTACTGAGGGACCACTAATATCATTGCCTACAACGATAACCACAAAAATTCGAAGCACTACTGAAAAAATTCTAACAACCCCAAAATATACTAAAACTGTGCAGGAAAACGTCACCTTACCAGAACTTAATAAATATAAACTAGATGAAACGTTAGTAAAGTTCCCGGATAAAGAGTTCAGTCTCAATAATGATAATGGAAATATTGAGCAGCTGCAATTGTCTTCAAAATATCCAATTCAAAAATCGAGCCATCTCAAAGAAATTGGTACTACGAGGAGTGATGAATCATTACCCCAAATCACCACTAGAGAGACCGTAACTCCAAGTACTGAATCAACAACAACTTCTACTGTTCCGACACTGCTCAGTGAAAAGCAATACAACTCTAAAACTGTGCACTACAAAACGCACTCCTTCCAATCTCCCAAGTAAGATATTTTTTAGCTTTTCAATACATTTACACTAAGACTTTGAGAGTAGTGACTTTAAAAACTACTATAATGATAAATATGAATAGTTCAAAAGAAGATGTTATAGTCGGTTGTTCAAATACTAATACGCTAGAACCGCTAAAATATACTAATTTTTAAATAATATATTTATCATTTAATTAATGCTATATTCAGAACAGCTTTTGAAAAGTGAGAGCTACTGGAAATTGATATAGAGGACATTTACTAATTAATCAACTAATTCCTTTTATTTCTTTTATTAAAAGAGAGTATCAGTTTTATACTTTATACTATTTCAGGTACTCGAAACTTGACAGCTCACGTTTAAAACTTTCAACTACTACAAGAAAATCTCCAACACCAGATGATTTAAAAGGACTATTCTTTGAAATGGCCGCAGGTAGAATGAAACCAATCAAGGAATTAACTCCGCTAGTTAAAACTGGAAGAATGAGCAGAAAAATGCGATTAAGGAAGATCAACAATGGAGTTGGGATTAAAACTTCGGCTATCCATCCTTTGAATAAAACAAAGGTATTATCATCTTAAAAAATTTTTTTTTAAAGGCAGATGAAATCTTAATTTAAAAGAGTCGTAAAATAAATTTAAAAAACCTTATAGCGAATTATGACATCGGTAAGGAAATAATAATTTATTCATAGATTTCATCAGTTTTGCCATCTATAACAGAAGAAAAGGTTAATGGAACCTTAGATCGAATAGGAAGTATAATTAGCCAATTAGAAATGAAGAGTGAAGGTATTCCGGAGCAACATTCAGGCGAGGTACGACTTCTTGTTCTCGTCTTGTACTACATGCGTATAAATTCTAAGTATTTGAGTGCATTTAATAATCTATGGAACTTATTTGTAAAGCCTCTAAGGATATCTATCGTTCACCTTTCCTATTTATACTAAAAGCTGAAAAATCCAATGAATATTTCAGGCCAATCCTAGCTTAGCCAATCTTAATACAAATGATAGGCAAATGTATGAAGAAACAAATCAACTGGAAAATAAATTAAGAGAACTTCAAAAAAGAGTTGAACGGAACAGAAAACAGATACTATCAACAACGATTTCATATCCGAATGAAGAAGAGGTTAGACACTATTAAGATTCATATATGACATTCTCTCGAATTATAAACTTTTGGAATACAAAAACATTCTTATCTACTATTTGATTTAAGCGCAATTTTCTATTTTGTTGATCTCAAATTATATGTAAATCACATTTGTAATTTACCTACTCAAAAAGTGGATGACAAAAAAGCTTGCCTAATGCAAATGCCAATATAGGTTTTAGAAGATAGTCAGATTCCAAGTGATTTGTACTAAGTCAACTTTGATGTAAAAATTTTGCATAGGTGTAATTAAAATAAGATGAAGCAGGTAGTTATGAGATATAAACACCAACATTTATGTACATTTTTTAGTGTTAAAGCTACTATTACTACAGATCATTTAAAAAGGTTGGTTATTATTGACATTGAAACCATAATAATTAAACGTGTTCAGTACCTGAGGATTTTCAGGAGACTAACATAACGTATACACCATATAAAATTTTGTGCACAACATTAATATTATTTAAGGTCCTCGAAGGTGATACTGCAAGAGCGCTGTCTTGGCTGATTGCCAACATGACTAAGATGGTGGATGATGGAGCAGAGCTTCCTGTGGTAGACCTTATTCCTCTTGAGCGTGTTGAAGTTGAGCCATCATTTAAACAAGAGGTTAAAATTCCATTGTTTCACATGTAAATTTTTTGGTGTTTCAAGATGTAATTTCGTGAATGTTAGATTTCTTATAAACATTTTTTGATGTTGAGGTAATAATGAACTAAATATAGAAAATGAATGTGGACTATTTTAGTCTGGTATACTTCCCGCTGATATTGAGGTCATTTCGGAACAAGATGGACTGAAGTTGAAAGACGATGTTAGTGAAGATCAGATTGTGAGGGTAGAACAACAATATTATAAACCAAAAAAGAGACGAGCCATAAGTCGAAGTCATATTAAAGGTAAATAATTTCTCAATTTCGGCAACTATTAAGATATAGGAACAATTTCTCCGTTTATAATAATTTCTCCTTATTTTTAAACATTTAAATATAAATAATATGATAATGTAGCTCAGTAATTAATTTTTGGAGAGAATATTCTTCATATAATAAGGACTTCTTAAAATAACAGAAATTAAGTTAATATTTCGATAATTTTACGCAATAACATACTTTCGGATAACATTAGAGAAATATCTAGTGGGCCAGAGCCTTTTGTTAATATCGCTTTTTATTGATCTATTCAATGTAAGTTTTAGTACAAACACATTTTATTAGATTTTATTGTTATGTAATAAATTAACCAAATCTATGAGAGGTAGAGGGAACTCTTTTGGAATTATGGTCTCATAATATTTTATCATACGAGCCTTTTTAGCTATAGTTGTCCACGTTTTTCCATCAAAAAACTTCAGGTTCCTATCGCATCGTTATCGATATCCTCGTAATATTCATGTTGCTTGGACTTTTAATACTGTGTGCCTTTCTACTGCTTTGTTTAGCAGTTTATCCGCCGGATTTCATTTGAAATATTTGTTCACCATCGTTGGTACTAGTCTCTTCTATTTTATCGTAGGTTTTGGTCAGCTCTTCCAAAGCCTTCTTGAAGTTTTCAATCGCTGCAGTGCGTTTTGTGACTTCCTCTTCGGGGTTGTGGCATCACTTCTAAGTAGTCGTCGTCACTATCGTTTGTGATATTAGGATTCTCCAGATTGGCCAAACATTCTAGCCACTATTGTGTTATCATGGCTGCTTTAATTACGTGACTCTTCTAGTATTTAAATTGGGTAGCTATAGTATGTAGGACTTTATAAATAGTAAGAAGTATTAAAGTCCAGTGAGCTACTGCCAGCAGCGCGTCATGGTGCAGTGTTCAAATAGCACGAGATACCATATAGCAGCTTGCTCCTCCGGTCTATGTTGCGTTGCTATCCAGCCACGCGAGTCATCGCTGCGTAAGGTGCCTATGTTAGCATATCCTTTCGTAACGACATCGTAGCTAAGTTTGTTATTACCGTAACGCAATCAGACGTACCGGAGTGCAAAATAACGTGAATAGAATACTATTGTTCTATCCCTCGTGTCTTACTTGAGAGAGAAAGTTCTCCTTAATTTGTAGTGTGACACTTTAAACCTTGAAATTAGACTTTATTAAACTACAGCAATTATAAAACAATAACTAAAAATATTATAATATTTATACGTAAGCTATTAGTTGCAAATATCTACCATATAAAATTATATATATATATATATAAGTTTAAGAAAGGAGAGAGAAGGTTAAACATCTTAGAGAGGCGCGAGTACTCGAACTGATTCGTACATGAATGGCTTGGCTTTTATATTATTCGTCCAGACGTTCCAATAGATCACATCTTTGTATTAACTCTACGAGGCAAAATATGTTTGTACTAAATTCGTGAAAGGTAGCCGTTCTCATGACAAGTTATTGTAGTCTTGAGTTATTAATAGCTAAATGTTTTTCCGAAAAATTTTCAAACCTTCAATTTACAGAAACGTGCAAAGCTTAGAGTTAATAAAAAGTAAATAGATTACATTATTAACAGTCTACTAGAAGAAGATAAGCCTATGGAAAATCTAACATAAATATAAAACAATCATTATAAATTTATTAGAGCACTTTTTAATAAATGGATTCAAATTTTATATACAAGTTTCAATATGCATTAAAAAAATTTCTATAATGCTATTTAACAAATTATTTACTATCAAAGCAAACTAAATATACTTACAGTGAAATGGTCCGAATGGTCTCTTTGGTCTGAATGTAACTGTGAAATTCAAAAGAGAAAGCGAATATGTATTCCAGAGAGAGCAAACCCTGAAAATGAAATTGAAGGTTAGTTGTTTACATGGGAAAAAAAGGACGATAGATATAACTCAGAGAGACGACGATAGCTAAAAAGAAAATCGATCCAAAACTTTATGTAAGGAATGGATACTTCACTTCGGCGAGGAAGATCCACTAAATGTCCTGCACCGCAATATGAAAGCAGGGACTGTGAATCAGAAGTATGCCGACACCGCATATTATAATTGGCTTCGATTATTATGTAACTAGGACTTCACTTATACAGTCAACAGGGAAGTGACTCAATCAACAGTTCAGGATTACCATTCCAAGGTAATAAGACAATTAGCTAATACAAAATAAATGTAGACTGAATCACTTGTTTTCTAGTGTTAGGTATAGCTAGATAATTCAATTATGTAAGTTTTCTATTTTAGTACATTGGTAAATTATGGGTATTTTAATTTTCACTTGCATATCAATATTATTTATATCATATTATTAATACTTGTGGATTCTCAAATTTCATATGTAATATAAATGATACAATGAAAGTACCGCAAAAAAATAAAATTTTATTCCTATATGTTTGTCTTGAACAATAAAATTTCCGTGTCCTTCTCTGTATTTGTTCTATTTTCCAAATCCTACTCTCTATTCGTTTTTTTTGTTTTGTTTTATTTAAAACTGTCAACTGTTTTAATTACCCAAGTCTGAGGATTCTGCCTTTCCTCTCATTGGTATTCTTGTACGCGCTGCTTTCGGTCGTTTACGTGATTTCATCATAATTCTTATTAGCAAATGCTATAAAAGAAAAACAAATAAAAGAAAATATAACAGCTCTTAAGGAAAGTAGGGGACCATTCATTTCAGTAGTACATAGTTTTCCGTAAACGACTAATTCACTCGCCACAATTTCTGTATCGCTAATTTTAGTTATTCCCAATAAGAGAAAAAGTCTTTTGATGGCAGCTTAATATCTTATCTCGATGTTAAGATGTTGGGAAAGGGTATTATTAGCCTGTATACCTAGATCTAAAATTACGTTAACTTTCTCCAGTACGGTATCTTTAATGTAGTCCATTTGGGGATTGTGTTTTCCTCGGAATAAACTTGCACTTTCCGGAAGAATTCATCATAATCTGTAGTAGTTATCAGTTTATTCAGCAATTTATTAATCGATGTCATCTGCTTCTCAACTATGATCGATCACTGGCGACACTGAAGGTGTTCCGCCCAAATGACTGATCGATGTTACTGAAATGTTAGCTTGCCAAATTGTTACTTTAACGTCATTTTTCGATAAGTCTATCACGATTTTTAGTGATACTATTTACTGCATCACTAAGCAGTTGCAATCTTTTGTTGATACGATAGCCAATTTACTCCGAGAACAAAACACCATAATATCGGAACTCAGTAGTCAACTGAACGAGCTTAAATGCAAATACAAATCTACTTCCTCTACTATTTATTCCACAAGTGTAAATGCAGACACTTATGAGTGAAAATTAGTTGAAAAAAAATCAAATTTTTCATCTCGCTTAGCATTATTGAGAGCAATCCAACATTGGAAGCTGCTAATTTAAATAAGACAACGTATCGTCAAAGCTGATAATTTATTAAGGGGTGCATCAGCTCCAGCTGGTTGTCTTGCGAAAGTCGTCCATTTTCTCTGACACTAGATCGCCGTACGATTGCTGCAGAACACTACTGCNACACCCATGTTTCAGAGGCCATCGCGGGCAATTGGGAAAAGTTTTCAACCAGCAATAAACGCACCTCGGCAAAGCCTCATTGGTCACATTTTATTTTCTGTTTTGTTTCAAGCTGCCTTGAAATGTCGATTAATTTTCAAAATTCTCGTTGTTTACTGGTCAACAATCATGCTTTTCCATCACTGCAGTCGTTGTGAAAGGGATCAAATTGTTTCGCGGCGGTTGAATTGACGTATTCTCTTTCCGCGTCTTAATTAATTGCGTTCCAAATCAGCAATGCACCATCCTAAACCATATCCTGCTGCATATATCGTTCCGTATTCTAAAAATTTTCCTCTTGGATGTAAATTAAACTGTCTTCTTCGAAAACTTCAATATTCTTTATATACCGCCCTAGATGTCATAAGGTTGTTCCAAAACCCGCTTTCTTCTACCCAACTAAGTGTGTTGGGCATAACATATTTACAGTACATGACTCAAGTATTTCTTTTATGCAAGCGTAGTCTTCTAGACTATTTTTATATTATGCACGTAGTTTTACTTGGGAATTTTAGTGGATGTGCGCAACATCATGTTTAGGTTCTCAATTCCTATAATTGTGACTAACATTTTATCAAATAAAAGTTGATATGTTTAAGTATCATATTTGTTAGCTGGTTTTGGTGAAGTGGAGCTAAAGTTGATAAATAGGATAGCGTGACGAGGTAACTATTTAGTCTGGATGTCGTGTAAAAGATATTGTCTATTTCGTTGATTTCACTAGCTTAGTATTTAGTTGTTAAATGCTAAGCCTAACAAATTATAGGCTGATATTGTCTTTAATCTATTATTATATTTAGCCGTTTCTGTGGAAGTCTACAACGTATAGAAAGAAAATTACTTATTTCTTTTACCCATCCCATGCTTTAATATTCTTTCTACTTTCGTTTATAATTTCTTGCTTTATTAAATCTGTTTTATAACAAACTGCATTTACAATAGAGGCACCTTGGAAAACAGAGGACTATTGAAAATTAAGGTCTTGATTTTCCATTTTAACAATAAAGTAATGATGATATTTCGCCATCAATTTAATCCAGTTTAATGGCTCTGCTGAATCTTAACAAAGAAAACTCTATTCATCATATGCACGTGTATTTAGGTAATTATAAATTCTTTAGAATTTATATTGTCTATATTTGTTTATTTCAAGTCCCAAAAATTAGCAGTTTAATAAATGTATACAATACTATAAATAACTGCACATGTTTGGTATGGATGTTACAGAGTCCTACATAATTATATATAATCATGTATGGCCTACATTCAAATATCTCTTTTTTATATAAATGGGAATTAGAAGAGATATAATTATGGCACAAAACGAGAATGGAGATTACATACATCGGTCATTAACGGCCTGGACACCCTCTTGCCTTGCACGTCACCCATATTTTTAGCCCACCCAGATTGGCATAACGATTTCCCCACTGATCGGTCTGTATACCAGTTCTGAAAATACTGAACTCGATTTGGTGTTAAAATATCAGTTAATACGTACTAATATCTATTGAAAACTGCAAATTATAAACGATTTACTTATTGTTTGATCTAAACTAAATTTGATTATGAATGTATTTAGTTAATTATTTTATAAATATACTAGACGTGTATGCTACATACCTGGGCGAATCGTAGTTATAAGAATACTGTTGTTGATAGGTAGGATAGTTACTGTAGGTTTCTCTCGGCTGATAATAATTACCATAGCCATAGGAACTTGAATATGAATAGTAGGGACTGTAGGACTGTGTCTGATAGGGATAGGTATAGTAATAATTCTTCATTGAAGGATAATTTGCCGATGAGTAGTAATTGTTATAATTGTAGTAATAAGGGTTTCTATTGTAGTTATAGCTATCATAATTATAGTAGTATTGACTTCGCCTTAGGTTAGCATACGATCGAGCTGCTTTGTCTCTAAAGTAGTGCTGAAGGCTTTGGCTAGGATAATGCCTTCTTTCTCTTTCAGGAAGTGACAAAACAACTAATACGAAGGTATAACAGCATATGACAATAAAATAGTTCATTCTCAGGTTTGTATTACTACTTTACTGACAAGGAAACTACACGAATACTCTTTTTGGATTTTCTTTTATAGTTTCGCTGTTATCCGGGAGAAAACAATCGGCCAGTTCTATATGGATCAAAATGATGTGTTTGAGTAGACTTCGAGCGCAATTATTTCATTCCCAGTTCAATGACCGGTTAAACTCGAATATGACGCACTATTCTAACAGCACGCGACTGTCCTTACACCTTCTTACAGTATCTTCTTTTGGCAGGTGTTAACACACTAGGAATGAGTAATCCTATTTATTCCTGGCAATATATGATGTTTATTACCAGAAATCGTTCTTAGTCGTTTATTGACTGAGTTAATCATTCTTAAAGGATGATTCACTTAATGTTTAAATTAGTCAAGAGATAATAACTGTTTAAGAAATGCTCTATTTGAATATTACCATTTTAGTACTTATATTTACATCAAGTTATCAAGGACTTTTGCTATTAAACTAAGTTATTCATTTATTATTGAGCTCTAAGACAGTTGTTATCGAAGGTATAAATGTTAACATTCGTTTATTTACCAATAAAGCTAGTAGAAATCACTAAAATAACATAAAACTTTATTTAGTTATTTTATACCATGAAGGTCTGTACCAAGAACATGTTTTAATAGGGCAATACTTGTCAAGAAAAAAATCATACAGTGGTGCCACCTCCTTTTGGGTAAAGGCTCTGAAAATTATATAAATGTGCCTCAAAATTTGAAAACCACTTAAAAACTAGTCATAAAACAAGTGTATCATATATTATATAAAATTATCAATATGTAACTACAAATATAGGGATGGAACCCCACTCAAGGAGAGTTGGTACTTCTGGAGAGAGCAGGCCAATCTTATGCCCAAATCCCCGACAAGAGTCGAAAATAGCAGCCGAAATATTTACACGCCCTACCTACAATGCTAAAACCATCACTTCATAAATAAAAAATTAAAGAGCATTAATACCTCTGAGAAATGGTCCATGAGTTTAATTGCGTGGAGAACAGATACAACTCTATCATCCTTTGCATGAAGGAGAAGAACAGGAGACGTAATTCTGTACCACAGATAATAGAATTTTAGCAGTTAGTTATACCTAGTGAAGATTTCTAAGAACAAAATTTAGCTTGAAATTTAGCTTTACTCAGATATGTATTTGTATGTGGTAAATTCCATCTCATAGTCTGTAAGTACTTTCCTGACAATTTTATTGCCTAATTCAAAGGGTAGCCAGGAGAACAACTGAAATTAATTTTAAAAAATGCCTTTATGATTTAATGAAAACCATATAAAATAATATCAATTTCAGGTATAGCCTTTAATATCACTGGATTTGAACTCATAAGAACACATGCCTTTTATAAATTTCAAAGCTTAAGGATTTCGTTTAAGATTTTACATCGAACTAAAAATAATTGTTCCACTTTCAATTATATAGCCCACAGTTTTATAATGTAATCTAATTTAATATTCCATTCAATAACTGTAATTACCTAATGGGGTCGCCTAGCGAGGAGCACACACTGCACAGGATCGCAATCGACTGCGGCTTTTGCTCTCGCGAATGGAGAGCGCGGGAGTTGACACCNAATTCATTTAATTATAACAATGGCTCGTGAGTTTTTGCTATTAAAACAATCCGATTTGGTTGCAGAGAGAAAAATTGAAAAGAGAGGGAGCAAAAAGTAGCACTTACGATCCTGTGTGTGTTTCTCGCTACGAAACTCTATTTTATAATGTGAAGTTTTGCAAGTTAACAAAATGATTTTATTAAGGAATTGAGTACTCTATAACCATTGACCGATGGTATTGGTGTCTAGATTATATTATAGCTTTTCACTGACCAGTATTACAATTAGATTATTTATTCAATTTCGTACTATTTTTTAAAATTATTCTACGAAGTTTTCTTCAATGATTACTCTAAGTAATATCCTGGTTAGAAATGTAAATTAACTTACTGTTTTAAACATTGCGTGCTCATAGATTATAGTATCTAAGGAGAAGAATGGTGATTCCAGAACAATTCCAGGCGTATATATAGAGTCCTCCCGAGCTAACTCCCAAGCTACCTGCGCTGCGATGCTGTAGGAGAACAATCTTGCATTGTTCCCATGCAAGAAGCATTTTCTCACTTTACACATTCAACTTTGCAAATGAATTCGCTTGCCTCACTATTAACTGTCAAACTGGTAGCATCGAGTAGACTAACGATGCGCCTAAAGAGTGCCCCCAGGTGAGAACGAGATTCCTACCACTTCTTTGTTTTAACCACCGGTAGATTACTTTTGCATCATTCACAACTCCTCTACCACTTATATCGCCTGCAACTTCCGCGAATCCTAGAATGTATAAAATAATAAGTTCTTTAATTTTACATGTATAGAGCTTAATCAGTTACTTCCATCAAAGCATATATTCCTTTTTACTATAATAAGTGAGAATGAAAGAAGTAACATAAAGAAAGTAATAACCTCGATATTCTGGAATCACCATTTGCCATCCACCAGCCAAAAATTTTCTGTATGTGCTGATATGATCTTCTGTCGCTCTCTCATGGAAATTTAGAATTAGTATTGTTTGTAAATAACTTAGTTAATAAAGGTAATTTTCGCATGTGTTAGCTATCAAATAAAGAAAACAGAAAGTAGTGGAACACTGAGCGTGTTATTTCCTTACTAACAGTATTTTTTAGACATTATTTTGGGTGACTGATATTATTTTTTATTTTTTCAAGTTTAGGTGAGTATAATTACCTATCGTGAACAATCCCATGTAGATAGAATATTATTCTTTCATCTTTTGATGTGAGCCTTTTTTCCATATAGAGGGGAGTAAGTTTGGTATCATTATTTAACATTTCGGGCAGCAAATGCCTGTAGGAAAATTAAATTAAATAATACTCAATCCATTAGGAGTGATTTAATTTGCTGGGATAAAGTGAGTATTGACAATAAAATTCATTTCATCCTAGCACCATTAAGTATACAAAAAGGTAGTGACACTTATTGCAAACTAATGCCAAGTAACACACCATGCTGCAACCATGGTAGGTCCTGACGGAAGATAAAATGAGTAACCGATGAGGTCATGATTCATGGGGTCGTAATCATTTTGTGCTACCTCTGAGATACTTTTCTAGTTTGTTTTTGGTAAAACAAAATGACAACAGAAATTACTGCGCTCTTGTAATGTTTGCCTAGTAACTTTATATGCTATAAAATCTTACCTTAATTGGTTGTAAAACTCTTATGTACACTTAAGTACAGAAAAATAAGTAGACACTTTTACCCTTTATTGTTCCATCAGTAACTAATAATAATGATAATAATAATTATGAATATCAATATGAATATAGGAAAGGCTTTGGAACTGAGAAAAATGCAAGACCTACCACCAACTCTAAATACTAGAAACTTGATAATTTGCGGAGAAACGTACATCAAGAGTGGAACAAATATAATAACTATAGAAAAAAATACAAGGCTGCGTAAGATCAAGTAGACGACTCTAAGAATGGAAAATAAATAGTATGTCCATATTTTAAAGTGGCAAAATGCGATTTATTTGGTTACTTACCTTAATATTGTGATATCCTTTGAAATTTTGGAGAGCGTTTTTGTAAAGCTAAAGCCCATTTCAACGTTTAGGAAGTACAAATAAAGTGAAAATTGTAATAAGACCTGATTCTTAAATTGATACTGATTATCAACATTTCTTGTTAAAGTGTTTGCATGTTATCTGTTATTTTAATCGGTTTATCAATTTTCTTATTGATTTGAGTTAGTTATTACTCATTTTGAATTATAAATCTATGCTAATAATCTCAGAAACCATTTGATCTTCATTGAGCTACTATATACATCACTATGACACATTTATTGCATCGTTTTGTCTCTCTTCATCTACCGAAGTGATTTCCATCCACAACACATCTGTGGAAGGCAACTGAAACGCCGACCTTGAACCGTTCGGCAATTTCAACTTCATCTCACATCTCGTTCTTCTATTACAATTCTTGAAATCTCATGACCCAAATCTTTTTCCTCTATTATAATTTATAATGCATTTTTAATCTAAAAGTGTTAAGATCATTTGTTTGCTTGTTTTATTTATATTAATTAAAGGAATATATCTTTTGAATTATTATTGGTAGCTCAAATGTCTTATGATAAGAATAGACGAAGAAATATTATTATTAAAGCTATATCTCCAATAAAAGTGCAAACCAAATAAGAAATTTGAAAATTTTGCACTCTTAAAGAGTAAAAATTTGAAAAATGTGCTACCTAAGATAAATGGTTGAAAATACGAAGTGTCTGGTAACTGGACATACCAACATGATGTAATCATAGCTAATCAATAATCAAATCAAAACAATAATACTTATTTTTTTGTGAAATTTCGCCAGCTGTTGAACGGTGTTTTAAATGATATAATCAAACAAACATATCTTATTCCTTAAACTTGGGAAGAAAATTCCATCCGAACAGCGTCATCTTAAGACAAGAAAAAAAAAATTAGGCTTCTGACATTTAATTTTCTCGTGCTTTAACCATTATTCACCTTCCCTATTGAATAAAATATGTTTACTATTATGTATATTTGATACGAGTTGTTCAATTGATTCATATTTAATTAATAAATATTCTAGCAGAAAGATCATTCCACTTCTACGTAATTTGATGACAGAATTAAATACTTTGTCTTGTACAAATGGTGGGTAGGACAGGTTTTCTTATCGCGTCGCATAGTATTCAAAATCCCACTTTTATTTTATATTAATGTTTTTTTAATCAGAATTTACAAATAATTAGTTATCACCAGAACTCTATTACTTTCGTAAATATAATGACCATTTTATGACTAAATTTCATTTCCTTCACGCATGCCTTCATTTCGCTAGAGGATGGAGATGTCGATGAATCTTGATATTATAACTTTCCTGTCAAAAACTAGTTAGTCAATGGAACTGTTGTTTATATTTATCTGTTGACAAATTAAGTACTCTATTGTTAGTGAGCAAGTAGAACCAGTATTCAATTTTTAAATAGCTGAATAAATAAGTAATGTTCAAATATGAATCAGATAGAAGTAATAATAAATTTAAGACAAATTCAAAGAACAAAAACTGGTATAAGCTATACATATCAATGAATTTATGAACTTATCAGTGTAATTTTAATTTTCTGTGTTGTCCTAATACAGAGCTAAGATACTTCTTCTTTTCATACAATAGATTTTCTTTAAATTTAGTGGAATTGTAGAACCAGGGCAAAAAGTCATCAAAATATTCAATCTCTGGTGCCATTTGGCCTGCTTTTAATTCTTCAGTCGTTACCGGTGGTCGGGAAAAACATAGTGGAATGCACAGAACAACGAAAAGCTTAAGTGCCATTTCTGAAAGACCCTATTATGTATAGTAACAGAAATATATTTTTTCATTCTTCCTTTAGGGAATAAATGGAATAATGAAGATATATACACAAAGCTATATATTTCATTTCAAAACTGTATGCTTGCAAAAAGTATTGAAATGTTAAAAGCCATACATATATCTATAGCTAAATGAGCCTAAGTTTATTGATTTATGTAGTTTTCGAATTCAAGTTATAATTATTATAAAAGTATAAGAAGAGCCTAGTGTTAATTTGACTTAAAATCATACACATCCCTACCTTGGTGCACGTAGATCAAATAGTGCTAGGTATACTTAAAAGTATGTCCAGGTAAGACGTGTTATATGGCCAACCTTGGCCGTTGGGCGCGCTGTCACAGGAAGAGCTGCAAAACGAGTTCTGTCCCATTTTGGTCGATGATGGACGTCTTGTGATAACCACTATCACGCTTGGTCAGATTTCGAAGCCAGCATAGTTAACACTTATTTATTTAGTGCTTCCCTAAACTGTTTCATCGTTAACATATAGATATAACAAAAAATGACATTCATCATGATAATTGAGAAGTATTTAGCAAGTGTAACTCCTTAATAGCAGATAGGACAGTTTTGTCAACAACAGCTGTATATTAATTGCTTTTGATGGTTAAACAATTGTTTTTACAATTTGCAAGAAAGGTATTCCCTACTGAAATATGTTGTTAGTTTAACCATCTTCATTTATTATTGAATCATTGTCCTACAAGTCACCAATCCTAAGCTCAACGCTGAAAAGTTCTAGCATTTGAATATTTAAAATATTACAGAAAATGTATTTATTGAAGAGGATAAGTGACATTTAATAGGTATTTTTTTATTCCTTCAGTGTTCATTTCCTGCTAAATATTACAGCTGGAAATAGTTTTCTGAGTGGTTTTCACCGAAGTTATTCTACATAACTATGAACTATGAATCTATTTAAACATGTATATATAGGGAATCGCAGTTTAATAAATTGTGGTTTTTAAATTCTTTTATACTCCAGTGGTGATATTTACAATACTGTATCAAAATGAGAAAATTAGCGTTATGATATCATTGCACAGCTTATGTAGCTTATTAAAAAGGTGTCTTCCTATAGAATATAAGAATAAGTGCGACATAATTCTCCATAGAAATGGAGTCACTTCTTCTTGTGATTCTTGAAGATTAATGTCAACCAATGTAGGCTTTTCATAATGGAAAGTGAATATCGATCATAGACATCTGGCGAAAATATTAAGATTATATTATACACCTTAAAATCTGCTTATTATGACGTTTGTTATTGTAATGCAGAGAATATAATTCTCGGTTTTCAAACTTTTTCACTGGCATAGTCATTGGTAATTATCAGCAAGTAATATTTTTTCTCATATATTTATATGGAGACTGTCATAGGAAGCATAAATGGGTGATCAACAATGTTATTGAAACTAGGCAGAAATATTTCAGAAAATATGTCATATTGAATTAATATCTAGAAACGTGCAAATGAGGTTTTAAATATGAAACATAGCGAGAGCATATCACATTAGTAACGTTGAGCAATAAAAGTGAATGTAGAATGCAAAAGTCAGCTGAGAGATCAGAGGTTGATGCTGTCCACGATTATAACGTGGTAGTCTAGAACATTGCGCATGACATCCATGAAGGCTTCGCAGTCAGATACTGTGAAGCCAAAGCGAAGCTTTTGTCCCACATCAAGTACAACGTTGAATTTATCTCCTGGAGATCCTGGCATGCATCTGAATGAAACATATCTGAGGGGCCTCAGAAGTTAGAAAAGTGATAATATTATAATTATATTAGTAATTTATCCATTTTCTTAAAGAGATGTCTATAAGAATTGAATTAAATATGATAGTTAAAGGATATCCATTTAATTACCATAAATTTAATTGTTTATGGCTGGTCCTATTTTCAACAAAAAACGTACTCAACGACCGGGTTATATTAAATACTATTATTTGCAGATATTATTAAAAACTAATTGTGCAGAAACAATGCAAGAGTAATTTAATATTAAAATAAAAATGGACTGATGTAAATACCTTTTGACGTCGAGTGCCCAATAGATAGCAGCACTTGATTTTCCCCACATCTTCGTCGAGGAGCACTTACATGTGTCTTGCTCCTAAAATTAAGTACATATGTAAATGAAAACAATGATTTAATATATTTTTTCTTATGAGAATACTTGAAGTTAACCAGTAACCGTCAGTTGATGTACCCATAATATAATAATAAAGCATATTGACACAAAAAATATTATTCGTTTGTTTAATGGCCTCATTTTCAGTTCGAATAGATTTTAACACAAACTAAAGGAATAATTGTTATAGCACACACCTCAAACCATAGTATGCCAATATTTTCCACGGCAATATTTTTGTATTTCTTGGAGGGGAAATGGTAATTCTTAATAGTGATCGTGACCTCAGTGACGCGCACAAATTCGTCCTCGTATAGAAGTGCCATTCTAAAACAGTATTGTTGGGTTTTGAATAAAAACAAAATTGGATTACGCAATATAGGAAATTATAAATTGAAGCCACCACACACCATTAAGTCGTCATTTATACAATGTTTTTTCTCTTTTGATAAACAGTTTTGAACATTACGCTCAAATAGTGATCTTTGTTTTAATGAATTATTCAGTAAGATTGCAAATAAGGCTTAATGCAATTCTCTTAATAAGTTAAAAACACAACTAATGATTTTTATTGATATTATTTCCTTCTTATTAACCACTAATATTGAAGGGAAGTAGAGTTACCACTTAAAAAATATGTTAAATGACAAAGTCACTGGGAATACATGTTTAACTACGGCCACATTAAGTTTAAATAATATTGCCACTGAGAAAGCTAATGATTGGAGCAATAAGGAAGCACAATCTGTTATTTGTGCTAGACACATCAAAACACTGCTTGCCACTGACAGACAACGCATGCCTTGAGACTAGAGGAAACAGCTCTTACTTAATTCTGCAAACCGAACATCCGTTTGTAACCATGAGATGTTTTACATTAACAATAGTGGTGATTCGGAACTGAAGTAGAGAAGAGAAATGGAAAGAAACTGAAAAACTTAAAGTTCAAGATATGAATCTGAACAGTTGATATCAAATAGCTAGCCATAAACTTGAGTGCTATTCAAATGTGAGAATGACGGAATGAGTAGCAACGGAGTAGAATTAATGGCTTCGTGAAAGTGATTTGCCACCCGCACACGCCCCGCCCCAGATTATCTTATTTACGTCAACTGGATGTAAATTTACTATCATAGTGTTTTTTTAAATCGTACAACGTATACATCAAATATATCAAAGCATTAGCGAGTACAGTCTAATTATAGAATTGTACGTATGCAAACGTTACTCGTTGATGTACGCCCACTCTTCCACTTCCGACTTTTTGTATGCTTTTAAAATTTTATTAAATCCAAATGATTCATAAATATAACTTGCCTTTCAAATTAGAATATGACTTTAAAACTATTATCTCGAGTGCTACTTTTTGCTTCCTCTCTTTTCAATTTTTCTCTCTGCAACCAAATCGGATTGTTTTAATAGCAAAAACTCACGAGCCATTGTTATAATTAAATGAATTNGGTGTCAACTCCCGCGCTCTCCATTCGCGAGAGCAAAAGCCGCAGTCGATTGCGATCCTGTGCAGTGTGTGCTCCTCGCTAGGCGACTAAGTATAATGCAAAATTATTAAAACAATTCAAATGGATATTGATCAGTAAAAGGGAGATGTTATCTGCAATAAGAGACGGTGAAATAATAAACGAATACCCTTAAAAGACTGCACGAAAGAACATCACAGGGGACTAAATGTTTTGCGAGGATTTGTACTAGATTAATTTAAGTATATAAACACCACCCTCTATCTAATCTACCGCTTCTAAGCTAGCCAATTCCTGTGAAATCAGCTATTCACTAATGGAATGTGCAATAACTTTATTTTTATGCTTTCCCTAATTACGACAATGTTAATGAAGTTACTAACTAGTATTTGAATTTGTCCTTGTCATTTTAATCAGACAATCTAAATGATCATACTTTAAATAAATTTTAGCAAATCTCTGCTATTTCTCATAATATCGACTGAAAACGTAAAAATGTATTTTATGGTTAGGACAAAGATCAGTCACCTAATCGATAGTATGGGAAAAGGCAGTCTATATTTAAGTACGTTTAAAAGCTAAGAAATGCACTATTAGCAGAGAACTAGGATAAAATAAAAATAGGTTTACATTCATACGTAAATTTGATCATCGATGTACTGACATAAGTACACACCTCCTTCTGCGTCATTTGAGGTATCATTTACTACAGCAGATCAGTGCGTAATAGCTAAGTGCTTTCAAAAAGAGAAGGAGAGTTTAAATTAACGTTATTTCTGATCTAACTAAACTAAAATATCAAAATAGAACTAACAATGTACCTGCGCAGTGCACTCCGAAATCAGTACATTTTTGGCAGTGATATTTTTACGAAACTATCTTTAAATAATTTTATATACTGATTTTGTTATGTTTATATTTAAATTCTATAAAATCCATGAAGAAGCTAAATCTAGTTTCGGTATAATTAAATGACAGAAAGGAAATTCGTCTTGAATTCTCGCTGCTGTCTCTAACTACATAGAATGCCAGCTTACTAGTCAAGAGCCAACAACTTTTTGTTATTACGTGAGAAAAATCCTGGTCAAATTAAAAGTTATAAGCCAATCACATTACGTCAAAGTAAACATCGCATGTATTTCTAAGCGTATTGCTTGTATTAATCTATCACTGAGGTCATAATTATCTCAGTCGTTCAAATACTGTGAGTACGTCAGTGGATATTTAAAACTCTAAATAATCTCGTAATTACTACTATTTCCTTAGGTATATTTAGAATGGAGTGTGAAATTTGTATAAAATAGACATCAAAGCAGCTCTCCTCAGATATGCATATCATTAAAACTATTAATAAGTATATATCTGTATTTGCAGTAAAAGTCTAACAATGGCTTAGATCAAAGCGGATTTGTTTATTTTGCCTTTCTGCACATCAGAAAAATCGTCATGCAATCAGCAGTTTCGGCAGATGCACCCCACGCTAAGAGCGCATTAAAACGGAGAACTACCGCATACATTGTAATAAATATGGAAAAAATAAACAACAGGACCAAGTTAACGGTATGGGACATACATTTTTGCACATCTATATCTTTTTTTACCGAAGCTAGATTTAGGAAATTTCCGAGAAATCTCTCAAAGTTCCAACTTTGAAATGAAATATTAGTCAAAATAATAAGAAAAAATGCTCACGAGATCCCTGAAGTGTGTGTAGTGCCTGGGTCGACAAAAATTAGTGCTGTACTGTACTTTCATAGAAAACCAAGCAGCCACTATTCCTTTAAATAAAGCAAAATTTTTTGAGGATTTGGGTGGAATTTAATTTAGGGAGCTCAATTAATGGAATAAGAGAGGATGTTAGAACCAGTAAATTAATGTTATAATGAATGTAATGAAGTTTAACAGAATATTTCAAGGTACCACGATTAGTTTACCCGCATATTTTTGAAAAAAAAAGATGAGAATTTTTTCATTCATTCTTTTTATTTCAACTGCTTGGTTGATCATCAATGAAATACTTGCTGAAAATAGATGAGTGTGATATTTTTCAAATCGGAAGCCTGCTGATTATTATAATATCCTTAGTTTTTATAGGATATTTTCTTTCTAACTGTATCTTCAAAATACGTCTCAGCAAATTAGCTAAGTTACCGGTTAGATGATATATTTTTAAATTTCAATATTTTTTAAACCATTTTCATTTTTAATGTCGTATCCTATTAAAAAATAATTGCTATCTGATAGGACATTCTTACCTGTTAGACGTTATAGGCCTTTCCGAATATTAAATCAGACATATTCGCACATTTTAAACATACCTTAAATATAAAAATATGGATTTCGATCTAAAGAATAAAACCCTTTCTCGCTAATGTTTTATGATTTAAAAATGCATATCCTTGAGTCAATAAGAAACAGTGCTTTATTTATTTAAATGGTTGTCGATCATTTAAAGTCATCGGAAAATAAATGTCAGTACAAATGCATAAGGCCTATGCAAAAATTTGCCCAGTAAATGGTCTTTCCTATTCTATTATGTCGGCCTAATTAATCAGTTAATGACCGTGCGTTTTGCAGTAACCTTTTCACCCGGTTGAAGGAACTAATAAAATAGCACAGCCTTCATATCCCACCAGGTGCACGGAAAAACTTCCTGTTCACGTTCGTGTTCGATTATATACCGTTGACGATCGACCGATGTCTACCCACGAATGTGTAGATTTAGGATTCTCTACATTATCCTTTTCTTGTTGCTGGTAACATTTTTTCTACAAAATGTCCTTCTTAAGTTGTCTGTTAAGTAACGAGATGCATGTTGGGATAACTCCCAATGCTGTTTTTGGACAGTTTATGTGGTATCCACTTCCTGCGCTTCTGAATTTTTTCCATTCCATGCAACCGTCTAGAAATTGCTGCTTGATTAATTCTGAAATGTTCTGCGACTTCCTCATGCATCCACTACGGATTTTCATCCACAAAGCTTCAATCTTCACGAGGTTCCAGAGAGTTGGCAGTCGAAATCACTGGCTCTAAAACGTCGAAACCAATATCTGCAAGTGTTGTGGGAAACAACATCTCCGCCAAGAACGGAGCGAATGGATTCGCATGCTCCAGCAGCACTTTTTCCTTGTGGGAGCTCGTAGAGAATGCAGTGACGAATAGGCAGTTTTCGGTGGCTCATTGTGTTCAATATTGTTTTAAGAGGTTATATTTACGATTATGTCGTGGATTATCACTTTAAGCAACTACAAAGCTAACATTATAAATACGTAAGAAGGGGTGAAGTTATTTGAGTTTTTAAAAATTATACCACTGTTGGAAAAAGACTAAAACTTTTGGACAGAATAAGTTGGATTTTATTATGTCAGTGGTAGTAAATATGCACTTATATAAATAATCGCTTTTTCAAGCAGTTGTAAATATCACACTAGTATATTATTCAATAGTAAAATGTTCATTAATTATTGTTTGATGGATTATTACTACAGATGAGTGGCATACCCTATGAAGAAAACTCAGGTCCAATTTTTCTCCGTACGTATAGGGGTAAGCAAACACCAGATTGCATTTTACTAGCTGTTCCTGAGTCTTCGCTATCTGATAATTTTCCCTAACTAGATTTCTAATTGTATGCTCATTTTAAGACTTTTTAACTTAATAGGCTTAAATTTATATTGTAACAGTGACTTTAATCAATCAGTTTTATTGATTTTTATTGTATATTTTGCAAAGAAATATTTTAAGTGGACAATAAGTTTCGTTTAAAGGAATAATTTTTGGATATTAATTTTAGTGTCATTGTTGTCTTATTCAGTTACGTAGAACATAAATTCATAGTATAAACAATAATTTTTTAACAATATTGATGTATTCGTATTATAATACAGTACTGCTCGTAAGTTATGGAACTCCCGACCTATCAAGCACTATTATTTCTCCGGTTCCACATCTAAGCTGAAGAAGTAGCAAGTTGTGAAGCTGACACATTAGCCTATAAGCATAAGGGAAAGTGTGCTTTGGAAGGTTGACAGTTATTCTCAAATAACCTCGAGAGTGTTCTTACGCATCCTTGTCTGCGAACTGCACAATAACTTGCTTCAGACATGACGGTTAACAGTAGAGCTACCAGCACTGCTCTCTGTCAGAAGTAGTCCGGCGACC
>JAJAVP010000347.1:49657-71163 GCA_020740425.3 Heterorhabditis indica
ATATCCAAAAATTATTCCTTTAAACGAAACTTATTGTCCACTTAAAATATTTCTTTGCAAAATATACAATAAAAATCAATAAAACTGTTATTCTATTTTGTGGTTATAATTATGCAAACTAGATCATTTGACGACAACTGAATTAGCACTTCAAAAGTGACAAGAGTAAATGGCAATAGCAATGGCCGTGTTATTTCTTCACGATTCTTAGTACGAGAATTCTTACACCACATTATTTTCCATTACTTTTCTGTAGCGAATAACACCATCATCTATCTCGAGGATCTGCGAAATACGAGCGAAAACTGCTAATTTCTCCGCTAGTCTTCTTCCTTCTAGTGTGACAGTTTCTGAAAGGGCGGAGCCTATTTGCCCACAGCCGTTCAGATACTACGCATGCCCTCAACATGAAAACTCTGCTCTATTTAACGGTGAGAAATAAACTTTGAGTAAGGCTCATTTTTTAGGCTTGATCCATTATCTCGATCATATTTTGTAGAAATATTTGTACTTATGTTATATTAAAATGTTGGTCATTTAAATTACGCTAGGCAGTGGCATTCTACTCTGAAAATTTGTGCTTAGTAATTATTTTCTTCCACCGAAGTTATATTTTTTATTATAGGCTCCTCTTTAAACACTTTCCAGTAAAGAAACAGTTATTTTAATCACTTAGCTATTGATTAAATCAAAAACTTAATAATTCTTTGATCGAATTAATCCGATTCTTTTATAGCTAATTTTTGTGAGTGCATCATATTTTCCTAAATTACAATAATCGTAAGCGGTACAGTAACTTAGATAACTTGAAACAAAATATCTGATGACAAGGAAGAGAAACTAGAAATTCTTGCTAGTTGTTATTTTCTAAGTAACATTTAAAGTGTAACCGACGCTAGACGTTTTTGTGAGAGTAAAGGCGCTGGAAATGAAAGTATGACATAATAGAGCGATAGTGTCCTTGATTATGGGAAGCGATCGAAATAACTGATCCTGTTTAGCGAAAAGTTTGTTTGAAATGTTCAAACTAAAACTATACTCTTTGTTGCCAATATTACCTAAACTCAGTGACAACAGAATCATTCTTCCCTTTTTTAATTAACAGTTTTTGAATTTCTTCTACTATTATGTCTTGCAATTTTACTAGGCTTAAGCTAATAGATTATACAGAATTTCTAAGAAGGTTAATTCAGAAAATGACTACTACTATAAGAGTTTAACCATGCAGTGTGCCTATGTATCACTCTCATTTAATAGCAGTAATATACAGCATAATTAGAAAAAACCTAAGTCATAATTTTTGTTATAGATGCGGAATCTGATTTTCTGAATATTTCCTCTTTACGCAGTGCATATTATGCTTGGGTCAAAGGGCACTTTTTATAGTTTTTAAAGCTTATGCGGGGTGCAGCCGCACTGATAAGCAGACATCTACTAGAAGAATCATAGGTTTTTCAAAGAATATTAAGTTACAGAAATGATTTACGGGTTAAATTGTGTTCAGTACTATATAAAAACGTTACCAAACAATAATACAATATTTTTGCAAGGGAAATTTTCTGCGTCAATAGAAAACTATCTTTATCCAGATACAAAATGCAAAGTACTTTTCCGTAAGATTATTGTATTTTAAAAAGCTGAAAACTGATTTAACTAATTATTAACTTTGTTGTGGTTTGTACATACTTGTACGTGTAATCATGTTCATTAGAAAAACCTGCTTTTCTTGCTTTAAGGGGTAATTATTTTCTAGTTAGTGTGTTTATCAATTACATAAAATATAAGACATTTGAAATGTTAGTTGATTTTTGCGCTCATGCCAATTAGATAATAAAATATTTCGCTAAAATTTCTCAAGAATTCGCGTTATTCCTTGCAGTTTAATCTCTCTTCCGTACTATGGATTTAGCACTGGGTTATGCAATAAATCGCGTGAATATACTGTATATAGCCGATGCAGTTCACAGCGTACTCAGAAACCAGTTCAGAGTCTCGTTGAGCGAATTTCCGAGCCACTTCAATCTCGCTACGAATACTTGTGACAACAAGTTGGGAGCGTTTTTGAGAAATGAGGTTGAGATGGTCATGTCCAAGAGAATAGATTTGATTAGGTTATTTGAGGATTGGGTCACTGTTTTTCTTAACTATTTATATGAAATAATCTAGGTACTTATGTATTTATACCTCGAAGCTAATCTTCCTAATAAATCTCAAAAGCAATTATTACAGTGAAGAAGTCTATAACTAATAGTAATAACTTAGCCTTTTAAATATTAATATTTATGTTTTTCAGCTATGTCAAGTGCTTGATATTATATATGGTCAAATTCCAAAACCAGCTATACGAGTTCGCCTAAACGAAGGCGTATTTGAACAAGCCTCTTCAATAGTTGGTGGGTGCTTCTTACTACTTTAAATCTGTGGTTAATCTTTCTTTTTTCAATTTTTTAAAATTCGCATTCTATTTTCGTGTAGTTTTTACTGTTCCGTACTTCAACATTACCACAAAATCTGCTGTATATTTACTGTCATTATTTAAATTCAATATTTCCCTATATTTATAAGTTATCTATTTAACCACAACTATTGTCATAAAAAGGTATGCATACTCCATTGAAAGGCTATATATTACCGACCGTTTCTCCTAGTATGAAGTTGAAAACATTACGTCACAATGTTATTGTATTCTTTAGTGAAGATCTTGTTTCATGTCATTTGTCTTATGCAATGACCAGATACTGTTCAAAATATTCTAGGGGGTTATAATTCACGAAATAACAGTATCACACATCAATGAATTTAGATTGATTTATAGGCCTAAGAAAACGAAATTTTCTTTTAAATTTAAATATTTTCTATTAGATAAGAAGCTATGCTATATATGTATAGATAAGTACAAAAGTACTACTGGTAAATATTCTAGTATTAGAAACCACATTTATCTTCGCATGTTTTTTAACGTAATCTTAACAGAAATTCTAAATATTATTCCTTGAACTACGGTAAATCCCTCTTAGACGTCCTTGACTCCGCGCTTATGTGCATCAATGGCGGCAAAGCTTTCATTGCCGTAAACTCCCGCCATCACACAAATGCTCAAATCGCAAAGTATTCTATTCAGAGGAATGAGAAGGCCACTGAAAGGGAATTAAGAATACAGGGTTTCTTCTTAAATTTATCCCTGTAATCGCTCTTAGTGATAATAACTAGCAGCATAAACAGCAAAAGAAGGTTTAATGCTCGCCTTATATTTGCATAAATAACAATCTGCTTATACTTAAGTCATTTACTTATTGTAAAATTAAATTACTTCTAAGGAACTATAAGTGTTTGCTAATTACATTATCGTACTATATCTTCAGCAATAGTAGGGTTTTGTGATTCATTATTAAAAACTTTTAGTTGATATTCATAAATCGTAAATTCTCTCTATTTTATTATTGCTTATTAGGTGGGAATTTCTTATTCTGGGCTTATTTTGTTGCCTCGAATTATGCATCTCAGTATCCCCAAAGGATTTCGAAAGCGGAAATAACTTAATTATATTAAAAGATATCACAATCCATTAAAACATCGGCATACAGTTTTGGAACGTTCCAAATTTTATGAAAAAAATATGGATTTTTGGTACAAATTTTATACATTAGGTCTTGCGGAACTGCCATTTTACAGCATTGTACAAGTGAAATTGTTGGTGGGAACGAGCGAAACGAGTCGAGAAAGAGAAAACATGATGACCGAGTCATCCAGGTACTCGAATCGCTAATTGGAAACTAGGACGAGATGATATCTAAGGGAAACTCAATTTTTATTAATATAATAAAATAGTGAGTATCGTGTAGAAATAAATATGCAGGCAACATTCCCATGACAAAAACCAACTTGCAAGCAGTTCGAGGTACAGAGTAATAGGTACAGGATCCTTCTATTTTCAGCCGGATTAATTGACTATGAGGTGCCACGAATACGAATACCAAACACTCAGCAGTGTTTTACAGAAGGCTGTGTCCAGGTTGGTTCTTAGTTTTAATAATCGCTGTTCTACTCAAACAGAATTAAGCTTCCCACTGTGATTTCTGTTTGAAAATGTTTTTATCATTAAAATTATTCAAATGCAAGTTCGCACTGTTATGCTATTGTGTAATGACGAAACCCTTAATTACGTAGAGTTATTCACCAATTACAAAAATTGAGACGTTTAATTATATTTAGAAAACCACCAAAGGAGGAAGAAGAAATTTGAAAATCATTTATAAAATGAACCTTACTGAACGCCATTATTAAATTCAACGAAAAAAAACTAAGTAACTGATGTTTTCACAAATAGGATAGATTCGCTTCGCAAATTTGTTATACTTATTTTTATAGTTTTAGAAACTGATTTGACTAGTGAATTTCCATATACACAATATTTCTACTAAAATCATGAATTTCAATTAATTTAATTTTCAAATAGCGCATCTACTTGATGCTACAGTAGATACATTGATTCAGATCCACTCATTTCAAGTGGCATCATTTCGCCAGCCACAAACAGTTTCCTTTTTACCATCTCCGCCAAATCAATTCACTATTCAAGTGACTGATTTTGATTTTCTGTGAGTTCACATTATTCTCATGGTCGTTTTATTGTGCATGGATTGATCGTAGCAGGGTTTATCGATAATTCTAAAAGAAAATCAGTGTAAATTATTTAATGAATATGTCTAATTAAAAACCCCCAAAGTCGATTCAATTGAAATACTGTTGAGATGATCTTTCATTTTAACAACAGCTAGTAGCATGAGAATTCCAAAAAATTACCGTGGTTTTGCAATCTGGAGTTGCCATACAATGCCCGTTTAGAGTGGTGTAAAATAGATCTAAAAAGAAAGAAAGTCAGTTCACTAGGACTGTAGTCTTGATGTAGAACTATGAGATAAAACTAGAAACTTGATATTAGGTAATGTCTTCAAAACTTTCGAAGATTTTATTCAATAATCTACAGTTGTCTACGAAGACCACATTATCAAAAGTGCGGTATAAATAATTGGATACTTTTAATAAATCTTATTTTTTAAATTTTAGAATTACGGGCCAACTGAGTGGTACTATACAGGTCATAATAGAAATACCAGTGGTTGGAAATGTCTTCGTTACCGGTTAGTTTTCTCACAGTATGAAACAATTTAAAATTTTAACAAAGCCTATTTTATTGGCTTAAATTTTGCACTATTTATACACCAGTATACTCGCTTCTGTGTAATAAATTTCCGTTTTTTTAGAAAAGCAGTATTGCATATTTGCTAGCCACAAAATTTAGTGTCATAATTTTGTCTCTAATTTATTTCCTTGTCCAGTGTCCATGTAGCGCGCTTATACCTTAGGAAAACCGGTTGTTCTCTATGTGATTGAGGTTCTTTTTGGCTCAACTTGCGCGTTCGAAGACTACTAGAATCAGAGGGATCCGAAAAGCATGTTACAAGTTACAAAGCCAAGTAGTAGGTCGGATCTAACTTAGGTTAATCACTAAACCCTTCATCAATTTCTCATAATAAGTAATGAAGCCAAAAAAATTGTGCATAATCGTAGCGTTCTAAAAATTTCCATAAACCTAGTTCTTATAATCATATACTTCCATATATGTAAAATGCGCTCGTACTATCGCTCTATTTTTGTAATCCTGAACTAGATACCATTTGCTGTTTTCATGACCCTTTTTCAACGAAAAAGGACAGTTTCGTTGCTGATGTAATACTCTGAATTCGCCGAATAGAAATGGAAATTCGTACTAGCAAATACTTAAGAAAAACCAGAACAATATACTGAGCTGAAAATGCTCTTTGACGTCATATGAGTTGCGGATTTCTGCCACGTAATCGGCACGACAACACTTGTGATGTGCTCACTTTTTAATGCACACTGGGTCTAGTAATGGCATTACACGGTGTCGCGAAGAGTCCTTGAAATAATGTGATGCGAAAGGCGCGATCATTCATTTTTAATCTCATCATAATCATCGCTATTGTTAAAAACTTGATCGAATTACCATAAGTATTCATAGCAAGTTAAGAGATTATTGCACTTAATGTTTTCCAAAAATAATGCATTATTTTTAAACGTCATAAAGTGCTTGAAATGTTACATCTATTATAGTAAAATTTGTATTTAATATCTTAGAAAAATAAAATCGCAGTAATTAAAATTCATGCACTGCTTATGTTTTAGGACATGGGATTTCTGTATCAGCTTATCTCGACCTCCAGAAGACAGTTGGCGATGAGCCATATCTTCGATTTCTTCAGTGTCAGATTGATGCTGGCTATGTGGAGACTAGAGTGGCTAATATGGGGATATTTACAGATACCGTTAATACTAAATATAAGGTACAATGAATGTGCTTATTCTATTAAATACATATTTTACATAACGTTGTTTAGTATCCTAATTGATGACTTTATTTAATTCGCACTGTTCTATTTGATACTTTGCAGACAGCAATGTCAGCTCAATCACGAATACTGTTAGAAGAAGCCATCTGCAACAACATGCATCGCCTTACACAACAACACTTCTCGAGTAGATTGGCTAGGCTTCCTGCTGAAATATCAGCTAAGGAAGTGTTGCAGACCTTGTTTCCTGTAAGTTACGTTTTGCCTAGTTTAATTTTGTTTGTTCTTTTTTTATTAATATTGATACACCTTCATTGTAATATTTTTGTAATTAAATAAGTATCTTTAGAACTCTAGAAATTCAAAATAGAGAAATTTTTTTTTTAGTCTGATGGTCAAGTGGACTTCTCAGCTGATACAAATGGTGAGTCCCACTAAAATTTTATATTTGTTTAGTAAACATTGCATGACACGTATATGTATGAAAATATACTGTGCTCACACAACAATTCAAAGCTAACATATTCATAGTTGCTTTAAAAAAGGTTATCATTTATATGCTCCAATTTAATCGCATATTTTATGGAATGTAAAGTTTTCTTAACAGATAACTTGTTATTACATTTTAATAAACAACAGTTTAGGCCAACGAAAGATCACATTCACTTCTAATGATCTCAGCAACTTCTTTAATATAGTTAGTTATTCATCTTTAATTAGAAATGTAAAGTGATATAAATAGAAATGTTAACAGATGGGAATCAATAACCACTTGTTAAAATTATCCACTGTTATTCCAGAACCGTCTTTCTCATTTGATGATTGATCTTACTCTGCTCGACGCGAGTGCAACCAATCACGATTTCAGTGTTGGAATGGCAGGAAATGTAGTGAACAAGAAAACGAGTCAGTTTTATCAGTTGCTATTATCAGTCTAAACTTTTCTTTTACTTTCTTTCCAGCTAGTGACAATTCTTTGGAAGTTGTCTTATATATTATCACTTCTATACACATTAATTTTCTTCTCTAGACGATGTCACACCGTTTCACCCACCATTTCCATTCCGATTACCTCACAATAATCAGCGGAGAATGGTTGAAGTAATCATCTCTGAGTACACTATTAACAGCTTATTATTCCATGGACATAGGTATTTTCTTATTCTATAATTGCTTTCACGCTAAGTTAAAACAAAAAAATACAAATAATAATTCTAAAATTGTATGAAATTGTACTTTATTATTACCTCTAACTTAGTACATCATAACAGATCCAATTCTCTTCTCTTTCACGTCGATTCACAAACACCAGGCGTTGGCTCTTTACTTAAAACCACTTGTTCATTAGATGAAGTTTGCCTTTCAGATCAAATTGAAGAAGTTAGTTATTGTTTATTATTCAAATCAATTATATTTTATTGGTCAAATATATCAGAAGCTGATACTTGATTAAAGTTAAATTTATATAGTTTAGATCGGTTCTAATTATCCTGACAGTAACCTTGAGCTCATAATACGGACCACTTCTCCCCCTACCATCAAGTTAGATAAAGGTTGGAGTTTCTAAAATAATATAAATGAATAGTAGCTGTTAGCTTAAAAAAAATTGTAGCTGCACTTTCTGAAATATCTATTTCAAATTTTTCTAATGTCTTTAAATAGAACACCTATACAATATTTAGATATTGCAACTATCAATATGGAAGGTCGCTGTCTTTTCTTCTTAGAAGGTACCAGACAGAAAATCGGAGTAATTCCTTTCTCATCTACTATTGTCATGCATCTGAAAACTGTAGGAAGATTGCTTAACGGTTTGCACTGTAAAATTCATTCATTTTGCTTTTACTCAATTTTCAAGCTCATGAACAAAATCTGTAAGAGGTTTCTATTTTGTGAGATTATATTCTAGACTGTTTTCATCATCAATAAACAAAAATGATAGGCTCATTAAGCAAAAGAAACATTAATAGCTGGACTGAAAAATCCAACTATGTACGGTGGCCAGCATACTCTTAGGATACCTCGCTCGTCAAAGCTCAATGACGTATTTTACAAACTACGTCACTAACCTGAGTTAAACAAAAATAGAGCGAACCAGAAGATATTCGTATTATCGCCTTGGTGTGAATCGTAATAATACGTCATTAAGCTGAAACGAGGAAGGGCATTAAGAATATGGCCACTTATAATTACTATATCCATTGTTCTATTTTATAGTTTTTAGGCAAAGTTTCCATAACACGACTCGTGTTTGAAAAAGGTGGAGACTTCTTCAACCTCACAATAGATGATCTGGATGGGCTTAGGACATCGACGAAAACCGCCTTAGAAACAATGGCTAATGCCGCACTGAAATCAGGTGTACCACTCTCGACAAATAGTATGAAGTATGTCAAATCCAAATATAACAACCTAAGACTATACTTAATTTTCATCTATAAATGAATGCAAAACAATAACTCAATGCTTAAAAAAATGTTTTTGCCCCAATAACATTATTTTTTGCCTAAAGCAATAAGATTTAGGCTTCCGCTTCGAATGTCTGCTGCTCACTTTTCCATCGACGCAGGAATAGCTCTTCTTCAAGCAAACGTTGATTTATATAACTCGCTGTACAGTTATTCTACCACAAATTATCCATGACTTCAGTAATTTTCTCAGTTTGTTTTTTTACACATTTCGATCTTCAAAATTCACGAATAACTATTATGCAGTCTATTACTAAGACGTGTGTCATTATCAGCCGAGTAATTAGTAGGAGAGATATAACAGAAATATATTTGTGAGTTCATTAAAAACTATCCTTAATTAAGGCTGAATAATCTACTGGTTTCGCAACTAAATTCAAAAAAGTTACATAAGTCTCTCATCTTATTCAAACGTGTAAAATATCCCATTCTTTATGAATCGAATGATTCTGGTTCAGTTCTCAGCAATCATTTTCACGACGTCGGGTTTCACATTCACCGTCTGTAGTTTTAGTGATATATTAAAATTTGCAGGGTTCACCTCATATTTATACTTTGCCCAGAATTTATCAATATATGCCTGTGTACCATTTAAAATTTTGTTAATAATAATTTTAATAATAATGTAATAAATATTTGATATATTTGTTATTGAGAGAGGAACATGATTATGCAAACATATTAATTCTCTTAAACAAATACAACTAAAAAAAGGAGATTTACTAGTGATTTAAAAACTCTAACAAAAAGAGAGCACTAAAGAAATTGATATGTTAATAGATCATAGAGATTAATGTATGATTTGTGAAAATAGAACAAATATCATAGGATTAAATTAAATTAAAATAAATGTTATTAATATGAATTACTTTCAGTACTGTGGTAACCATTATGTCGTTATTGTACTGCCGAATCAAGGATACAAGAAGAGCCCAGCTGACATTTCGAAGTTAAATTTATTATGTTTCACAGACTCAAATTCATTTTGGAATATATAAAGACTCAAAAATTAATTCATTAACAAATACAAACGAGAGAAAGACTAGGAGGTATTAGATTCCTGTCTTAGTGTACGATATCAGGTACATTAGTGGTATCAAATTTCTTACTCATTATATTTACTTCAAATAAGAAAAATTAGTAGTAGAAGAATGTTTAAATGATACAATAACGCCACTTTTGACTTGCTCGAGAAAACAGGTCGAGGATCTAAGAAATCGGCGAAACCCATACAGAGAAATGTGTCATCCGCCTATCGATTGATCTTCGCTGAATTTCTAAGCCAAAATTTATCTGCGTTAGTTCTAATGTTGTTTGATGTGTTACTTTTAATTATCATCAAATATACTGTTACAAAATCAGTTTTGACCTCAGTAGAGACTGTTTACATTTCCAAAAAAAACTAGAGTAGTTTGTTGCTATTGACAATAATCTTTTCAATTTGTCTTAGTTCTTAAATTCTTAAAAATTGTAAAGCTAAATTTAGAATAGGTTTTCCTTATATATTTAATTTCGATATTTTAGCTGAGTAACTATTGAAATATTTACTGTAATGTCAATTCAGTATCTTTTTTATTATCTAGGTTCTCGTTCACTAAAATTACCAAAAGCTTGATTTATGTAACTATGCACCACATTTTCGATGAATGTATTCACAAGGTCTTCTTTCGATTGGGACTAATCATACATAAAGTAGGTTCTCTTAATGAATTGCCCTTATATTTTATTACTAAAATAGCGACAACTTTAAAAGCTCTTAAAATGTTTTAAGAGACATTATTTCAGTTTCGATTTGAATTCCTGTTTGGATCACTGTTATTTACCGCATTTTGTGCGTATGGTCTAGTATGGATAGACGAATTGGTATGAGACTAATCGGCATTTGCTTTTAATCATGGATAAGCAGTTGTTTCCTATTTATGTATTACATAAAAACTGGTTGCTCTGGAATATGCTAGCAGACTTTTAAAATTCTTTCTTTGAGTATTAAAACGTTTAACAGACTACCAAGGATCCTCAGTTCGTCTTTTCTCCACAAAATGCACCATGGCGATATGAGAGAGCGGTGAGGTACACTCCCTATAAACTAAATTACTTTAACTAAAAATTTTTACTGCAGTAATTCCTCCTGAATAAAAATCATAGAGATTTTTAGTACAAATACAGGGATGTATAAACACTCAATAAAGTAGAAAATGTCTCTAAAAAATACTTTTTAGTTTTACTACAATAATTTCTATCTATACTATAACCGAATTCTCTTTAAGAATATTTAGTGTTTCTAATAATCTGTCTCCATTTATTTTATTTTTAGAACTCAGGATTTTTTATAATTATAGGTTTTATCTGAACACTGGCCGTTGGATGAGCAGAGGTTCTGGCCAGGAAAAAGTTATGATCTTAATGGTTACATTGATGTTATTGGTAAGTTTGTTCTTCGTAAACTATATTGATTATAAACTATCGAAAAAAAGAAATAAAATCTTAACAAGGTTGTTTTAGTTTGTTGGTAACGTTATAATAAAAGAAAATAATACTAAACAAGGTTGCTGTAGATACTGTAGTATTTCAGCATCTGGAAAAGAACATCCTCAATATGGTCACCCAAATATATTAAATATCCGTTATCTTGATGAAGTAGCTAGAATCAATAAGTACATTGTAAACAATCTCACAATACCTTTAGAAATTAATGGAAGGCAATACGAGGTTTGTTTTCTTATTTTAGTAAAATTAGCTTTAATATTAAAGGTTCTACCTTTATACTCATTCTTAATCATTTGTACTTTAAGGTACATTTAAACTAATTTTCAATCTTACACATATCAATTTAACTTCCATTTTGAAAAGTTCTCTCAAAATACAGCAGATTTCTTAATTTCGTACAACACAAAACCATACTTGAGCAAATTAATCGAAAAACTTCTCAAACTCTTAGTTAACAAATTTAAATCACCTGACACTGGAAACAGACTATATTTTTTCTTCATTTCTCAATCAATCAGGTTCGTGAAATACGTCATTGAGCCTAGATGAGTAGTTCCTTAAAATCTGCTTTATTTTTAGACCTTTCAGTAGAACAAAATACTTCTAGGTATCACCATTAGTTAAAACGGCTCGTTTAATGGGGCTGATAAGGTAAAGATCTATTCGACAAGATTCGATTTTGACTTGTTCGTAGTTCTAATTGAATTTTGCTAGTGTAAGTTACCTATAGGGAAGGTAGTGCGACCTTTCTAGCTATAATGTTAGAAACAAACGAAGATGTGTTGCTATTCGAATGGTGTGCTATTACATGTACCTAGAAAAAGCCATAACGTTCTTTTCGAGAAAAGTTTTCCAAAGTGGTGTTGTTTTCATATACAGGATTGAAAATTGGACAGTGGTATTAAATTTGTCTTTAGGATTGAGAAACAGTCACTTAGAAGGGAGTTACAGTCATGAAGACAGTTGCTATTTTCTTTGCAAACTCGTGACAATTTTATATAGGCTTATAACTACTCTTAGATCGCCTATACTGATCTATGCATGTCTTTTGACTGGGCTTGTTATCTCAATGATCATCTTACTATGCTAATGCCAAAAAGTCGGTGGGGTAACTTCAGTGGACCTATTGCTGAATTGGCTACAGATGTAATCAATAAGGAAGTAAGTCAATACGTGGTTTTGAATTCTATTTTGCTTACTAAAATCTATTCCAGATGATAATGTAGAAAATCATAAATTGTTTAAAAGTATATAGTATATTCTTTTTATTTCTTGGAATAAATCATCTATAATTTAGGTAAACATCACCTATCCAATTGGATGGCGAGGATCTGAACCCATATACTTTGGAGCATTAATAGGCAGACCTCATCTTGTTGATGAAGATGGGCATTTTGACTACGCTTCTGCCGTCAGATTAACATACAATGTCAGGGAAGAGAAGGTATTCTATTGACGTATTATTCAAAAATAAACACTGCAGAAACCTACAAAATGTCGGTTTATCATAGATAAATATTGCGGAACATTTTATTATTTATAGTAATGGTGGAGCAGTGATGGTAGTAACCGGCAGTCGATATTAAATCTAGTTGCTAATTATATTGGGAACGCTTGAGAGACGTTATATGGTTTTAGGTAGGAAACATTAGCTACATTTGGAGAAAGAGGTTAACAGCTTGGTTAACCAATAAAACAAATCCTCCGTCAGGTAAGCTTATTTAACCTTATAAACATGCATAGTTTATTTCATTCTTTGACATGGATGGCTAGATGATCAACAAAATTCCTATAAGTTTTTCTAGATTACTTTTTAAAGTTTCTGCTAGTTATTAAAACATGCTTATTATATACTACCAGTAGTTATAGCAGAATACATATCAATACATAAATGGTACTCGAAAATTTCACATATCAACTACCTATATCAAATTTCATATTTTAAAGTAGATTGCACATGGGGGGCAATTATTTTAAGTATTATAATCAGAGGAAAACTGTGAATATTTCAGAAATCGTTGAATTCGGTATTAATCACAATGAATCTCTACCCGAAGGCCTACAGGATGTTGCTGATGCATTAACTCCGAAATTTATTGGTGGGCAAGCATGTAGCAGAGTCGCTTAGTGAGAGGTGCATGTTGTGTAGGAACAGGAACCGAAAGCGATCAAGTGTTACAGCTTCTTTCAAAGCGAGAATTTTGCAAATCTAAACATATAACCTAAATAAGCATTGATTTTCAATTTAGTAAATACCAGGCTTTACATTTCTCTTCTATAAAATTGATTGGCTCTAATTTTTGTAGTGATAAAAAATAATTTACTATAATAGTATAGTAGATTTTTTATTGTTATTATAGTGAACAGATTTGGCTACTAAAACAAAAGGGGAAAATAGAGTAATTTTCATGTGATTTTATTTTAATTCTAAGTTGGTCACATCAAATTTTGAGACTGTCCATTTGAATCTCAGACTGGTTTGCTGTTCTTTACAATACATACCTCCTGTTACATGGTCTCGATATTTTAACGTTTAATAAATAGAATCAGTTCACAGGATAAAAACTGTAGTGAATCTGTTACATTTGCTATATTAAGAGGAACACTAATGTGTTTTTCAGGGACATGCAGTATTCTGTTTACTTTTTGCTTTATGGCTTCTGTCGTTTTAATGAAACATGAGAATGGAGTGCTAGGCATTGACTGGGTGAGAAGCAAACCCATTGTTGCTTGCGCTGGTAAATATATTTCGTTACATTCTTTCAAGGAACTAAGAAGAATACGTAGATTGTTCGAGACAATAACAGTAAAATCATGAAGCAGAAATAATTGTTTATATGATTCAAACATAGCACTAGTTTGAAGGCTTTATGGCATTCATCTAATTTATTGAAGAACCTAAAACAAAACTATGAAGAAGTAATTTATTATAACTTAACATTTTCCAACCATTTTTAATATCATGTCCAAATTTTTCATAATCCTAAATAAGGAAACCGAATTTCAACAGGCATCTTGTGCCCTTTGCTTGCCATTGTAACTTCCTTTGGACTTCTGCTTTGGTTTGGCGAGCTATACAATGCTATCGTCAATGTCTCTCCGTTTTTAGTTCTTTGTGAGTATCAAATAAAAACTATAGTAAAAGTAAATTAGAGTGATATAACTTAATAAATAGAAACAAAATGCGCAAAATATAAAACGAAAATAAATATTAGGCATTGGAATTGACGACTTATTCATTATGTCTGCTGAATGGCATCGAACTAGCCCTGATCTTCTGCCAGCTGTACGTATTGCTGAAACACTCAGTGAAGCAGCAGTGGCCATCACTATCACTTCTGTTACAGATATTGTGAGTAGATTTATATATATATATATATATATATATATATATATACAGTACTGCTCGTAAGTTTTGGAACTCCCGACCTATCAAGCACTATTATTTCTCCAGTTCCACATCTAAGCTGAAGAAGTAGCAAGTTGTGAAGCAGGTGCTGAGTGTATTTCATTTTTACATGAAATTCATTATAGATGACGTTTGGGATAGGAATTTTTACAACTCTGCCAGGAGTGAGGATGTTTTGCCTATATACAAGCCTACAGTGCACTTTCACATATATTTATCAGGTTACTACTTATTTTTAATACATTTTTCCTTACTTTCCTCTGGAAAAGTCATAGCTTATGTGCAACTTATCGTGAAGTTGATATGGTTCGAATCCTAGTTTTTCAAGTTTTTGGAAACGCTGGTAAATAAACATTTTTGTCGAGTTTGAAATAATTGAAGAGGTTTTGGCTCCCTCTCTATTTCCTTTCCACAACTGCAACGTCATCTCAACTCACGTTCCCCGCAGTAAAAACCGCCCTTAACCGGGAATGTCGTGACCCATTAATGAAGCTGATAGCAGATGACTACCATTGTTAAAAGTTAATTTGGCAAAATCGCGCTTAAGGTTGATTGCTTCTATGGTTAGTAAGTTCTGAATCTAAACGTGGAGTAAACTCTCAGTTAATTTTATTGCTTGCTATTGTGTATTACTTTGCAAAGCTACTAATAAAAGTATTAAAAACACTATTTAATCTACAAAACCACTGGATGAAATTACTGCAGGACGAACAATACCAATTTCTTTAGAGCTCTTCATAGATATGAAACCAAAAAGGGTGAAGAGAGGCGATTAAGCCGGAATTAATAGGATAGTGCAGTATGATTCATCATATATAAAAAGAACACATGAAATTTTTTTTCTCACTCTCGAAGTTTAGAGTGGGCACATAAAAAGATTTTAGAACTTAGTGGTATTTGAAGATAGAACATTTTTCTGTAAGTATCATGAAAACAAATACTACTATAACTTTTAGCTCACATTCTTTTCACCCATTCTTGCTTATGCTGCAGAAATGGAAGATCAAGGAAGACATTCTTTGTTGTATAGGAAGGCACTTAACCATAAAGATACTGGTAAATAATAATAACTAGTAATTTCATAAAAATAAAAGTAATAGATCTTATAAGAAAACTAAAAGAATGAGTACCAAATACTAGAATTGTAGAACCATTAGGATTAGTTAACTCAATAGTTTCAGCATCTATGTGGAAGCTGTTCTTGTTAGCTGGATCAGTGTCAAGGAGAACACCATCATGCAAAATAAATTCTATCAAACATTCTGTTCCAGAGACAAATAGTAATTATCATAGTTATATTATCTTAAAGAAAAACATAAGTATACTAAATTTACAATTTTATAAAGAGTAGATCATTTCATATATCCAGAGAAAAAAACACGAGGAAGTGGATGGAAATCAAGAATAAATGACATCATTAATAGTTTAGAAACAAAGCTGGAACACCACGATCATGTTTGTCATTATTTCGGTACAGCTATCTCGTAGTAACAACTTGATTACCAGAATCCGAAATTCGATTTTAAGAATACCTTTACGTAAATTATTTATTTATTTTATATAGTATGTAATTGAAATTTACTTTGAATTTTAGTTAAATTGAATGGATACTCATGATGACTTAAGCTTTTGAAGTTTGTAAAATCTCATCTTTTTTATAGTAATCCACTTCTATTTAGCAGATTATAACAACAAAACAAGAGGAAACACTTGTCAATAAACTATTCAGGGAGATAGTTGGACCCTTCATTTTAGAAAAAAGTACTCAGGTTTGGTGAATCTCTTTTGATTTGTTTTATTCATCCATTTTTAATACATTTAAGGTCTGTGCTCTTCTCCTCTACATTATTTACATAGGACTAGCTATAATTGGTTGCCTAAATATTAAAGAGGGCCTTGATCCGAAGTTTCTTGTTAGAGAAAGCTTCTATCTGAACAATTTCTATAAGCTAATAGATGAGACTTTTTGGGTGGAAGGTATAAATACACTAATTTTAATTATTTTTCATGGTAAAATCTATCATTACAATCAAAAGTAACACAAAATAATTATTTTTACTAATTCGTGAAAGAAGGCTCAATTATATGTGAGAGATTTCTTTCTTTAGTGAAAAGAAAACTTATTATTAGTTTAGTTTTTTTAGTAATTCTCAATATTATTGTATATCACAAAATTCCAACAAGCAGCGATATATAGACAAGAAATAATTACGACTATGGTATGGTTCCAGGACTCCAAATGCAGGTTGTGGTTAATAAGCCTCCAGATCTTTTTGATTCTGTTGGAAGAGCGGATTTTGCCAAGATGTTATCCGGTAAAGAATTAAAGTATCTTAGGGTGTATACTCCTTTTTTGAAAACGCGAACATGTAAATATTTGTGTAAAATACCTCATATAAGGGAGGAGACATGTTTTATGTTAGGCTTATATATAAAACTACTGAACTCAATTTTAGATTTTGAAAATACTCATTACACGATGGGTCACAATGCTACGATGATTTGGTTAAATGCCTACGAATTATATCTAAATAAGGAACAGGAGGAGCTCAATATTGAAAAGCCTAAAAAGTGAGTTTAAAAATAGTATATCTGGAGAGAGCAAATTTTACTTATACTGATTTGCCTTTTTGTGAAAGAACAGAATTAATATCTTACTGTTAATTTTCAGTAAGATGGAAATTAAATAAATACTGGGATTAATAGTATTGTAGTTAAGGTAAAAGCGTCAAGCATAGTTATACACTAAACAAAAGTTAGATTCATTTTTTGTTAGATTAAATTGAAATTAAGTAAAATTAATTACATGCAAACATTTCTTTATCTAGACATTGCAACTCGTTTATTTCCCAAAACAAACAATAACTATATTAACTTTATTCATTTATCTATTTATTGATCAAATTGTTATTGTAGCATATTAACTGACAATGAGATTACCATTGGAACATCGTGAAAAATAAAATTTGTAAGAATGCAAACGAGTTGCTTCTTTTTTTAAGACAGTATAAATTGGGGACGGGTTAATCGCCGGACATGCATAGGCTTAGGAAAAAGCTGACAGACATTAAAGAGTCGCTGAAAATGACAAGGAAAAAGAAAATTAATGGACGAAAGTTTGTGTGCAGGGAAGCTTATTTCAAACCAAATTAATAAGACTTGTTTTCGGGTTGAGGTCATTCAAAGCGTCCTAAATATATATCTCACCTGCCTCTGGCGGGCTCTACCTTGAAGATTCCTAAAAGTGCATACCAGTATAAAACAACAATTGTGCAAGAAATTATGAACTACAGAATGATTGCTATGTTACGGAATGTTTGACGCTTATTGTGGTCAACTAATACTTTAATTTAAAGCCAGATACTCCTTTTTTAATCAAAAAGTCTACTTTGTAGAAAGTCAGGAAAATCATATTGGAAAGGAGCAAAATTTGATACTGAATTTTTATCTATAATTTGAATACAAGCAAAATCATTAAAAAGCGAGTTATATTCGACAGTTCAATTAGTAAAAAAGTGCACTCGATACATTTTGTTACCTTTAATCATGGACACTACTGAATTCCTAGGGGTATATGAGAGAAATTGTATGTAACTCAAAAATAGTACAATTTTATTAAATAAAGAAGGCCAAATCAAAATGTTCAAATCTAGCTCTACCGAATGGTATCATCGATGCCGAGACTGGCTTCTAATTGCTGGAGGTAGACGATTATGGGAGAAGGATATGGTATGGGGAAAGGATGAGAAGGTGTGTTACTTTAGATTGTATGCTTGAAAATTCTCAGAACTTTCATTTATTTATTTGTTTTCCAGAATATTAATAAACGCTCTGCAAAAAACTATTTTTTAATATTTCCATGTTCAAATAATAAATTATAACAAAAGGAATAGATTTAATTTAATTTGATGTGCATTCAAGGACTTTTATACGCTCAAGGCTTTTCGTTTCCAATTGGGGTTGAAAAACTACCGCACTCCAACGGATCATACAAACAGCTGTAAGTTAATGCGGGAAATAGCTGATCGATATATGAAATTCAATGTTACTACCTTTCATGAGTATTACCCATTTGCTGATCAGGTTAGTGGAATAGCTTCTAGAATTTGTGTAGTAATATTATTTAGATAATGTAATAAAATATTCACTTTCAGTATCTGGAACTCAAACCGTCTCTCTTACAAAATTTCATTCTGGGCCTTATTTCCATGCTAGCTGTTACCGTAATTATGATACCAGAATTTAGAGCTGCTATAGCCATTGTTGGATCGATAACTAGTATAAATATTGGTTAGTTAGAAAATTATATGACAGTATAAATATAAATTATAAGGAAATTTCATAAAAACGGCTTTAGATGTAAAAGTCTTAAAATATGCTAAAGATATAAAGCATTTCTAAGTTTTAAAAACTACGGAAATATAAATAATTTTATAGGAGTTCTTGGATTTATGACATTTTGGGGTGTAAACTTGGACAGTGTGTCCATGATTACGGTAAGTTTCAAAGTATTGAATTATAACTTTAACAGTTATTTTAACTTCAACTTTATTACATATTAACATGTGCGGATATAAGGAAAGTTGAATTAGTAGAAAAAAAAACAAATGTAAATTAGGGACTCTTTTAAAGATTTTTATTTTTATTTATATCAAGACAACTCTTAAATTTGTATATAACTTTTAGTAGAAAATTTTCACGTATAAGTAGGTAGCAAGTCATAGAATACTTAAATTAGATGTGCATAAGTACTGGATTCGTTATTTTTGGAAAATCTTCATAGAAACTAGGATTAAATAACCCAGTAAAATATCTTTTTTTTCAATTATAATTTGCCAATAGCTTAGTCGTATGTATCTGCTATACCGTAATAAAAGAAAACTTATTATTTTAAGAAACTATTTAAGCAACGATAACGAGGCATGTAATAAAATATCAACAATTATGAAAAAGACTATATCAGCAGTATATTACAGGTGATAATGTGTATTGGTTTCGCAGTTGACCTATCAGCTCATATTGCTTATGCTTACTCTCAAAGTTATGGAACAGCAAACGAAAGAGCTGTTTTTGCCTTGGAGACTTTAGGATGGCCCGTATTTTTAGTAAGTCCAACATAGTTATAGCTTGAATATGCTCTATTTTAAATTTATCTTGTATATTTAATTGCATAATAATTACATTTACCACTAGTGTTTCGGTTCAAAATTAGTATCTATATTAATCTTAACATGAATCATTAGGATTGGGCGTATTTTAGACATAAGAATAATGTTTGGAAACAACTGAGCTATTATATAAGCAAAACTTTAAAAAAAACCTTAAAAAGGCGATGCTCGGATTCACTTTAGCAAAGTTAAGAATAAGATTGTAGTTTCTTGAACACATAGAGTATTTTCTTTAGATTAGTACTACTTATATTGAAAAAATACAAAATTAATTAATAATTCTGTACCACTCATTTTAAAAAATTGTTGAAGATTGCACTATTCAGAGAAGTGATTATTTAGGGTGCCTCATCAACAATCCTGGGAATAATGGTTCTAACATTAGTTGACTCCTATATTGTTCAAATATTCTTTAAGACAGTTTTTCTGGTAATATCATTTTCCATGGTTCACGGACTTCTATTCCTACCAATTCTTTTAGTGCTAGTTATACCTAAGACCAAGGTGGGATGTTTCTAATTACTTGCAAAACCTTCCTCTATACTTTTAAAAGAAATATTCTACCTATGAAAAAAATGATCACCAAAGAAAATAACCTTTTGATAACTATGCTAAAACATGTAATTCTAATTAAATTTTGTAAAATATTTAGTTCAGTTTCACTAATCTTGTTTTATTATGATAGCATTAAATTGAAATTTTAACAGATTAAACAAGCTCCACAACTCTACGAGGCTAATCAGAATTACAATGGTAGTGGAGTTATCGACTGTGACAGCTCATTTCGTATAAATAATATAACTACATGTCATAGAACTGAGGAGTCAGTCATACAAGATACCTTGAAAAATCAGAAAAGTGATTTACAAAATAAAATTTTCAGTAATTTATCAGAAAACGAATCGTCCGATGAAGAATTGATACGAATAATAGTCGAAGAACTTCTACAAAATACTTGTTAATGTAAAAGTAAGACTATGCATTAATTGACAACAGCCTAGAAATACTCCTTTGAGTTATATTTTATAGCACAAGATTCTACAACTAAAGAATATATTGCTACAACAATTATTTAAAAATACAAATCTATAACTTAGTATAATAACGATTAATCATCCACTAATTATAAAACAAATCCTATCAATAGGCTTACTTATTCCTAGATGCCTCAACAATTAACAACATTGAGAATTAAAACAATAATTACGCTAAGTTTTTCATGAAATATCATGTTTATTTTGTTTATTTATGAAAGCCCAATAAAGTCATACAAAAAAAAATGTAGTTAGACAATTCAACAATACAAAAAAAATTAAATCTAATGTGAAACGGCGATTGGTATACAGTTAATCAAACCGGGCACTGGCGTTCCATGTAAAGCGGAACCCATGGTTACAGGGATAAAACGCAAAGAGAACAATCCATGTTTGAAAAGGTTTATTACATAGAAAAAACAACACACAATTGATTAAACAATAGCATGAAAACAGAACACAAAGACAGCAACATAATCCCAAGAATCATACCCCTAGACCATCCGGCCATAACAGACACTTGTGCGCGTCGCAATCCGCGGCGCCGTCTACTAGGACGTGGCAAACAC
>JAJAVP010000347.1:72376-94306 GCA_020740425.3 Heterorhabditis indica
TAAAACATTTGTATTATAGTAACCACTTAATCTTAGATCACATTCTCTTTTTGCTTTTGTCTAATTGTAATGTTATGGCTTTGTTTTAATTTTGTGACTACTTATTTTTAGCATTTAAACTATGTCGCGCGCCGCTGGTCACTTTCTTAGGAAAGTCTTAATGGTTCCTCCTTATCACTTTTCTGTCCAGGTATAGAGACAGTGTTCTTACTGTTTTAGGTTTCTTTGGTATTTTCTTCGGAGTACAGTATGAGTTGTTTTCGCATGGTTTTATCTCATATATTTCATTATAATCTCGAGTTTCCTATATCCCAATCAAGTATTATTGAATATTTCATTCAGTATGCAATTAATCCTTGGATGGGTGGAATTGTGGACAAGCAACTAGCAGTGGCTCAGTGGACAGATTTGAAACAAGCTATCGAAAAAGAAGGAGTTCAGGTACCTTATAGTCAGCTAATTGTTAAATCTTATTAGAAAAAGTGAACTGTATTCAATTGTCATTTTTATATAAAATGTTTGCAAAGAAATATATATATAAGAGCAATTTACTCTTTTTGTTCATGGGGAAATTTCTTCACATTAAAGGTGCTGACTATGGTTCAAACGGCAGGTCTACCAGACCAAGTTTTCGTTTGTAATAGTGGGCTGGTTCACAATAGCAGAGTTTATCTAAGTCGTTTTAAACATAAGGAAAGGTTTGTTCGACTTTCATTCAATAATATTGGTGCGTAGTAGGCTATAAATTATTTTCAGAAGCGGGGAACAGGAGCATTACCTTAAATGGTTTAAGGAAAATAATTTTACTATATTTGGCGATGACTATCCAGAGTTTTTTGAAGGGGGTGGAGATGCTGTATTTTCTGATCCTAATACTTTATGGGCCGGAGTAGGACCAAGATCATCTAAAGAGGTATATTTACGCGAAGACTGAGTTGTATAGGTGTTACGTAAATGTCGATGTTTAGGTTTACGATCGCATTAAAGTTCTTGGATCCTTTGAAACAATTATCTGTGAACTAGTTTTACCCAATTTTTACCATTTGGACACGTGCTTTGCTCCCGTTGATGAAACAACAGCACTCTGGTATCCTCCTGCGTTTTCTGACGTCACTAAGGATAAGGTACCATAAAAACGTTTATATTAATATTTACTAATTCAAAATCTTACATGCAAAAATATTTATTTTACATATAGATTTATTAACCACTATAATTTGAAATACTACTATTCTAGATCCTTCGCCGACTTCCAAACTCAATAGCTATTTCTGATTCAGAAGCTGCCGCATTCATTTGTAATGCAATCACAATTCGCAATACAGTAATTTCCCCCCTGGGTATGTCGGAAGATACCCGCAAAGCACTTAGTCAACGTGGATTTACAGTAAAGGAAATAAACATGAGTGAATTCATGAAAAGTGGAGGAGCATGTCAGTGCCTTGTTCTTAGATTATAATACACGTTTGTTTTGATTAAAATCGAATAAATTCATATTGTTAATAAAGAAAATTGCTCCAATACATTATTTACAAAACATTCACTAAAGCTGAAGGTCCTACAAAAACAAAGCCATAACATTACAATTAGACAAAAGCAAAAAGAGAATGTGATCTAAGATTAAGTGGTTACTATAATACAAATGTTTTAAATCTAGGAAAGTATAGATCAATGAAGCAGACTGAAAAACAAGTGAATTATTCTCTAAGATTGGATAATTATTGATGCCGCGTGAAATTTGACAGGGAGCTAGTGGAAACCAGTCCTGTTGATGATTGACTGATCTCAAAGAGTTTCATTGTTACCTATTACTGAGAACATTAGTGTTGTGATAAAATAATTCTAACTTTAAAGCAAGCGTCAAATGAGAAAGAGGCACAAAAACTAATGTTTTTAGACAAATGTCAAGTGATTGAAATAAAGCGCTAGAGAAAGTGAGCAAAGAAATACTAAGTAAGAGCAACGCAATAGTCGACCCCGCCTCCAGTCCGACATAATTTTGGAATCCCCTTGCAGGAACGGAACAGAGACGCGATGTTTGGGCTCTACAGATGCCAGTGCTATATTTAAAGTAGAAACAATAGAAACAGCCGTTCAGGTAGTTTAAAATTTAAATAAGGTTAAAATTGATTTAGTGTTTGAGAAGTATGATTTATTGCTGAGGCTACTTCCTCAGGATATGCAAATAACCATTAGGTCGCATCCTTTCGCCCCTTATAATTAGTATATCTCTAGGGACACGCCAAATCTAAACAATACTTTTTTATAACATAAAAGTTTACTTCTCTAGATGTAAACAATAGTATTCGTTAAAAAAAATTGGTTTTAAAACAATATGTGCATAACACGTTAAATTTTGTTTTGATTGAAGTGATCTATTTAATTACATCATTAAACCATATATTCAGCGAAAAATGAGTGCCACTTTCTTGGATGATTTAATAGAAGCCTTTGTTATACGTTTTACTTGAACAAGTTTTCTATTATTTTGAAATTAGTGCCTTTGAGAAAATACAATAATCAGTTATGAGACAAGAAAAGAAGAGCGAAATCAATACACTGTTTCCCAGCAATCCTTGCTGAATTTAACTGCGGCTCAGGTGATTATTGTGAAGACAAAACTTCGGGCCGAACCGGGATTTGAACCCGGGACCTCTCGCACCCAAAGCGAGAATCATACCCCTAGACCATCCGGCCGCGCTATCACGGTTGTTTATTTCCAGTGAAGTTGAAACAGAAGACTTACAAAAATATAAAATGAAAACAAAGAAATATATATATATATAGTCATATAATTCACATGTCAGTTCCGTGCCATTTATTACTATATAAAATTATAAGATATCTTTGCGGTACGGTATATGTATCTTGCGAACAAAGAATTCTATCTATAGTATCAGTTTCATCTTCTAGAAATCCTTATCCAACAACACCCATCACACTTCTAGCTTCTAATTAAAAGAAAAACAAGGATTACCTCACTTAAGAATCAAGAGCGGTGGATTGGAACCACTCGTTCCTAATCTTCTAACATAACATAACTGCAGTAATGTTATGCCTCATAGGATGTGGCTTGTTAAACTCTGATTAGTTCTCCTTCAATAAAAACCGATAAAGTACACCGTCGCCAGTCGCTAATTAGACAGCACTAATTTAGACCAAGTACAGAATTGTAACCTTTTACTTGATGGGTATCCACATTTTTGGATGGTACAGATGGTCATGATAAGTAAGCAGCGATAAAGAATAACTAAGAGATTATATAACTTAGAATAATTTAACTCAAAAGTGAAATTTTGCAAAGTTATGGTGCAGTATTATCCGAAATCGTTTGTTAGCCAATACATCTCGTCACGCTGTTACCATTGGCAAGGAGAACTAGACTGGTGCGAACGCATATCTGTATTGTTCGTTGACCTCTCTAGGGCTTTCGACTCTAGTTCACTCCCACTACTTCAAAGAAAATTGAAAGCCTAAGAAATCTCGGTTGCCTGTTTACCTTTCGCTCAAATCTAATTGGTAGAAGGCTTAAATCAGTCATCATACATAAATTGTATACCATTAATAATCCTCTTGCACTTTAGTACTAAATAGATACTATAGTTAGAAGCCTAAGCCTATTAATTTTTTTGTTACCAATGGGAAAGAGATGTGTCCGCCGCATAGATGGTGCTTCTTTTTGGTAGGAAACCGTTCTGGAGAGGTGAGATTAGACTATAGGAAACTAAGTGGTTAATGAGTTGCTGAGATATAATCTTTCTAGGACCTTTAATGCGGAGGACGTAAGGATGAATGATCGGGAGTTGGCGACTAATGATATTACGACGTAAATGTCTTACTAATCTAACACCAGATCATAGTACATACATAGTGATGCTTCTCCTGCTTCAATGTAACTTTTTTTAAATCCTAGTTTTGATTCCGAGATGGTGAGAGCCTCTTGTTTTCCTTCCATAAAGTTCCACTGAGTCGTATCAATCTCGCTCGTTGACGTATTGTTCCTAACTGTCGCCTATACGTTATGCTAGTTAAGACACTGAAACAGCGTGTGGGAAGATGGGTATTATTAGATCAATGCAAAAATAATTGCGGTTTTCATGATTTTAAATTTGGCTCTCTTTTTTCTAGTTATTTTTATCTTTTGTTATAGTCATGCAATATATTTTTGTAAACAGTGGAAATGGTACTATTGATTTTTCGTATGTTTGTTGTTTTTATTGTTTCGTGTTGTTGAATATAACCGCTTCAGTTATTCATGGAAAATAAGCAAATTCGCGCAATTTTATTCTATAAGTTCAAGATGGGACATAAAGCGCGGAAACTACTCGCCATATCAATCAAGTATTTGGCCAAGGGACCGTCACAGAACGTACAACTCAACATTGGTTCCAAAAATTTCGTGGCGGAAATGAGAACCTTGAAGATGAGAAGGGTCGTAGACGTCCCTCGGCTATCGACAACAATCAATTGAAGACCATTATTGAAGTGGACCAACGTAAAACAGCTCTAGAGGTGACGGAAGAACTCAATGTTGATCATTCAACAGTAGTCCATTTAAGCCTAATTCGAAAACGAAGAAGCTGAACGAACATCAAGCAAATCGGCGATACGGAATCTGCTCTACGCTTCTCTTGCGTAATAAAAATAATCCCTTNGTTGCATGTGATGAGAAGTGGATTTTGTACGATAATCAAAAGCGTTCATCATAGTGGCTAAACCAAAGAGAAGCACCAAAACAGTTTCCTAAACCGAAGCTTTACGAAAAAAGACTGGTCACTGTTTGGTGGTCGACGAGTGGCGTCATTCACTACAGTTTCTTAAATCCTGATGAAACAACAACAGTAGAAAGATATTGTCAGGAAATCGACAAAATGCACCAAAAGCTGGAACGTTTACGTCCAGCGCTAGTCAATCGAAAAAGACCAATTATTCTTCATGACAACGCTCGACTGCACACCTGACAAACAACTTTTAAAAAATTTGATGAACTGGGTTATGGGACTCTGCCTCACCCACCGATTATCACTTATTCAAGCATCTTGAGTACTTCCTACGAGATGAGGCGTTCAAAGACCAATCAGCTGCTCAAAACGGCTCGAGGAATTCGTTGTCTCCAGGACTTCAGAATTCTATCTCGCAGGAATGAACAAACTTATTTCTTGCTGGGAAAAATGTGTGAAGTCCAGTGGTTTTTATTTCGACTAATAAATTGCATTCTAAAATGAGATACACTTTTTTAAAGGTTATGGTTAAAACCGAGATTATTTTTGTGTCAACCTAATATATTATTTTTTACAGTTCGATCAAATTCAATATACATAATATCTTTTTAAAGAAAAGGTCTATATAAAATCTTCCTATTAGACAAGATGTTCTTGGAAATTTCTCTGGTCTACGCATAAAAACATCAAGTACCCACTGTGGATACATTTTATAAGTAATTTATTCACTATTTTTATTCTGACACAACTATACTATTGTAAAACTGTTTAGATTGGATATGTATCTGAGCCACTAATTTATAACAATTATGTTATTGTGTGGAATTAATTAACGATGAATATGACATCGCCCTAAAATATCTTGCTATTAATGGAAACAGCTAAAATGCAAATCTAGTCCTAGGATTTGCAGGCTTACCTAACAATAAAATCTAAACACATCCATAGAAAAAGAACTTTCCATAGTATTGTCTCTTTGTGTTCCTACTTGTTCATAGAATTTCTCAAATATAGTTCTATGCTGTGCACATCACTCAGCCATAATTAGAACATGAGTTAGTTTCCTGAATAAAGTTTTTTAGAAACCCATGCAAAGTAGAACTTTGTACGAAAATTTTCAGACAAAATGTTTATCTTCATCGACTAGGATTCAAATTTACATGTCTTGTTTCTATAGATTATGTAAAATGCTGGTATTTCTGAGAATTCCTGTGTTATGACTCGAAAATGCTTTGTATCGTATGAATAGCTATTGTTGGAACGTGGAGAAACAACAGAATTACTCATACTATAGTAAGTGAGTTCAGAAAGCTATTGTTCTATTTTAAATTCCGAAATTTCAACTTTAAATTGAAAAATGGGCCAAAAAACTCAAACCGGGTTCTAAACTGCATATATTAGCGATTTATCATGACCTTCTAGCGGTACTGTAATAGTACAACTAACAGCTGATGAAACACCTTAATTTGTTCTAACCAAATTATTTTTAAGCTAGTATATACAGTGCTTTGAATATAATTAGATAAGGAGCATACCCATGTAATATAAAATGTTATTCTGTATATAGAATTCTTACAGTAAATTTATCAACATCGATATTTCCAAAAGGATTAAGAATATGACCCACTCTACCTTCATTTAATTGTTTCAGTGAAATTATTATTTCTATCATTATTATACCAGTTAAAACTATAATAGTGAGTTGTACAAATATGCATTAACATTAGAATGGTATGATGTGGTTTCAAATGACAACCATCAAATATACATATAATATTAAGTCGAATTGCAAGTGATGTCTGATGGGGATGATCTACCAGTAGACTAAAATTGTGTAACATACTTATCGGCACATAAGACCTATTATATAAATAGACTCCGAGAAACTCATTATGGAAAAATATCCAATAGACCAGTTGAGAATTCAATAAAAGTAACCCTAGCCTAAACTGTAAAAAAGATCAGTGAATAAATCCTGAAAGAAAATCCTTCATTTGAGCTGGAACTGGTAACGTGCAAACAGTATCTGGACAGCACGGAGAAAGCCTCCTACGAAGATGCAGACGGCACAATTGTTGGAGAGAAGCAGGGTTTCTGTTAAAATCACTTAATTGACTCATTTTCATTGTTTTCCAGCAATAATTTCCATACAGAAATCAGCACTAAAACTAACTTTGCTCTGTACATGATGTCACCCTTCAAGGCGTCAGGTAAAGGAAGGCGTTCAATGGCTCGGACATCGAAATCTTCAGCAAGGCCAAGCATAGATTCCAGGACCTTAACAAGTACAAATAGAATATAAACTTAAGGCAATGAGATAGATTAAATTAATAAACAATAAATATTCAGTATATTACTTCCGGCTGCTCTCTTGTCACTGCTAAGCGTAACATGTTTCTTAGTTGTCCTCGAGAGTCATGAAGTGGACTCCGCATAACAACCCGTCCTCCATATGATAATAACAAGTGAATAACTTTCGGGTCCACCTTCAAAAAAATCTTCCTAACTCTCAAAATGGTTTTTTTGCTGTTTACTCCACACTGTCTCATTAAACATAAAATCACAAATTAATATAAATTTAGTAGAAGTCTAGTCATTGATCAGTTATAGAATACTTCAAATTACCATGTCTCTCGAACGAAAATATTCTACGAAAGGACTCTTCAATTTCGACCCATCTGGGAAAGTGTGTTGAAGATTAACATCGGCGCCTCTTTCCAGAAGCATCCGAAGAATTTCGAACTGGTTAGACAGTACTGAAATAGTGTTGAATTTTAAAACTTCTTCTTCTAAGAAATGGTGGAAAGTAAGTTACTTGAACAAGCGGCAAGATGAAACGCTGATCCTATATATGTGTGAATAGCATTAACTGAAGCACCAGCGTCAAGTACGATCTATAAGAATAAACGTATTATTTTTTAAATTAATAAAGAAATCGTGTTCTGCTTGAAGATGTTTAGGCGAAAAAGAAAAGAAAAATCATACCTTCAGGAGTTGAGGATCGTCCTTAATCACAGCGATATCGATTACTGAAGGCTTATCGTATTCTTTGGACATATTCACGTTGGCACCATTCTATAATATTTTTAAAATTCATAAATTATTATAAGCAAATTTATGAACATTAGATAAAAACTAAATAAATGCTTCTTTCAGTACTAACTTCAAGAAGAAATGTAACCAATTGGCAGCTCCCACTTAGCACTGCATAGTGTAGTGGTGTACGACGGTCTTGCCGCTCTTCTGCTTGAGCATTAACATTAGCACCGTATTTGAGGAGTATCCTATAATAACAGGCCAATTGATGTGACCCCCATAGTTATATATATAAATTGTATGTGTCGTCCTACNAATCGTTTGTTGGCTAACACGTCTCGTTTCGCTGTTAGCGGCTACGTCTGACCAGTGATTGAGGAGGCGGCGAATCGAGACTAGCGCCTATACCTATTGATTGTGCGAAACCCACGTGACCTATTTATGCATTCGATAAGTCGTTTGGTATTTTGTCGGAAGCAGCTGACACCAATATCTCTGTTTCTTTATTTTACCCAATCTTTGGTCCATTATTAGCGAATGTATACAACTACTTTGTCGTTTGCTGCAAGTCGTAAAACACTGAATACCAAACTAAAGCTCAGTGGTAAATAAATGCAAATACTTGATGTCGTGCGTATTATCTCTAGAGGAATACACTCTATGTATTGTGAAACTCCTCTCTGCCCTCTTACTACCAAATATATCTTCGCAGTCTTCTGTATTTTATTTTAGAAGAGAAGCTGAGCAGTACCGCAGAGTGTATTTCCTGGGAATCTCAAGAATAACGAAATGGAAGGAGAAGAAGATCGCCATCCGGGGAAATACTGGGACCTTCTCAGCGCGGTGTTCATCCACCCCGTCGTACTTGAAATTATACTCCAACAATCATTGTTTTTGACCTTAGAATTCCTTTTTTTTTCGATATGCTTCTACGTTCTTTTTAATGTTCCCTCAATTTGCATTAAATTAGAGATGTTGACTTCCGTACTCTCATGTTCTCTCTCTATAATTTTCATTACCGAAATAGCTCAAACGTTATCTATGCGGTATTATCCTTTTTCATCTTCTATAGTGTTATTTGTTGCAATAGGAAAGATGATTTGAACGATGAAGAAACAACGATTTTGATTAACAAAGCAATTCCTCACTGCTTAGTTTACTCAGCTAATTTCTCTCATTATATCCAACTCATCATTATTTATCTCAATGTTTACATAGGTTGCTCCTATAGAACCCGATCGGCATGTAGTTGTTATTTCTCAGACTTTCTTTCTCAATTGATCCATCTCGAGATCCTTTTAAAGTACACTGTACTCCTAGGCGAGTTAAATTTTCCCGAAATTCTATGGCCACGTGGCGTCACTCTATGTGCTCCATTTTCTACCTCTGACCACAATTCTATTCGATTTTCGCTTCCAATCCTCACCTAGATTTCTAATATAAGGCACGTATATCGAAAATACGAAAAAGGTCATTCTGCTATTTGTCAAAATCTCGCCACTAAGGATTGGTCAGTAATAGTAAATTCTTTCCTTGACGCCAATTCTTGCTATAATTATTTCGTCGTTTTCTTTGCTTTTCACTCTTTGTATCGGTTTTTCTGTTAATAAATATTACATACTCTCTCTCTCTCTCTCTCTCTCTCTCTCTCTCTCTCTCTCTCTTGTATAAACGTTGAGAAATTATCTATTGGCGATCAATAGGCATAATTTATCCTCAACAATTAAGTACCAGCTAAGGACCTATTCTTGCTTTGTACGAGAAGAGAAGCCGAAGAGGTTCTACGTTACTCTCATTCACGGGCAGAAAAGTTTTTGGATACCTGGCAGTGTCAGTATCTGAAGAGTTTAAGGGAACACCATCAAAAGAATATTTAAGGCAACCGATTAGGCACTCTAAGCCCACAAATAGACGATATTGTAATAATCTGGGAGTATAACCCATTGAGAAATTCGTTTAGAAGAAGTTACTTTACCCAATAAAAGACTTATCCAACATCCAATCAATCTGCTTATACCTTCGGAATCACCAAATCAAACAAAAAGGAATAATCCAGAAATTCAAAACGACAGTCAAATTTTCAGTAATGGCTACAATAGTAGCCTTGTCAATGGCCGGATTTATTCTTCACATTGACGAGACGGCTTCCATTTCAATAAAAGTAGACGACATAACATGCTCTAGAGAATCCATTGGTTCAATCACTTATTCACTTCGTTTATTTTTCCCTCTTGTTTTCGGCAACGGTAAACTGGTTTTAATTTAGTGGCAAACAATGATTTTGTAGAACTCACTCTTTTGAACAAAATAATAGGCGGTATATCCATGTGAGAATTATGGAGATGGGGGTATCGTGGATTAGGTGGCTTAATTATCTAACGATCACACAGTCACGCTTAGATACATTGATATAATAGAAAAATTAAGCTCGATTGTGGGTTTAGTCTTTAAACAATAATAATATCAATGTTCCTTCTTCTCTTCTTGGTTGAGTAGGTTCTGATTTTTGGAATTCGTACTCGCGTTTGTTGTCTGTAAGGTATGTTCATAGTTGTTGTCGCTTTTACGGTGTGGTAGCCTATGTGTATTGTACCGCTATTCGATTCTTCGTCTCTGAAAACGTATTGAACTATTTAATGTAATTCATCTCTCTTTGACGAAGAAGGTTTAATTGCTAATGATTTCACATTACCATTGTTGTTTATTGCATTGGAATATTTCCACTGTGCTACGGTAGACCCGAGTTTTGTCGATATTTCGGTTTCGAGTATACTCTTGTTTTTGGTTTAGCTTACCTGGCTGCTCTGATTTAAATTAGTCTGTACCTTCGATGAAAACGTAGTTTAAGTGTCTGTATTAAGTCACAATTACAGGTAAGATTTGGAAGCTTCGGGCGAAATGTGTCCATCAGCAGGTAAAGTGATTAGTTTCTGAAATTTAGACTAGATAGGAATTCCGGTAATTTTACTCGGAAGAAATCGGGAGAGCAGGAAGACATAATTTCGGGTGTTAATCGGTTCCATATTTTTTTGTTCTTAACTAGAAATTAGTTTCTTAACAAATCAGTATTTATACGTGGTTAGAGGATATAGTAGTGGGTTCTACAAATATCTGACCGTAACGAAATCGTGAAGAGTGACGGGAAGTCGATATTTACCTTATGCAGTAGGGTCTTGTACATGAATGTTAGACTTGCTAGGTGGCGTCTTTCAGCTAGTCTCTATTTCCAGAATGTCTAAGCGCTGTTGGTAATTAAAATTTGAGTATCCACTTCTATTAAATATACGTTTTGTAAATTTTCTCTACACAGATTCTAGCTGATTTATCTGTGTTGCTTTGGAAGAGTCACATAGTTTGCAGGAGTATTCTAGGATTGGTCGTAGATAGTAAAAACTTTATGCAATATCTTGGGCTTACAGGTTGAAAAAGATTTTAAGGTAAAGTTTGAGATAGCCGTGGCTCTGCGGGAAATTGAATCGATGTGTTGATGAAATAAGAGTTCTCAATTATTGATAGTTTTTAATTCCTTAAAGCTAAGTGTTTCTGAAAGCGGTTTACCAGATATAGTATAGTTTGTTGGTGAATGATTCCACCCAATTAGCATGGTTTGGATTTTCTGATATTAATGCTTAGTTCCCATCTAGTAGACCATTCCAGTAAGATACTGATGCCGACTTGTAAGGCGATTGCATTATCAATAGTTTAGAGTTTGCTGTCATCAGCGTATAAAGTACAAAAAATATTGCTGGGGAGATGATTACGCAAATCGTTAATGTAAAGGAGGAAGAGAATTGGACCAAGCACCGTACTCTGGGCAACACCTGAGGGTGTATCTGTTTGGAGATGGAGGTATTTTATTAATTATAACTACAAAGGAACTAAGAGGGGAAAGTAATTATATGCTACCAATGCAATAGAATAAAACACAAAATTAGAAGAGCCTTTTTCCACTCGAGATCACCAATGAATCTTCCTGCTCTTTGCATCGTTTATCTGGTCTATTCTTGAGTATTCATGCGAAGTATGCCCACTTCTCCTAGCCTAAATTAAAAGACCTGGACAAATTCAGCGACTATTTATAAAACGCCGTTTTGCCCGAATCGGAAACACAGAAATTAGTTATACGAATAGATTAACAATACTAGAAACAAAATCTTTAGTCGATAGACGGCGTAACACTGGGCTAACTCTCGTGTATAACTCTCTCTTCAGTCTGCTTAGTTCTTTTCTCCCTTTGTCCACACTCGAATAGATACAGCTCAAAATATACATCCTATGTGTCCTCTTATCACGCACATCAGCATTAATTATAAATGTAATTGTAGGAAAACATAGGAAGTAAATTGTAGAAATGTGACATAGATAATTTGTTTGGAAAAGTTGTGATTATTTTTAGAGTTGTATTTTCATATGGTCCAATCATCATTATTAATCTATTTTGACACTCTACTCATAAATTTGGGTGAATTTTTAAGAAATTAATATTAGATAAATTAGAAATAAATAGAGTATACGTACTTGACGTTAACATAGTTGTATTAAATGCTACATATATAAGAAAATCCGCAACACTTCTAATCATACTTTATTTATACGTAGCATTCGATTTTAATACGAGGCATACCGCTCCATTTATTTGTTATCAAAAGCAATACAACCTAGCAATCGCTAGCCTACTCATTTACTCCCATTTGCGAGGAAGACTGGTGTGTTTGAATTTATGGACCGTTCTATAGACAAGAGGTTATGTGGCCATTGTCATACCTCTATTGGGGATGAGGTTTTTGTTGATCTTGAATTTACTAAAAGCTGTAGTCGTCTTATTTATAAAAGGTATTAGATCTAGTAGACTCATTTTAGGCGGTGGTAGCGATGAATCGTCTTTGGCATCCAGACCACTTCATTTGTTCAGCCTGCAAAAGACCAATTAAACAAACTTATCAAGTAATGTTTTTATTTGTTCTCAAATGATTGAATTTAGGTTTAAATTATATGTATAATCTTCTGAAAATATTGCCCTTTAAAGATGTATTTTTATTTGTTATTATTAGGCTATTACTAAGATGATTGTTCAGAATTTAAACATATTTTCAGTCTGTTGATAATCAAGCTTATTGTGTTAATTGCTTTGCTCAAAAGTTTAATCCGAAGTGTGCAGGTAAATTTTTCCGTGAAAAAAACCGAAATAATACAGTTTTATGTTATTGTATAAATTTAGTTAGCCTTGTACGAAAGAAGACACTTCCAGGTTGTTTGGAAACACTGGTAGATACATGCCTACTAGCACTTGATCGCCATTGGCATCCTCATTGTTTCGCCTGTTCGTCATGTAATAGGCCGTTACCCAATGGAGAATACTATTTGGTTGACTTTTCATAATTTTGCTTCTTATTTCTTTTTGTTCCAATTATTCAGTTAGCATTATTATCTCTTTCTAAATTGGATGAAAACTTGGCTTTTGTAAATTAAAAGAGTATATTGAGAAAATACATTTATTTTATAAACTTTGTTTTATCTAGGTTGACGATAAACCGTATGACCTAGACTGCCACTGGGGAAAGCGCCTTGAAAAAAGAGAACACATGGAAAGAACTGAGCGTTAATGTTACCAAACTAGCTTCCAACTTCGTCGTCTAAATGTCACTTTCAAATATATTGTGTTAAATATTGTTGTATACTTAATTTTTTTCTATAGGATGCTATTTGCTTTTGCCTAAACAATTAATTGAAGATCATCAAAGTTTTAAGTATTATGGCTCAGGATAATTAGCGCATCACGGAAAGAACAAGGCAATGTACAAGAAGCAGAAAAAATACAAAACTTATTGAAGCGGCCTTTTTTGCAAAATGCGAAGTTATTTTGTTATATATTGGTCCCTGTAAATTTATTTAAGATTTTACCGTATTTGTTAGAATAATTGATAATGTGGGTATCTAGTACAAATAGTATTTACTTATCTTTTAGCCTCATTATTACTTATAAACCTGGAACTATAAAAGAATAATATAATTTCTGGGTTTAAATAGAAAATTTTAAATTCAACCAGTAATCAATGCTTGCTAAGTAAAGATGAGATGAATTCATGTTTCGGATCTCTTCAGAAAACTTAAAAATTGCTGAAGCTAGACTATTGTTTGCAAAGTTTGATCATAAAATAAAGGTTTGTAACATGGAGAATAGCGACCATATTTTAAAAGTATGCTTATTTATTATTACGAAATAAAAAATACTGGGCACCTAGGAGGTACAAGCGCGATAAAAGATTACGTTGTTACCAATATCTAAAAATACATTGAAAAATTAAGAGAATACAAGAAATTTTGGAAAAAAACCGGTTATTTAGAGTAGTTAAAAGCCTTTTTTTCTTACCTACCCATTTATGGGATAAAATTACAACTGAATGAGATCAACTTCAAAAATTGTAAAAACCATATCACCTTATAACCAAAATTACTTGTATAACCAAAAACCTACCTACCTCAAACTACTAATAATGTTTAAAACATTTTAGTATGATAGAATAATTTTACAAACAGCTTGATGTTCAATTATTTGAAAGACGTTCTCTTCATCTTTTCCATTTTTCTTGGGTGTTGAAAATGATACAACTAAAAATAAATGTTTAGTTAGACCTAAATAGATAATATTAAACTACTTAATCACTATTGCTCATATCTTTGTCGATTAGTATCGACTGTTTCATAAAGAGCGACAAATTGGAGTGCGATGCATCTAAATGGTTGAAATGAAGAGATGTTAATTGGGAAAAAATCCAGAAGAAGTCAAGAAATTTTCTAACAGTGATTATTTAAATTATTATACAAGCAGAATAATTCATATTTCATTATCATATTTTCTGAAAATCGCCAAATCATGCAACTCCACACTCCTCTCTCCGTCACTTTCACTTTCTGTTGACACGTGCGAGGTTTTCTGCGTACACCACGCCACATTCCTAAGCATCCTATGGATCGAGTGCGAGGTGACAAACCAATCTACATGATACTATTATTCATATACAATGATAATGAATATCAGAAATGTGCATGTATATATCTGTCAAGTTAAATACTTTCGTCCAGGAGAATCCATTAATAATAAAATTAGATTTCATAATTAAACCATATTTAACGGAATGCTGGGACTTTTGATAACTCTACTTGTCGACGGAACCTGAATAGTTTCTGCGCTCTCATCTTTAACGTCCTCAGGAATAGTTCCTTCTGTACCTTCCTATTAAAATAAGTAATTAAGTACTGACGTATATGCAACCAATGTTGTTATTCTATCAAAAATGTCCTAAGTAAACCCTACTATCATGACAGGTATGATCTTCTATCCTTGCGTGCTAGATGGCCAATCAATGCTCTGCCTAGATGAAAAAAATTAAATAATAGGTAAAAGTTTAAAATAAATCAAACGTATTTACAGTCTTAATATGAATATTGTAATATAGTAAACTCTCCTTTCCTACTCTTTTTTGTGATGTTTTGGAATAATACATTTGATGTGTTCAAAATTATGCAACCTCTTTTCCTTTTATTTGTTTTGTCATAGCCTTCAAAAGTGCAATGAGCTATCCGAAGGGACCAAGGTGGGATCATATCTGGGTTTTTTTTAACCTCATCACTTATTGTTTTCTCGACAGTATTGTCACGAGGTAAGTGGAATGTGGCATTGGGGCAAGGACAATGAAAGGGGATCTCAAACATTCTTGTTACCTACTCATAAGCTTAGGGGATATTAGGTACTAATTATGAAGAATAAATACGAAGAGTAATAATGGATTAGCTACGGAGCTTTCATCCTCATTGGACGGATTCATTGTCTTGTTAATTTGCCGCGAGGTAGTATCAGTTTGATATGATATATGTGCTGCGTTAGCGTTGTTAGCGTCGACACTTTATCCAAAAACTCTAGACATTCTAAAAATCCTGTAAGTTGCATGATTTATTTAATTATTCCTAATTGCAAAAGTTTATGCCGAAAGGAGTCAGGTGACTGTGATAGGATTACATCGGCTGAGAGCTTGTTCCATAGTTCAATATGTCTTGTGGAAAAAGCATATTTGAAACGATCGGTTTTAGCGAAGGGCATTGCGAAGACAACGGGATGTGCTCTGCTAACGTCATGCCTGGTGGATCGCTTGCATAGCAAGAAAAGATCGAGATCAATGTTGCTAAAGAGGCACTTATACATTAAAGTGAGGTCTGCAATTTGCCGTCTAGTCGATAGTTTTTCAGCACCTAAAATTAGAAGTCGGTCGTTATAATGAAGTTCTGTTACGCCTGCGCGGTGAAAAATACGTTTAGTAAAGCCTTTTTGAACATTTTCCAATGTTTTGGTTTCGTTGATACCATAAAGATTCCAGGCTTCACAAGCGTATTGGACTAACATATATTATGAAAAGTTGGAAAAGAATATTTAAACTTTGGTGCTGAAGGATTTGAGGATAAAATTTGCTCTAGCGTTTTCTTGCAATCGAATATACATGTTGGGCAAAAAAGAGATCCTTATTATACGTAATTCCCAGATCGCTTATGCTGGCGCTAATTGTAAAGGTTGTAGCAAATATTTTAAAGAAATTGGGAACGTGTGGGTGGTTACGACCAGTGACCTTGACTTGGGTTTTTTTGGTATTTATATCTAGCTTCCACTTGGCGTACCATTCGACTAACGCATCTATGCCGTTCTTCGGTGCTGTGAAATTATTTTCCGTATAAATTTTACTATCGCCCGCATATAACGAGCAGTACACTACAGAAGGTAGGTTATCTGTCAAGACATTAATATATATTAGAATAGAACTGGTCCAAAGACGGAACCTTGAGAAACTCCAGAGTACGCAGAGTAGGGTTTTCATTAGATATTATTTACAAGTACTAGCTATATAAAAAACAAGAGTGAATAACAATTTGAACAGGCAGTCAGAAATGCGTAGCCGCTAACAGCGAAACGAGACGTGTTAGCCAACAAACGATTAGCAGCGAGTGGTTTCGATCCACCGACCTCTTGTTACGAATATCCTAACATTCGTAATATTCTAAGTTTACTAGATTGCCATTAATACCCATGTATTTTTATCGTACTATAAGATTCANCTATAAGATTCACATGCCAATAATATTAAATATCAAATAACCCTTAACGCCCCATAAAGGATAATGTAATTGATTCAATAAACCGACAGTATAAAGGCATGGACCGCCACGATCATAAAGCTTCCGAAGCTGCCGAACGAGGAGAAGCTTTCCGAACGAGTTATCAGCTTCAACTATTTACCATCTTTTCTTACGACATTCCGAATCCCTTCTTATTGTTTCGTGTTATTGTCGTTAAGTGAATAAACTTGTGCTAACTGACTTTCTCTGTCAAGCGCACACATCTCATAGTGGAAAAGGTTAGCTAACCCGCGGCCTTAACATAACCTAACCCTTTCTCCACATTTGGCGACCACTTGGGTTCTTACTTTGCTACCCATCTCTTCGTACCTTTTACTTCAGCTGAGTGTTCCTCATAACTCTCTTGAAAGCCATACTTTAGCTATTATCGGAATCACTGTCTCCGATCATTTTTGGCGTAGCATAACTCTCGTGCCCTTGCTATGTCTGGTCCAATAAGATCTATTATTGGCCCTCTTCATAAATTTCTTCTAAAGATTATAGAATCTTATAACAAAGATGTAACTCAATTCAGTTCCCGTATTGGAGATATCGATAATGATACTTTACTCTCCTATTATAATAACGCAAAGCGTTATATTCAAAAGTTCGAAAATTCCATTCGTTCTATCGAATCCGCGCAACAAAAATGGATAGCCCTAATCACCTCGCTTAACGATTCCGACGAACGCACTCGTGAATCACGCGTCTATGACGATTTCCTCATAAAGCATGGCGATTTTAACGCCGCACTTACTACTGCAAAAGATATTCTAGATGACCTAGCTAAGGTTAAAGACTCCTTCAAAAACGAAATACTTGCACGAAAAGAGGAAAACAATATTTCTGATAATGATGATGTAGAGCAACCTATTGTCTCTCGCACCTCCACACCCATAGAGCGTAATTCTCATATCTCAAACAACACTTTAAATAGTGCTCTAACTGACAAGTTAACCACTTCTGCTCATTTACCGCCGGTAACTATCCAGCCCTTCTATGGAGACATTACCAAATGGCCCTCATTTTGGGAAACTTTCAATTCCATGGTTCATTCTCAAAACCTTTCCGATTGCATAAAATTTTATCACTTAAAAAGCCTTCTACGCGGAGAAGCTTCACAATTAATCGCCGGGTTAAATACTGACTCCTACAACTACCCCATTGCTATTTCTCTTCTTACTGATGCCTACGGAAATAAAGAAGATATTTACCATAAACTGCGCGCGCAAATAATATCTTTCACTCTCATTGGACAAGGTGCCTCCGCAATGCTGAAATCATACCATTTTCTAGTACGCATCTTCCGCCAATTACAAAGTTTAGGCGACAATATCGATACTCCCACATATGCGCAAATCATAGAAACGCGTTTCCGCAAACATCTCATGATGAAAGTAATTCCAAAAATTCATGTACGCCCTATCACCGCACAGACACTTTTAAATATGAAAGGCGAAATCCTCAAACAAGAGGCTACTGTTGACCGTATCTACGAAGACAACAAGCCTATTCTGTACAGTAATCGCTTCAGTAATTTCAAAAATATTAAAACTAATACTGCGACACTTCGCAATAACTTTGAACGTCTCGCACCTAATCAACATGACGAATCTATGCTTCCTTCGTCAACATTTGCTGCAACTAACTCTTTAAAAAGGGACACTACCCTAACTAGAAAAAGCTGCGCGTATTGCCTAAGTAATAGTCATTACAGCGTCAATTGCGAAAAATATTCCACACCGGAGACGCGCAAAAAGCGTTCAATCGAATTGCAATTATGCTTCAATTGTCTTGGTTCGCATAATTATAGAGTATGCAAAAAGTAAAAGGACTTGTCAGATTTGTAAACATAAACACCATACTTCTCTGTGTTTTTTATCAATCGAACAGACGGCCAACAAGCCTCTGCTATCCGAACACCACCTTCACGAGAATATGGGTAAATTGTAGGAAGGCTTAACAGCGTGAGTGGAAGTGACAGAACTGTATTGTTCGTTCTGCGATAGTATATTCGTAGGTATATANCCGCATTCTCCCCTATATCGCCAACCGGCGGCCTTTTATATGTCCGCGGGGGTTAGAGACATAGAGTGTATAGAGCGTATCCTGACAGTAGCTATTTAGAGAAACACCTGGGGGAACAAAATGTATTAGCCACTTAGCCCTCAAATATAGCAAGAATTTATTCATTGATCAACACAAAGAGTCTATAGTAAGCAAAACACTAGCTAAATCAAACTTGACCTTAAAATGCTTCATCTTCAGAAATCGTCAGATTCTATTCTAATTGTTAAAATCTTAGACAAGACCATTTCTTGAATACGGATGTGAAATTTGAAATCTTAATTCGCAAACGCATATAAAATACATTGAAGAATTTAATAATAATAATTTATTGATCTATTACTTGATAATAAACAATTGAGAACACATGGCAAACTAGCCGGAGTAGTAATAGTTAGAAATAACCTACTATAGTGGATTCTCCACTATCCAAAACCTCTGCTGTTGGTTCTTAGTGTTGATCATAGTAATTCTCTTATATTTCTTAGGCTGACTCATAAACCGTTCAATGTTTTTGGCTAGATAGTCTAGGCTTAAAAATAGTTTTACGAAAACAACATATTATGCAAGTGTTGCACTCTTAGAAAAGAGGTACAGTTCGTTATTGTAATTCTATTCAAACTAATTTCAATAAGACAGAATCCAGCTGTGCGAACGTCTAGAGAAGCCGTATTTAAACCAGCCAATCTTCACTGATGGCAACACGGGGCAACAGCCTCTTTCACAGTTTCACCCCATTTTTATATTTTCTACTTGTTGTTTGCGGTAGATTGAATGTTTTAATAGATAACATGGTCGTATAATATTATATTTGATTATATTTGATACCGCTTATATATTTGTTGTAAACTTGTACTTTATTCTTAATAAATGTTTAATTACCCAAATCTGAGGTAATCACCGTTGCAACTAAGAAGTGCGCTCTCGGCAGACACAATAAGACACGCGTGATAGGAAATACAGTAGAGCAAAACTCGACGAGACAATACAAGAGCGCCATTTCTTATACCTACAAACCTACCATATAAATGGGATATATATAAATTATTGAATGCTTGAATAATACATTTTACATAGTAACGTATATTGTGTCAAGTCCTTTACATATTTAAACATAATAAATTCTCCTCGTTATTATCCATGTTGCCTATAACTCTGGTCGTAATCCCAGAACTTGGCTGTTTCTTGATCCTATTAGAATTCGATTAGCTCAGCAATGAGCTATCTCAACAGATCAAAGAAAACTTGCTTCGTCATTTCGCTTTATTTTACCTATCATATGAAGGTAAATGAAAATGAACATTGAATCGAATTCAATGTGAGAAGACCTCAAGCCCAGATTCACTGGGTTAGTGGAGAAAATAGTGGCTTTATGGAACTTATATAAAGAATCATACCGGGTGGACAAGAAGTTCTGGAACAAAATTCAAGCGCTGTTAAATTAGCATATATGACGTAACAATCTCTCTATGCTAATGAGTATGTGTTACTAAGCCTCCTTGGACCATGTTTGAAATTTCATTTAATTTTATCGTCTCTGAACTCTTATATGACGTCCAAAGCTCATTACAATCATCAATATGCATGAGCAAGAAGAGAAAATGGCTGCTGTTGATAAGAAGTTCGGTGTCACAAGAATGACTGTTCACGGGACTGTAAAATGATATCAGGAGCTGGGCACAGTATAGGACTGTCACAGGAGTGAAAGACCAAGTTCTGCGACCACTTGTTTCCAGACTTTTGTGGTAAAGAGGTTTAGCCATCAAATTCATCTGATCTGAACCCGATGGATTTTGCAATTTGGCCACAATCAGTGAAACAAGTAAGGTTTCCTAGAGCTCCCATGTTGCAGTGGTAACATCCAAAAAATGAAGAAGTAGTCGCATTACAAGTGCTATCGTAGTTTTTTTTTACAGTAGTCTTAAGGTTTTTAGTAGTAACTTGCATTTGAATAGAGGTGGAGGAAGTCATCTCAGTATTAATGATATGTTGTTTATCAGTTCTTATATTCATATTGCTGAGTGATAATGGCAGTATGAATTCATTATCATTAAATAATTGAAAATGATTAAAGCTAGTACAGTGACAGTTAATTGTATCTCTTGATGGATGACATTTACAAATATTGGGGTCAAAAATACAATTGGAATATTCAGCATCAGTTTTTGACCTACACTGTAGCTGACCAATCATTCCAGCTTGGGGTTGTCCCGCTGGATTGACCGTTAACAATCTGATTTGGTTAGAATGAATATCTCTAAGAAAAGACTGTCCTAGTACACGTACATTAGACAATGAAGTTGATATAATATTGAATGAAATATTATTCCAACTTACTGTTTGACCAGGTGACAAGATTAATGTGGTACTAATTGAATTATGATCATTAATATCTAGAGTTATATACGTATTAATTTTAGTATCAAATGTTGAACAGAAAAATACTTCATATATTTTAGTAGAAGTATAATCGGGTATAATTCTATAAAAGAGACAAGCTGGAGTACAAATGAAACATCCACAGTNCCGGTTTTGTTGTTAATTTCGTTGGAAAATTCTGCTATGGGATCATGTGGTTTTAGGTTTTCACAGTAGTCTTGTGAGCATGAGCCCATAAGTTTACATCTTTTGATTGAAGGGTACTGAAAATCATGATCTCTAGTAAAGAAAAGACTTTTGTGTCGACATACTAATTGAAACCCCCCATGACATTAGACTTCACTAGGATAATAAACAAAGTATCCTAAATCATATCTGTCTGTTTATCAAACAGGCAACCCATAATTAGTGATAAGTGAGGAGGAATCGAAAGTGCATTCCAATGAGTTGGATGAAGTGATGACGCAAGAAGTAGTGCCAGCTTGTATGCTACTAACTTCCGTGCATCCTTCATTGATATTGATGATAACAGAAATTACAATAAGAGTGAACGGAAGTTTTAACG
>JAJAVP010000348.1:0-44338 GCA_020740425.3 Heterorhabditis indica
CCTTGAACACTGCATATGCCATATGCGTACCATAGTTATGCTTCAACCTGAAAATATCGAGTATATTCGAATTATCCCTATTTTAACGAGGCATCACAACAATATGTCAACAATATGGCAGTGGCAGATCTCTGTGGCAGTTATAGATCACAACGTTGTAATCGTTGTTTGTTCTGTACTAATGATGTATTAGTGCGTATCAATGTTCACTTGGCAAGACCCAGCTACACTCTTTGCATTTTTTTCACATGGGGGAACTTTCAAATGAAGTTTATATATCACTCTTTCTAATTCGGCTTTTCTTTTGTAGGCTTGACTACGAATTCTAAATATTGTATTTGTTGTTTTTTAAATCGACGTTTATCTTAATCGGGCAGCCAAGGGTCTATTTATGTTGGACTTCGTGAGAGAATCAGGTCTGAAAATAACACTAGTTGACCGGCACAAAAATATCTACTGAATATATTCATCTTTAGACGTCCAAAGAGCTGTGGTGATGGATTGACGCTATTCCCGGGAACTAATCTCGACTTTAAATGCGATATTCTGTCTAGAATCATTAACAGTGTTTTTTCTGTGCTTTATTCTATTATTATAGTGGTACCAGTGGAACAGTTAATATTAGACCATTCATCGGATTCATGATACTATTTTAAATTGAATGTAGCGGATCATATCGTTTACTAGATAAGGATGTATTTTAGGCTATAAATTGATGTTGAGTCTCGAGTGTGTAAGCAGTTTGCAGATATTTGAAAGACAATATTGCATTCTTGTCCACGTCTGTTAAAGTAGAGTAATTCGATTACGTTCCCATATATTTTCATTTGAAATTATTCTTCTGAATAATTAGTAATAATTGCAAGAAAACGTATGAATCAATGTTATTTTTTCATTTTGCTGCATTTTACATTCATATTTGTTTTAGTTAATTTCACAATTCATTGTATATAAAAATTATATGGCAGGAATTCACAGATCAAAATTGGAGCAGCAAAGCTTGTTAGTTAACTGGATAGTACTATAAATATCTTATTCTCAGCGAAATATTCTATAGCATTTAATTGGGGACAAGTACTTCAGTATATCTATTTAAGAATTTTAGATTATAGTTTCAAAGCGATAAGTTATTTACAGTATGTCTGAATTATAACTAGTCCTGATAATTAAAATGGATACTATTACCAGGTTTTTAATGGTTAACTGCTTAGAATAAATTTCCACAAAAATGCAGAGCGACACCTTTAAAGGTGAAGTACAACACCCCAAAATAGCATGGATTCTTGGCACATCACTTGAGATAGTATATACATTAGTGGAAGAGCGCAATGATAACGTAAAAGGTATGGAAATGATGAGCTGGAACATTGTTATTTTATATATTAAAACTATAATTCAAACCAAACAATTAAAAATTGCTATCACCAGAATACGGAAAAAAAACGCAAAGGGAGTGACAAGAATAACACTAAGCTCGCTAAGTTACAGATCCTATAATAGTGAAACAGCCTAAAAGAAAAGTGACCCTTTATTATAAGTGCATGGTGTGGCACTTAATTACTGAAGGACGAATCGATACCTAAGTTTGTTACAGGATCATTAAGTTGCAAATGAGACCTCATAGCGACATGGAATGTCAGTGACGAAAAGCCTACTGTAGTTTGGTCCCCAACCTTTACCGACAGAGATCACCAGGTTGCCGTGTGAGAGTGCAGGATCCTGAAACGGTAAGAAAGAAATAGTAACAAAAAAAAGAGAATCAGTGAGATGTAAAATATATTACCATAAAATTGCGAACTAGGTATAAAATACTAATAGACTATTAACCAATATCGGAAAACGCAATATCTAATTCTTAAAAAATAGCAAGAAAAAAAATTCACAGTATATAGTAGCGAATTAAAAATAACTCCTGATGTTTTTACTATTGTTAACAATCGAATAGGAAATATTCAAAAACCTACCCTGCTTACTCTCCGTTGTGTATGTACGGCCCTTTCACTAGCCGGTGCACTAGCCGTAGCTTCTCCTTTATGAACCCGAATACAGTACCCAGGCGAAAGTCGTCGTAGAGTATCAGGTTTAGACGAAGAGGCAGACATACAAAGAAATAGAGGCCTAGTTCCGCTGGAAATATGTGCTCTTTATATATAATATTCAAGGGCTTAACAGTTTTCTTCGAAATATAACTATTAACAGATTAATATCTATGTATATCCAAAAAATAATAATAAGCAATAAATATTTCTACACGTAAATAGATTCATGTTTTTTTAAATCATAGATGTACAAAACAGCCGTTTGAAAATAGACTATAAAATTCATGGTAATAATTATGCAATATAGCTTTATCCAAGATCATATACTACGTTTTAAAGAGTAGCCTTCCATTGAAAGAGCTATACTCATGTGGGCATCATTTTGACCCCAGCTTCCGTTAATCTTCATTATAGAATTCAGTTAGAAAAATCCTATATATTTATTTTCTCTGCAATGAAGTTGTATGAAAGCAAGTTAATATCCCCCGCGACGTGCTTACAAGTCATCGCATCATTCAGCCAAGGCTAATAAAATCTAATTGGACAGAAGTCGTTTTAAGTTAACTCGTAAAAATGGAAGCTTGTGTTCATCTAGCATAGATCGCTAATGAGATGCATATGTTCCCTGTTTTCTAGGCTTACACTACTAGGCTGTTCTGTGTTCATTAATCATGTTCCAACTATTTCTCCACCCACCAAACTATGCATGTAACTAATACGGATGAGGAAAATGGCGAGGAAAATATCTAAAATGTAATAATCACGGATATACCAACCTGTTATACAACCAGATATCCTCTGGTGCATCGGAACCCAGAGGTTCGGACTGTCGTATTAATGCAAATGAAACCTCATTCCTCATGTCCCAATCATTGCAAACAGATTGAGCGTCGTGAACTATAAATAATTACTTATATCCAAATTTTAAGAAGACTATAAAAAAGCTATTAAAAAAATAAGAGGCACTTTTTAAAAACAGCTTTTAAAACAGACAAACTTTATAAGATGATAGTTTATGCTAATATTTGAGAAAGTATCTTTCAACATCGTTCAAATATTTTTAGTACTCAAGAGTGTGAATAATATAAGATGAAAAAAATTGAAAGTCAAGAAATTACCAGATTGCGAAAGAATCCCAACAGCAGCAAATGGACCCGTGAGCTGTACTGATTCACCTATTCTGTCTTTTCGCTCCCAACGAGATAATCGACCCCACGCTATAAATACATTCAAGCAGTTTTACTAAAAAATCGCTTTAAATCTAAAAAATTTTCAGGAGCATAACTTTTTATAGAAATAGGAAAATGCAAACAAAGTTTTTAATGATGACAAATTTAGGTATAATAGATAAGTGGTTCTCAAGTAGACTAAAACCATAGGCACATTCACACTGTGATATTTCAGATAGTAGAGCTCTACATACCACACTGAAGTAATTTGCAGTTTTCCTATTTCTAATAATAAACTTTAACTTAAAGATCTAATGTCTATTGGTTTTTGTTTGGATCGTACTGATAGAGTATTTTGTAAACTTTTTCGTAATGTATAGCAGCTTACAATCGGTCTACTATGACTATTAGACTAGTCTCGTTCAAGTTGGTCCCGCTACGAAAAAGGAAGGATAGCATGGGTCGAGCAAATCATTCAAGTTGTTCAAAACACGGTCCCCGCATAAACAAACCGAGGCCAAAATCAACTTAGCATTGGTCAGTGGAAATGATGCACTAATGCGACTACGAAGGCTCATTAGATAGCAGGCACAGATGCTATTTGTTGTGATCTACTTAAAAAGGAGAAGACTTTGATAACAAAGTAGTTTATTTAGTATAGGCCAATCTATTATCCACGTCTACTTGTAACCAAGGTTCTTGTGTGAGGCGAGACTTTACTTCAAAAATAACCTACAAAAGTTGAAAGTCAAATACGTAGGAAAACGAGTAATCCATACTGTAAAAAACGCGTAGAAAACCAGTTAAGATTACATGTAATCTATCAATTGACTTAGGCTCGTTAGAAGCAACGTTTATTTTGATTACGTTAGGGTCAAAAATATCTTTGTACCATTGATATTTATAAGAACTAAAACATGGTTTGTATCAGTAGATTCCTACACTTAAAATTTCTTGTATTTTCTATTGTAAAAAAAAGTCCAAAAACAAGTGGTTTTCAAAGCTATACAAGGTTAGTTAACATGTTCATTCTTGCTTCCTAAGCATTAGAAAGAGCGTCAAATTTTTCTCCCAATTATCCTGCGAAGCATTAACTATTATTTCCAGTGTCCAAGAAGCGAAACACTAGACCAAATCTAGAAAATAGTGCTTAATAGTTTTAAAGCACCATACTATATATCTTAAATAGGTTATTAGTAGGAAGTAGAAAGGATTTTTTAGGCTTAGGCTTAGCTATTATGTCTAAAATAAAATAACCTATTTAAGATATGCAAGATTGCAAGTATATGTCATCAAATATTCTCGTTCTCTGATATTAGAGCAGTGCGTGGGAGGTAATCTGACCCTTGCAAGCATGCTTGTAGAATGATGGAAAAACCAAGGCACACTGGAATAAAATGGTTGCATAGTTAATTGTCAATAGTGGCCTACTGTCTAAAAGGAGATAAATTTCAGTATAAATAAATGTTAATACCGTCTTCCAACTTGTTTTTTAAGTCATTTTATACCAGTCCACGCTTGGACTTTGAAAGTAAAGCTAATATGATTACGGATTGGTTAAAAGTGATTTAATAATTTATGCTATTCGTAATAATTACACCACCCTGCAGCACCATTTTTTTGAAAGATTACATTTGAAATGTGTTAATCTTATATAAACAAAGAAGATATTTTCTCTCGAATTGAAGAGAGTAGATTATACAATGTAGTTATATTCATACATACTACATGCACTCATATATTTCATCCCTACTACCACATTGCTTTGTTTTCCACGCTACTCTTAAAAATCAAGTGTATATTCTAGATTGGTCCCCAAACTACTATCCCCATGCTAGTCAAATTTCGTCGAGAACGCGATTACTGCGGCGTTCCACAACAAAATCATCGTTCCAGATAATAATAAGCCTAACGGGAAACCGATATGTACTCCTTAGAGGTATACTGGCCAATGCCTCAAAAGTTCACTACATCACCTTATAAAGTGGGAAGTTAAAATTTAACCAAAGATTTTAATAGTCACAATACTTTTTCTAATTATGTATTGTTAATTTAGTTATATTTTTTTAATCTACTGAAACTGCATAAATTCATGCTGAACACGGGAAAATTAAATCTGTCTGCAGAGCATCAAGTCACTATTCATCAGTCTTGAAAGCTGTTTAACTCGTTGGGTAACCTCTTTGTGGCCAATACTGTTTATGTAAAACACTAATCCTAAAATAGCCAACGCGACTGCAACAATGGTGCTAAATCTAGCAGTGTTTATCCTATTCGACAATATAGTGAGAGAAAGAGGGACAAAGAGCTTATTTGACCCTACTTCTTAAGGTTAAATAGGTTTATTTTCAAATTCTTGAAAAGGGTTAAGGATTCTTGCATAAAAACCAAAGAAAGTGGTTGAAAATAAAGGAAAATACTTAATTATTTATCGCGGCCTCTTGTTTGTTGCATACTGTTTTCAGATTTATTTAATCCATATTATTTGTACCAAATTATTTCAAATTATTTTTGCTAAGTGCACATAATAAATATTTCATAAAGGTTAACCTAGGAACCACATTATATTCTAGATTTACTACCTTAAAAAAGCTTAGTAAGGTCATTCGTATAAACCCTTAATTTAATTTAATTATCCGTTCTTTTTCAACTTCCGGACCTAGTCTTAATTAGGTCCGATTGCTTTGAATGATGTTTATATGCACAGGACGTCCCTGGATATACAATTATTTAAAAGAGGCGTGGGAGAACCCCAAGAATGGCAAAAATCGATGCTCAACGACAATGGAGCTCAATCACGGAAAGCGCGGTCAGAGAGCACGATAACAGCGTACGAAATAAGGAGACACAAACAATTCCCGGAAGGCGAACAACTGGGATTGGAAGAATTGAAATATTACACCAAACAGGAAACATAGAATAGGTCTGGCATAGAATACCTGCTAGTGGTTTTCCTACTCAAATACCAGTTTTAATCCCGTCAATGACTATAGAGAAGATCAATAAAATGTCGCATTATGTAACTACATAGTTTACATAATGGATAAATGGGTGGATATCTAGACTTTCAACATCCTTAAAAAATGAATTTATAGCCGAACTTGATTTTTCAATATTTTCTTCTAGAAATAATTAAAGACAATAAAAGGAAGGTTAAAAATGTCCAGTTGAAGAAGGTATATAAGATGGGAGTCGAACATTAAAAAGAAGCATTTTACACTAATATATATAAGTAGGAATCTCACCACTTGCATGATAGTGAACCATATGATGGGTTGGTGATGACGTGGATGAACCTGGAGGTGAATCATCAGGTTCTGGCGGAGATGTCGACGGAACTGAGGGTGGTGGATGTCTAGGGATGTCTGTCGACAATGCCCATGGAAGATGAGCTGATAAATCAACATCGGAGGTTACTGAAATTTAACTTCTTTATATACTCTTTTCTCTCACTATCTCTGTGTGTACTTATCTCCCTTTGTTTGGCTTAAAAAGTGACTCTAACGATAAATGGTATTAAAGTTCAAAAATGCGGTTTTTCGTTTCCACTCAAAATAACATAGCACGTACGTCCTCTGTTATTATGACAGTTTCAGTTTAAATCAAGTATGTAGTCTTCGAAAATAAAGAATTAAATGCTATGAGGCAGTTTAACCTCCATTTTTATTCGATGTCTAAAACAGACCAGACTCTCTATTACTCTGTCTATTTGCAAGTTGATTCAACAATGATGTTGCAATGTTAAAGGATATCATCAAAGAAATTCAGCAAGTTACGATCGTTACCGTGCTTACCCATATGAGTCCTGTATGGAATATGTCCATTTCCAGTATTAAGATTCCTATGCGGCAAGTCACTTAGATGTGCATGCTCAGAAATGGACTCATCATCACCGCAACTTGTTTCGGGCCTTCAAAACGATTAACCATAATGAAACTGCTAAGAAAATTAAGTGATAAAGTATTGAGGGTGAATGAATCACTATAGCTTAAAATTAGAACATGAAGAAAATGATAAAAGTTCTAAATAACCTACCTTATCCAGAGAGCGTAGTGGTAAGGATTACAGCAAGAAACGGTAGCATTGTTAATCGTCACCCTACCAAATCGACACCACGGAAGCGCCTCTAAGCGATGAAGAGCAGCATCAACCTTGAGAAAAAATCATAAGAGTCGAAAATGTAGATAAGGAACTTTTATTTCTGTACAATAACCTCTAGTTATATTAATTAAAAGAGATGTTTTAATAAAATGCTAGTTGCCTATTTACGTCGGTTTCTAAAAACTACTAGTTTTAACACTTGGGTATCGTTCTCGGTGTTACAATTTTAAATATTGCAATAATATGCATGAAACCCCTGCGTGTTGGTTTCTCCAACAACACCTGTTTTGCGAGGTACATTACTGCTCCCATCCGCACCAGACTATCAGATCTTTAGAAAACGAGTCTAACTAATCACTCAACCACATTGACGGAGCCTTCCAGTCGCAATACTAAATTTCGCTTGATTACATAGCATTTATCATGTATATAATTGACCTTCTGGCGTAAAGTTATAGCCGAAAATATGTGTTGTGCTCGTTCTAATGTAGTAAGACGGAAGCCGGGCATCAACACGAGCTGAAGTTATGACTTTACAGTGGTAGAACTCAAAATGATTAGTGAATATTATCAGGTGAGTTTACACCCTTCTCGATGGCCTCGATATCTCTCATCTGGCTCCCTTATATTCACATCTACACGTATAGAGAGAACAATTGTACAGTCAATAACATAAAGAAGATGGTTCTACAGAGATCAGCAACCCCCCACACACGTCGAATAAATGTTTCATTGTGGTCTATCTAATCCATTAGCGCGTTGTTGATAAATGGGAGGAATCGATGAGTAAACAGCTTACTGCGTACTTCTTGAACAATCTGTCATGAGTCGAGGATATGGACTAGCATTACAATTCGTCTCAATTGCATTTAATAAATCACCAATCAACACAGCCGAATACGTGTTCTTTATTGCGTTGGTGGAGTCAACGGGAAGGTTTATTCCTAGTTTATGCATATCTAATTTTGCTAATGTTTTTCCCTCTGATCATTGGATAAATTTAACCTCTTTAAATAGACTGGTAATAGCTTTTGACTCACAAGTTATAAGGATGAAAACTATGATGATAATAATAATAATAACGATATATTAGCCGTATATTGCCTGATGCTTAAAACTAGACATTTTAAACGATTAATTAAATATAATTTCAAGATTCATTTATATTCTGTCCAAGTGTCCTTCTTTAAACACTAAGCACATCTCATCTAGAAAAAACTTTGACATGACGATGAATACCTGCTGTGCCTACATTGAAGCGGAAAATCTCTGGAGTCATTATCGTCATGGCGTGTGAAATATTGCGAAAATCTTAGTGAGATAATATGTAACAGGTAAATTCAAATATTAAACAAAAGTCAATAATCATTTAAAGAAATGGAGAGAAACAAATAAGCGTTATTCATCATTTATTCTACAGTATCCCCTGGTTATAAAAAATGCGCCGTCAAATACGTTTACATAATTTAACAAGCACAAAAACAAATAATGCATTAAATATTATGTTTGAAACGAGAAGTTTTCTCTACTACTGAATAACATTTGAAAATTTTGTAAAACATTATTACTGAAAATAATTAAGTTTTATTTTCACTAGAAGTATATGCCATATATTCTACCACAAAAGTTAGCATAAAGCGCATTATTAAATCTTAACCATGAATCACATTTTACCAAAAAATTGATAATTAACAGAGATAATTCCTCAAGCTACGAGTTCATAAATAAACAACTAGTAATGCTTTGAAATGATTCTAAAGTGGCTAGATCCTGGAGTTACCACTAGACGTTTTTGTATTTCTATCGCACGATGTGACGGAGTACTGATCAGGATGATAGAGCACATGAGAATTGCACGCTAGGATTTCGCTCAACCTTATTCGACAGAAAATTCCGCATAAGCCTAGAGTCGCAAATTTGAAAAATATATCAACTAGCCTTGTTAGTTCGCATGAAATGTGTTTCTAAAAAACGATTGAACCCCTTAGGCAGTCGCAATCAATCAATGGCACACGATATTATCACACACTGATTGGCATGCTATGCGGCGAACGTACGCAGTAAACTGACGACACATCGATTCGCCGATGAGAAATATTAATTGGAAGTAACAACACAGATGTTGTTCTTTAGTTAGTTCGCCTTATATTACATCTGATTTTTGCATTAAATACTCACGTCCTATTATGACTCCCTTCCAAACAATAAATTACTCTAGGAAAGGATCGATCATCTTTATTGTAGCCTCTAATTTATTCCAATAAAGGAAATATGGGATGAAGAGATATTAATTAAGCCTCAAGATAAGTCAATGGGGGAAAAGCGAAACTAGAGAAATCAAATACCTGTAAATCTTTCCACCGCCACAGTTTACAGCATAAATAAGGCATGCTCATTGGTCTATCAATTTGAGGAATGAGACCAGAATCTTCTTCAGGAGGATCGTCCTCTGGTCGTTCATCCATAGGAGGCCCCGGAGCACAGGCCTAAATATTATATTATAAAAGAACTTCAGGTGTTAGGATTGTATAGAATTATAATGGAACAATCTGAACATAATAGGATCTCAGAATCTCTACGCTTAATATAAAACTGCTACTGAATAAAATCCATGGTGGATAGATAGAGAATTCAAAACAAATTGCAGGGTTGAGTAATGCCAAAAAGAAATAAATACCTTTGCATCGACTCCTCCGGATTCAACGGCTTTTCTGATGACCTCAACGTCCTCGGCATCAAACCCACGCATAAGTCGAAGAAATCTGAATGCGGCATTTGGGTGTTTTTGAAATAATTTTATTAGCTTCGTGTTTTTACTTAGGAAAAACGTTTAACCGAATTTAAGACTAAAATTTGATTTAAAGGTGATTTTCTATTATTGATAACTGATGCCTGAAATTTTAGCCAGAACATAACTACTGCTATATCTACTACTATAGAACTCTTTACATAACATTTCTCAATAATAACCATGTTATTTCACAAAAATTAAGCTACCAGCCCATTTTGAGTACCACTAATCGATAAGCTAGTTGCTCTATTTTCCAGAACTTGAACCCCTCTGAAAACTTGCGAAACATGACTACAAAGCTTGCTTTGTTCCGTTTCCGCTCCACTGAGAGTCAACCATTATCAACTAACGGAACAATCGGTCCCCAGCCCAAACGCTGCAGCATAATGCAACTAGACGAACCATTTGATAGCAGACATTAAGTAATTCGGGATTTAGTTAACTGAATATTCAAGGGTTTTGTAAACAAATCTTGCCTAATTGGAATAGTTTATGGGTTATGCAAAAATTTAATGTATGGTATCAGTGGTGTCTTATTAAAGCACCGCATTCTGGAGCTTACGAGTAAGACCACCATTGCTGCGGTTTAATTTAAATGAGTTGTTTAGAGATAAATGGGCAATTGAAAATTGAAAGGCTTATATATAAATGTGAAAGTGAGTATGAGTTTCGACGAGTGATTGATTTAAATGGTATTTGCGCATGCGAAAGTAAAGCATTTTGGACTACGTCTGGTAAGTCTAAACTAAACAAAAAGGTTAGATTCCTCAGTAGCAAATGAACTCTGGTTGTACCATGTGGTTTGGATATTTTAATGAATTGATATGCTCCTACCATGAAGTACTAACAGCAAACAAGGACTAGTTAGGCAATTCACGAGCAATCGATCAATTCGTCCACTATCTAAGAAATGCCTATAATAATGCGGTATCACAACTGGCATGAAAAAAGTCGAGCTAAACAAAATTAATAGAATAAAATATCCTCAAGATTTTTCCCTGCTCAATTAGCAAACTCGTCTTAAAAATAACAGATGTTTTACAGTAGTCCTATGGTACTAATGCTCGTTAAATCTCATTTTCCATTTAAAAAATGGTTATAAGTGGTAAATTACCTTAGTTATCGGACAAACCTTAAGTGTAATTTTAAAAAATTAATTTAATAAAGCAGAAGCCTTACCAATTAATTTCGCGTATTAGAATAGTAAAATGTAACAAACGCCAACCCTCTAAGAAAGTACATTGCATTGAGAAGTTATTTCATTCTTTAAATGAGGAAAAAATCGTCATAAAAGATCCAGTTTTAGTCGTAATACATATTCTTATGTTCTAGAATTTGAACTGCCACAATTCTATACATAGCATAGTTATAGTGGTATATTTAAATTAATAGTATGCCACCCCATCGTGCTTTCACAAAGGCGTCATGCAGAGGTCTTTTAGCCATCGATTGCTACCAGAACTCCCTTGAGAACATTAATTTTCAGTAGGCCACTGGCTCCTGATTTCATAGCCTCAAAAAGAAATGCATCCAGACTGTTAAAAATGTGACGGATTATTTATGAGTCAATTAAGTTAAATAATGTCTTTAAAAATTTAAAGGTAAAATAATAAAAGCAATTTAAGATAATTAATAAAATATAACTTCACAAAATAAATCACGTATTTGGAAGAGAAAATTAATTTTTGTGGTATGCATATCACGAGACCTATAATATCTTACTCTTTTAGACTCAATTAAAAAGCATATATTCAAACGCACTTCCACGTTATCATTAGAATTGTAAATATCTGAGCAATTTTGCAACAGAAATAGTAGTTTCTGTATTAAACTATATCTCGTATAAAGATGTAAGGCTTTCATTGGATTATAAGCTTAAAAACTTAATCCTTGCAAAATTCAGTTGTGGTTCGATGTTCTTCAGTAAAACTAAATGAATATATTACTAGCTTTAGATAAGATATGGGCACTATTGTTCAAAAATGGGATCTTTAATGAATTATTTTATTAATAGTAGAACGCAGTTGTTGCTCAAAACTCTGTTAGAAGAAAAATTCATGACACTAGTGCCTCAAATTGCCTCATTCATAAGATAATAGGCTCGAAATAGTACACAGATAATAATAACCTGCGTCTGGCTCGCCGCTCATCACTAGTTACAAGTAAACGACGACGCCAAAGTCGCTCGACGTGTCGGCGTCTTTCGCTGAAGACGCACCACAGACCACAGTCCATCGCATATCTCTGCGACTCCTGAGCCTGCACACTCTTTCGCTATCCTAAACTAGGTAAACTACCCAGAATATGAAGCAAAAGTAGCCATATTGGTACGAAACAGACAAATCAAAGTACTGAATTTCCAGAGAATTCAAATATTGTAGAGGGGACAGCAGTGTCTGGATCTAATCAATCGATAATAGTCGACAGGGGAGAGGCAAGTTCATGTGTTGTTGTGACGTAACATGCGAAAATGCAGCCTGGGGGATGCTAGTCTCGACAAAGGCGGAGCTTAGTTGAGGGTCAACGATCGATGCGCTAGTGACCACTACGCGATGCGGACTTCACCACCTGATTCAGCTACTAATAGCTCAAAATTGATAATCAAATATATCATCTGATAAATGATAGTAATGTGACACTTCACATAAATAATTTGCAAATATTCACAAATTAAAGTGACTACTGTATCCATATGCTTTGGCTTCCAATTGAAACTTCTTAAATCGCCAAATTTCTTACATATTAGTAGCTCAGTATGGATGGTATGTTCCTCACCACTATGATAGAAGCTAACTCCATTCTCATAATTTAAATAAAACATCACTTACGGATCTGCAGTGTTACTTCCAGTTACTATTCTGAGTACAGCAGTAATGCGGAAGCGGATCTTATCATTTTCACGTATCAAATCACTATTAGAACACTGAAAAATATGTCTAAAACAATTGGTACCTCATACAGAAATAGGATTATCTCAAAAATTCACTAATTTACACGTAAAAACAACTCTTCTGAAGAAGAAAAATTCAAAGGCAAAAAACAGGGTTTGTGAAAAGAACACTACTTCTCATATACGATAAACCAATAAAAAATACCAACAGATATGAATTAGAGCAAACAAGGAAACATAAGGACCAATGTTCGTGCATTTTTAATTTCTAATTCTAAATAACACTAGACAAATGAGCACTACAAAGATTTGCTACAGAAATCTAAAATCTAAATGGCATTAAGTTCATACTGTCATAATGTAACTATTCCCAAGATATGTAGTTGATTTATTGATAAAAATAAGATATTGTAAAACAAGATCTTGATTTCCAAAAAAAAGATCAACCTAACTGGTTAATTACTCGTCTTATGAAATAGATTCCTTAGAAAGAACAGAAGTGAACAAGGCTTATAGGGTATCTCACAGGACAGTTAATTTAATGTGAAATATTGTTATTGGCTACGGAATAATTTTTTTTAAATATACAGTGTCTATACTATTGTCTCATGAAGGCAACATTTAGATAAATATACATGAAATAGATATCAGAGAAAACATCATTCATAAACAATTCTATCAAATAAATGACAAGGAGCAACTAGTTTAAAAATAATTTTAAATACTCTGCACTGGTGATCTGGTGGCAGATAGAGGAGGTCTCGTAGGTTGAAGCATAGCTAATTTTAACATTTCTGCTTTCAATTTCGAGATAACCGCGTGATTCGGCTGTAGAAGGCTACCTTTGTTTTGTAGACGTACAACCTACAACAAATAATGGTTTAAGGAATGTCTATAAGTGCACACTATCCTCTTCTATACCTCATTGTGATGTCTTCTGGCATCTCTCCGACCCGCTTTCTCTGTAGAACTTGCATATAATCTCAAAAGTGATCCGTAGGTATCTAGCTGAAAAATATTATTTCTTCAAATTCTTGTATACTCTAGTTGTATGCTGAGTTTGGTTCATTCTTAATATATTAAAGTCATAAATGGTCAAATGTGATATGCCTAATATCTAAAAAATCTAAATTAGAAAGGTATTCTCGAAAAAGATTCATTACTAGCACTTCGTCGTTATATTTATACCATGTTTGGAAGTGTGGTAGCTTAATAAGCATCGAAAAAAATACCAGGATCTAGAAAATTTCAAATTCAAAGCTGAAAGTGTATTTTTAACGCAAAGACTTGACCATAACTTTTGCAGAGGGTTGGATTACCTATTTATAAAATTTGCAATACTTTCTATATTTTTGGATGAATAGTCAAGTTAATACTACCAGTTATTCATAGTCGTCAGTCAATATAAACCTAGCTGATGGTTCCTAAACGACTACGAATTTACAGCAATAAAACTGTTTACGACGTGTAACTAACTGTAAAAAGCTAAAATCTCCGAGAACAAAAAATTTGATGTAAATACCTTCTGTTGCTAAAAATAATAACTTTGAAAGTGTCCTTTAAATGCTGAATCATTTTTTAAAATAATAATCAATTATACAAAATTTTGGTTCTCAACTTTCTCGTACAAAATGGATACAATATAGCTCTATTTAAAATCAAAATGCAGAGTATATACCCTTGTTAAGAAGTCTTTTTTGGAATAAATGTGAAACAATACTGATGCATGTAATCATTCTTACTTGAAACTATTTCCATAAACCATGGAATTATATTTACCAGCACTAATCTTAAGAGGAAAGCTTCAGCTATACAATATTTAACCAACTCTACCCTCCTCTGAAGTTTGATTTCTCATCACTTTGAGAGATTATTTCCAAACGGCTAAAATTAGCAGTGATTGCAATAAACAATAAACACTCGATATGATCCAGAAAATTTTCCGGTGGTAGCGGTTATAAAGCTGGTGTTTCACATTGTTAATCGTCATGAAAAACTGATTCACGTAACTATTACTGTGTATAATTAATATAAGACTAAAAATTTGCTAAACAGTAGTATATATTACAGTTCGTAAAGATCTAATTATGTAGTGTCCATACTGCCTGGTAGAGAAAATCATCTGTTATTTTGTCTTATTAAATCTATAAAAGGCTAACCTCTGGATGCATTTGTTTCAATAACCCTTGCGCTGCTCTCTGCTTCCCTGTCTTCCCACCTGTAGATTCTATCTAGAATGAAGCTATTTAACCTAATTCGTTGAAGTAGAAAGAGATCAGGAAAATAGTGGGATTAGAAGTGAATGGAAAATTTCAGATGTAAGAACTGACTGTGCATGATATATCTCCAACTGTCATTGTAACCCTTGTTCTCTGTGGTCCGACGACATCAATTTTTTGTGTTGGCTGTCTACCACACCACTTTATCGAACGGTTCAGAGCATTCTAGATTAAAGTTAATCACTTAGTCATTAGTATTATCTCTAATACTAGATTGTATATTATATAAATAATATAATAGGAATAAAAATATTATCCCTAATATATACTGTTTAAATAGTGATATATAAACGCATTATACATAACTTATATACAGTGAATGTGGCCTTTACATCATACCTAATTATAAAAACGCATTATTGATTTCAAAGGGGACATTAATGAGTAACTAGAGAATTTAGAAACATCCGCGATCTCTTTTATATGTATACATATAAATGCAAAGGAACGTAGTCATTATGCATACAAATGCTGGGACTATGTTGTCATCGAATCCCCTGGGAGTGCACGGGCGGCGGCCAATTGACATCAGATCTAACAGCGTGGGGGGTATTCTGGGGGACCTGTCATTTCTATCACTTGACATACATATTTCTTACAATCAAAGTTCGAAATGCTCGTCTTAGTGGCCATTAAGAAGTCACAAACGCAGATTTGTTGAAAATTAATATACGTGAGTAATTAGTTATTAATTGCCCTAAATTATATGACTACTTGAATGTAGTCACGTTTGTTAATAATATTGAAGAATCTATGATCAAGTTTGCTCTAAGTAATCAATGGGTTTTTTTTGACTTAGCAGGCAAGGTTTTAAATATAGTATATAAGAATGCATATAATTAGTGATGAAACAATTGCTAGTGTTAGTGCCACACTTTGTAACCCACTAATTACCTGCCATAAAAATAAGAACAAAATTATCAATAAAGTTTTCGATCTTGACAATATAAAATTAAGTATGGAAGGTATTGAATGAAGGATTAAAAAGTTGAACAGGTTGCATAATCAGATTAGCTAAGATGTAGACCTAACAGAAGTTAAGCATAATTTCCAAAAAAAACACTAAAATGTGTCACATTGACATATTATTTATTTAATATGGTTCAGAAACTAAATATAGATGTCTCACACCAACCTTCAACAAAGCTAGAGGTTTTGGTTGTCCAGTTTTAGTGCACATATCGTTTACGCGAGGATCTTCTATAGGCAATTGATCGAACAATTCAATCGCCTGATCATCATAATTTTTTTCAGACGTATCTGCTGGTAGTATCGAAGCTGTATACTCCTCATTGAAGTGTATCTCAGGTATGAGAACCTATAGTATAGTGTTCAAATATGGAGTTGTAGTTTAGTATAAAATTTCAACAAAATAATGAACCTCTAGAGCCATCTTTGCTGCTGCCATTTTCGCAATTTTTTTACTTGCACCCTCACCCCTACCAACAATAATACTATCTGAAAATATAGGTACATGCATTTCGAAGCCCTTTGTCATTATTTAGAATCTATGAGTCTTCATACCTTCATCATCCTTGCCTTTACGTTCACAAGTTTCTTTGCCTTGTAAAAGAGCTAATTTCTCTTTCATAGTACCGGCAACCTGAACTCGAATTGCTTTCTTCATAATAAGAACAGCTACAGCTTTATAAGGACAGGTAACACTTCTGAAATATCTTAACTTGAATGGGATAAAATATATCAATAGAAACAAGTAATGTATTAATACAAACCTTGTTTCTTCAATATCATAATTCATGTGACCTCTTAAAGCCCTTTGAGTGTACTCATGTAAAATAGTTACGGAAGTTTTTCCTTGCGGATTCATCACAAAACTTTTTTTATGGAAACGATTATCGGCAGTTGGAATATGGATAAGTGCGATCTTAACAAATGTAAAAATGTTTTTAAAACAAAAAAAACTACAGCCTACGTTAATATAAAGCACTTTAAATAGATTCTTTAGTAAGCACATGTCCATATAGTGTTACCGAAACTATCTTACCCCAGGAGGCGCTTTTTTCTCAATTAAATCTTTCACTGAACAGTTTAGACCTATAATTAGATAAGTATACGGCATAAAATATTCCAGAATGAGTGCTACATTTTACTGGATAAATGCTTGTAGTTAATATATTTAGATCACCTGATTCCTTAAGTGATTCCTCGAATTTTTTCTCTCGACGAGCCTGTTGCTTCTCATGGTAGTTGGCATATCTAGTAACCTAGAAAATTAACACCAATAGACTATGCATACTAAAAACTAGATGACACACCAACTGTGGACACTTTAAAGTATTCATGAATCGGAAAAAATTAAAGACCCATTTTCCAAATTCGTACATGGTAAGAATAATATGAAAACTCTAAAAGTGAAAAATAAATCTACCTGTATACGTTTAAACTTGAATAACCTTTTCGCATATTCGTGGTACTCATCTGGCGTAAGTTGATAGTCTTCTTGCCTCTAAAAGAAAACGATACCGCATTGTATTACACACATAAGCAACAAGCATTGAATATATGGAATTCATTCGAACTTTTCCACGAAGATGAAGAAATATCTAGCCGTCGCTCGCAAAAAATATCTAGTCGTCGCTCGCAAAAAATATCTAGTCGTCGCTCGCAAAAAATATCTAGTCGTCGCTCGCAAAAAATTTCTAGCCGTCGCTTACAAAGGTGATTCGGAATACTAGATGCTTCATCAAATTTGTATTAATATAAAAATAAAGTGGACACCAACCATGTGATTTCTGTAATTACTAAGAAATAAAGTGTGGAAGAGGAAAATAAATGTAGTAGTCCAAATAGAAAATATGAATGTGAATTAGTTTTGCATCTCCAACATCGTGATTTTCCAAATAAATCGATGCTCAGCGGGGGTCCCCGAGTGTACCACGTAGTGGCCAGTATAGCACTACGTGGCAGCATCAGGGATCTCGATGAGCAAGCGCCATAATTGTTGACCATTTACCAACATCTCGTGATTTTTGTTAAAATTTGAAGATATACCAAATACTGAAATATTATCTCAGTTTGTACTTATCCTTAAAAATGGATAGTACACGCTTACCTTTCTGTAAACTATAAATTGCATACATAATACAATATTTCATCACTTGATCACCGACCTCAATTTTAACCGCTGGGGCATTGAGCTTCTGAAGGAGTTCGGCCTGAAGAGTAGCTGTAGGGTTGGTCGGTGAACTACTACTTTTGCCTAAATTCGCTAAATCCTTCTCCTGCATTGCACGAGCGGCCTTGTCTAGTTCTTCCTAAAGATTTAGAAAATTATAAGAAACGTTTCTATGTTCATTATCACATATCTTAATCATCAATAAAACTCCATCTAAAATGACAGTCTTCTCAAAAACAAACATACAAAAAAGTTACAAGAAAATAAGTCAGTAGCTAAATATGAAGTACACTCAATCCATATAGTTCAAACCTACTCTTTCATCAAGCCTCTTTTGATGAAGGCACGGTACAGCAGTTAACGGAACATTGTGATGTCGTACTGAACCTCCACCTATGAAGTATGGACGTGTCAAAGAAACAACACGTGAATCGCGATGCTGCAAAAAAAGAAGTATATTATACCAAACTCCCTCTTGTAAATACCTAATATATTTTAAAAAATCTCACTAAATAAAGTGGCATGCCACTGTTATGAGTCACTCTTGTCCAACCTTCGGGCAAAGTCTCAAAATGGTCATTTTCCATTCGTTCAAGTACATTCTTCCATCTATAAAACAATACATATATCCTTTGACCAAAATATCCACGTTCTCCATGTGTGTGGAGGAAAACCTATGGTAATACAATTACATGAAAGTTTCAAATATTTTTATAGTTATACTAAAAATCAGGACAAATTAGATTACACCTCAATAGTGCATCCAGATATCTGTATACTAAATAAACAATGGAAGTACACTAACATCTTATTGTCATTGTTTGCTTCTTTCTGTTGATCAACAGGTGCTTCCAGTAGATCTTCCACGTCAACATTATCAACGTCCATGGAATCTACGTACAGGTCACCCGAATCCTTTCCATTCTCGTTAATATCATGAGATAAATGCAAAGGAACTTTGCCCATTCCATTGTTGTTCCTACAATGATAATCAATTCACCATTTAATATACAATATATTGAACTAGAAAGAATATACTAAAAATGTTCAACCTCTGCTCCTTATTATCTATTGTGTTTCTACATCCGGAAACTTCTTCACCATTCACGTCAACCCCAGATGATTGAGGTTCTTCCTGTCTAGATTTCAGTGAAGTATCTACAATATTCTTTTCACTAGCTGTTGGAGAGGACAAAACATCTGAAATTAGAAAATTCCAGTAGTAACTAAAGCTTAGAATAATAATAAATACAAAACCATCATATTCATCATAGTTCACCTGATCCGTTATAACAATCCTCATATAATGAATCATCCATACGTCTTCGCTTTTTACCAGGCGTGATTGGTAATGCATCTTCTTCTACATCAAGATCGTCTTCATCTAAAACAATAGTATTATTCAAGTTCTCCCCTAGTCTTAATGACGGTTTATTATTAGATTTAGATTAAAAAATTATCCAAGTCAATATCCTACAGTCATCTTCCGAACTCATTGAGTTAGTTGAATCATTTTGCAGAACACCGTTGCTAGCTAAACCTTCCTCTGCTAGAAGTCGTATCAACTCCTCTTTCTTCCGCAAAAGCTCAACTACTTCTGGATCCATTAAGAATCTAAATCTAATTAAAGTTATGCTGAATGTTATTCAAAATCGTAAAAATTGTGGCAAATTTAACAATATGCTAAATAGATCGCTTGATACCATTGTCATAACTTACTAATTTAGCTGGAAAACATGTTCATATTTTTACCTTGAATTTGTTTCACCAAAAATTAAATACGAAATTCACTACAACTGTGTCTACAACAATATCCGAGAACATTCATAGTACTCGTCTTCAAAATTTCAAAGTATAAAATATATCGATCTGAGAAAAAAATCCTCTTTTACAAATATAGATGCAAAACACTTTCTAATTTTAGAACTCCCAAATGTTGTATACTAGGATCCACAGACAAGAATTAAGCGACTTAACAGATTGGACGACAGTTTAGGAATGATGATACATCATTAAAGGACAACTGGCAGTGCCAACGCACTGCGGACCACTCGTCTTTAGCATTGGGTAAACTTAGGACAGCCAAAATTTTGTGGCAAGTAATTTTCGTAGTTAAATTTTAGTTTGTTATAGTATTTGTCAGTGAGAAAAGGAAATCGAAATAAAGGATAATGGAACAAAACCGGATAGTGAAAGATATTTGCAACAGATTTATGAAAGCTTAGTCTTTGTATTCACCTTGCCCTATCAAATTACCTTAATGCATACAAAAGTATTCGACAGCCTGTACATGAAACGAGTGGTGCTGAGTTCACATGATTTACATGTATTAAACAAACGGATACTCGCGATCTCTTATAAGCTTAATGTCTCGCTACACATTGTTCCTACTTCCTATGAAAACAGCTATTCAAGAATTCTTTTCGCTTCCATACTGCTCCCAGTCACTGGGCACCAAAGTATTGTGCCAGTTAACGAAATCATGGCGTGTCAGTAAATACGTTGGCCTTAAAAAACCCANATTTCAATTATAAAGACTATACAACTGACACTTAAGGAGAAAGATACTAAAAAGTAAGTCTCTTGTTTTCAACCCTAAATATTATCATAGACCATCACACTAGAGTTAGTATAGGGAGCTCCCAATGAAAGTCATACCCTACTAGTCATTTGGACATCTCTTGAAGTAAATACTAATTGTTATATATACATAACTCTTCGTTTGCAATACTAACAGCGAAACACAAGAGAATTCCGTTTTACCACAATAGCATCGACCACTAGACTTTTAAATCAACCAGATCCCAGACTGAAAGGATCACATCTATCCCAACCTGTCTGAGAAAAAGAGGCGGTCATACTAAAATTGACCAATAAGGCCGTATCAAAATGCCCCGCCCATTGTAATCTTTCACCATACCGTGAGAAAAGTGGGCGGGCATATGGATTGGTAATTTTCCATGCTATCCATTCAATGTTAGATCCATTTCGTGCGTGTAGGGTTTTAGTTTTGTTAGTAGTTACATCGTAAAGATGGTATTATCACTATTCCCGTGTGATGATATTTGGAGGAACACTTCTGTAGACGATGAAAATGTCAAATTACCGTCCACACGCAACCCTATTTTTACTGAAGGATGGGTGAGTCAATCGTTGCCATTTTCAGAAGTTTTGAATATTAAGTAGTTGGTTTAAAGTGTAAGCATATTATATATCTATATTAGAAAGCGTATCTGTATAATGCGGACAGACGTATGAAGCGTAGCCGTGAGCCTGTGAAACAAATGTTGGAGTATCGTGGAGGTTGGAAAAATAGTAAGACGAACGTAAAGTTACTGTTGGATCCAGATGTATCTTCATCGAGTGAATCATGTGTTTCGTCTTTCCAAGATATAGATGAAGTTAGTGTGGTTTATTAGGTATTTTTGAGTGGATAGTTTCACTAGACGTTGGAAATATCTTGAGACTGTATCGTCTTGAACTCTACTGGTTTTTAAGGTTGTTAATAAATTCCTATCATTGTAGGTATTTTCGCACATGTTAGTCAATGATTCATCGATGCCCCAGCAACTTATTGGTGATATATGCGCACAGACAAAACAAGAGCATGGACAAAGCAAATCACGTTGCAGGAAGAAACACCAGAATAAGGTTTGTGTTAATTACCATTGTCAGATGAACTAGTTACTTCTCATATAAGAAGCTACGTTAGAATATAGTTTTGAATTTTTGCTTTTAGTGTCACGTAATTTAGACCTATACATTAGATTAGGTGCGGGAACGACTCTGTAGATTTTGCTACGATCAGTATGTCTCGATTTGCGGAGAAATGGGTTATGAAGCGGTTGATATTCATAGCTATGGTGTTTGGAGAGGTCACAGCACAAGAAATTCAACAGGAAAAGTTACGTGAGTTGCTCACTTGTAAGGCGGGATATACATTAATGTTCGAATTCAATTGATTACTTCTGTGTATGAGAGTTGGTAATGTCTGTTTTGGAAATGACACTCGTAACAGGTGCCCTCAACTCTGGTTCACGCGGTGCAGACATTGTGGAGCAGTCGGAGATTGCGCGCATCCGTCATATGACTGTCCCTTTAATTAATATTTAAACGGATATAGTATATATGTATCAAATGCAGTACGTGTATAATGATACTATCTTGAAGTATCTAATTATTATCTACGTGTGCCATATTAACTGGTGTGATGGTCTGATAATATTTAGGGTTGAAAACAAGAGACTTACTTTTTAGTATCTTTCTCCTTAAGTGTCAGTTGTATAGTCTTTATAATTGAAATGATTAAAGTTTGATTATTATGTGTACATGGTATTTAGGACATTAGTGGAAAATCTGGGTTATGAAACTACTGAGAGTACATGTGTGGGTTTTTTAAGGCCAACGTATTTACTGACACGCCATGATTTCGTTAACTGGCACAATACTTTGGTGCCCAGTGACTGGGAGCAGTTGATATTGGGCCAGAGGGATTTTACGAACTCGACTACTCGAGGAGATCGAGATATTAATAAACGAAACAGTATCATAAGTAATTTCAGTTAGGAAAGAGTGGTTCAAGAGTATATTAGTGATGTCGCGTTTCGCCTGCTAAGTGTTGTTTGAGAGATAGCATAATTGAAAAGCCTGAATTTAGATAATATACCGTCAGTGCGTGGTTCATTCAGTTTTCACACCAAGTCAGTCGGTCGGATGTTTGCGGAGGTCCGTACTTATAATCTATCTCTTGGGTAAAACAACCAAAATAATATTCCAATGCTTGAGATACTAGCCTCATTTACAGCGGAATCTTAGAAATAGTATTTTTACTATTATCCCACTAGTTTTTTCTTCTAGATTTGTCAGTGATTATGCTTTGGTAGGAAACCGATTATTTCATTGGCGTTTTATCCATTCGAACGATCCATAGTTTTAATAAATGGTTTATGAATAAAAAGTGCTTTCAGAAATCGGTTGCTGCTACTCTTACTGGCCATAATTCAAATAGCACAACGAATATACAGAACAATAACGCACTAAGTGATATTTTCACTAAAAAAAGTGGTATTAAACATAAAATACCAAATAAAGTGTCCCCTTTGAAGAAGTACGTTATAGTATATTCTAGTTATATGTTCATATTTATTTGGATTTATGCATGTTCTAGGAAGTTAGTTCCTTATCTTTGGTTTCTGCTAATGGTGGAAATTCTAATCATTGCTATCATTAGTACCAAGATATTTATAAAGTTAGCTGAATTAAGTATACATAAGGTAGTTTTAATTATTATTGAAGTCACTTTCTAGGACTTATCCAATTCATAATTATATTTGTAGCGTTTATCTCTTCATTTTTGAAGGGTAATTTTATTTTTATTTGATCTGGTTGCAAATAATGGACATCTAGATTGGAACCAACAGTGAGAAGTATCATAACTAGGTTGTAGAAATTTGCTGTGAAATATTTAATATCGTACAATCGTAGGCAAATGAGTGGACATTTTTACCACATCCATTAGCATACAATTTTGATGAGATGGCAGTCGCATCAACGTCTGAAACGTGCAACGAAATAGCCAGGTATAATAGTACTATTATTGATAACTAACGTGATATCACCAATATCAAAACCGTACAAGTTTAGGATGAGATATTTGGAAAAGCACAGTATTCACGGAGTAGCCCTAACATTAGCACTTTGCTTATTTGCTAGTGAACCACACAAAAGTAGTATAGGCGGTGCGTCCATTGCTTTATACACAAACGCGTAAGTTCAGAGTACAGTTCATTTAAATTGAATATGTCAGGATTTTCTTTCACTAAACTAATTCTATATTAAAATGGATGATAATAAATATTATATTTTCCATCTTCTTACAGAAACTAAATATTTCATAGCTTAACTCGTAGTTTTATTAGTATTAAGAGCTAATGACTATTTCTGTGAAGAATAAATAGTAAAACAGAATATGATGTTCTAATTAATTAAATTCAAATCTCGCTAGTCCAGTTTTAAGATATAGTATCCATAACTTTCCTCTGGCTAAGTCATTTAGGTGCCATCATCAGTTTAAGTTGTTCACCATATTATATTATTTTTGACGTGGTGAAATTAAATGCTGTCATCATAAATTAGTATATTTTTGCATTCTATTTTAGTGAAGCTCGAAAGACTTTAACGCTCTAGTGTTACGTTCAAAAATAAAATAAATCTGTGCCGACGTGTTATTCCAGTCATTCATTAGGCTTAGAGGTTTTGTAATAGCTTTTTAAATCCATGGGCGATGTTTTCTTCTTGATTAGATTCTTAAAATCATTAAAGAAGGTCTAGGGTCATGTATACATAGTGTGGATGTTGCTAATATTATTAATGAGATGTAATAATCCAGATTTAATATCAATTTAAATGACCATATTATTATTTCGCAGTGAAAACCTTGCTTAGATCATTTACAATGTGCAACTCAAAAAGTTCGCCATTATTCAGTAAATGTTGTTCTGTCCAACTTGTTGTAATCTCTCAGTCATACTTTCGTTTATAGTTGATATTTTACTGTTTCTTTACTACCATGGAACGACGTTTACTCATAATACCCTTATATAGAATATGTGAAAAATCAGCAAAGCTTTGAAAATTTGAGGAACCTAAGATCGCTTAATGGAGAATAATTTTAAAAGTCTTGAATTTATAATTGTTTCACTCCATTGCGAAATATTTGTCTGTAACAGGCATCCCTTTATTTTATTTTTAGGAATACTGGACAGTGCTTACAGACTACTGGCTATAATCGTTTTATAAAGAGTTTATCAAAAACCGTTAAATTAATACATGTGTCAGAATACCTTAATTTACACGGTAATTACTTGAGATAAACTGTATTCAAATGTGATATCCCTTTGTAATTATTTTGTGTACCGTAGGATGTCCCCACAATACAATAATAAATTAGCTAGTAACATAGTATTTCCAGAATAATTTCATTTTCTATTAACGTTTTGGTGAATAACATTATTTTTCCTTCAGGCCCGTACAACATTGCAGCGCCGAGCGAATGGAGAACAATTGCTGCAATAGCTAGTAAATTGGATGAAAATGAATTGAGTGACTTGAAGTCGAAGGCGTACGAGGACAGACTTGATATTATACCTGTAAGCCGCTCGTTGGCTTCGGCTATCTTAGAGATGGACACTAACTTTGCTATCAGACCGAAAATGTGGTAAGAAATCAATGTAAAGGTCTCATTATAGCTAGTTGGCACTTTGGCTTTTTTCCACTAAGTCTCAATTTTCTCATATACTTTTATTAATCGTGACTTTATGCATAAAATATCATTAAAAATTCACAACCTAATATGTTGTGCTATCTTTAAATATTTTAACAGTTTATATTTGAAATACATATTTTCTAGGCGCTTTCTTAATAGACGCAAGAATCTGGCTCCTCTTCAGGAAGGGGAAAGATTAACAAGCGATCAAATATTTTTTCTAATAGGGTTGCTGGAAGCCTATTTGAATGCGAAGGATAATAATGAAGAATATGTAACTATGGTGAGTTTAAAGATTATAATTGGTTAACAAGCTATAAAATTTATAAATCCAACGAATTAATTACAGAAAAGAGTAGAGAAATTAGTAATAACTAATATTTATAATAATTACCCCATTGTTTTACTTTGTTAACACGATCAAATGTATATATACGATAGAATGATTAATTAAACGAAGAAGTGTAATAAACAATTCTTATTTACACTTGATTTCCAGAAAGCCTCTTTAATATAATTTGCGTCATAATTATCTTCTATTTAGTAGAAATTCTCAGAATCAAACAAATAGTAGTATTATTTTACAGGTTATTACTATTTCAGATGAATAAATTTATCACCGATTTGTATGCCGGAATCAGTGAGGCTGATAATCATATCCATGTTAAGTTTTTACTTCGTTTCTATAAGTAGACTTGAAAGTTATTCAAAATTAACCAGCAGCTACTAGTCCGATACGTTTATTTCAAGTATTAAGTATTTTCCGAGTCTTTTCCGATAAGAATTTTTTCATAAATTATTTCTTATTATTATTAATTAGTCTCATTTTTATTGTTAATTTGTTACAATAATGCATCAGTTCAGATCAAGATTTCGAAGATTGGAATAAAACATTTTATGAAGGAGAATATTGGCTCAACGTAAAACCAAAACTGACTACGAATAACATCTATTTATGTGCTCCACATACACCGAATAGTTCTCATTTAGTTATGGATGCACTTGTAGAAGCTCCAAAACGTAGGTGTATACATTAGCTTTGAATATTGAATATCAGTTATAGTTATAGTAATGAGATCTGAATAGCTAAAAAATGGGAGAGGGTAATAGTTTATTTGATACTTTATAGTTTTAGTAAGAGACGATGGAAGTGCTGGTATCTATTTAGACGCATATGACCGTATTTTCAGTGTGCTCAAAGAAGCACAGAAGTTAGCAGCTCAAGAGTAGGTATCAATAATATTATGATAATTTTCAGTGTCTCGGTTATTCAGATTATGTAAGATCACAAGATTTAAATATGGCTGATCTTCTCTTCAGATCCCAATTGTCGCTCATCACCACATCAATATTTCATTGTTATTTAACGATTGTTTGTTTAGGTCTAAGAGAAACCAAGATTTAGCGAGTGATTTGAAGAGTATTGAATATAAGCGCCGTCCAGATGTAAGTTTTCATAGAATAAGGAGCTTTATGGTATAAGTTGTGAGACTAATTTAATTCCACTTGAAGTCAAATATGTAATAGCGTTAGAAAGTAAGAAAATAAGCAAAAATTTCAAGCAATAAACAACAATGAATAATTATGAAAAAGATTAAGTTGGTGGCCATTAAAGAAGCATTTTCAAATCCAGCCAAGATATTTTTAACTTAACACAGTCAATGTAGTCGGAATACACTTCGATTCCATCTTAATATTCATTTAAAAATTATATCGCTTCGAAGTTCCTATTATTGCTGCCACTAATGCAAAACTAAATTATTTGTGCACTTATTTCTAGGACATTAAAACTTTTCCAAGAAATAAACTATTGTAAATATCTCAGATATCTATATACGGCGCTAACATGTTTTCTATTGTGCAAGTCAAAACAAAGGAGGCATATGCATACACCTCAACTATAGGAAGCAGGTAAAGAAAAATCCTTTTAATTAGTTCTGTTTATAATCTTCATATAACTAGTGTTAATGTATCAAATTTGTATCTACATGAAGTATGAAGACATACCACATCTTTTTTCAGTTTTGGAAATATAATTAATTCTGAATTGAACTACTTTATTTTAAACAACTTACTAGCCTATGCAGCTCTTGATTTTTCTAACTATGGAACCATTAACACCGCTCTGTTACAGCCACTTATAGCATTCACAGATGATCAGGTGAGGAAGGGAAACTAAAAAGGAGTCCTAACTTCCAAATCTTCTTTTAGATTCGTTTGGTATATGCTGGAACAGGTGGCTTCATCTCACGTTCTTTCGATGTGGTCCGAATGATAACTACTGTGCTACTTAATATCCACTACAATACGTCAATTGAGGATGCCATCACCCGTCCACTCTTTTTTCCATTGATGGACGAAAATAGCGCACATACTGATGGCTTTCCTTGGGTATGAAATGAAAATTTGTAGGCTTATAACTGCTAGCTCCTCTATTTATTTTTTAATCATATTGTAGAATACCATTTTTTTCAGCGAGTCCTTAATATTTTTCGGGAAAAATCTACAACATATCGTAAATCTGGCATATTGTGGAATAGGGCTAGTTCATACTATGCAGATATTGCTACAGCAATCGAAATTCGCAATAACCGTATGTTTATTCTTACAAATATAAAATAAATGCAACACCTATGCCCGTTTTAAATCAGAATAAAAACTCCTTTTACTGGTAGACGTACATTTTTGCAATCGTGATTTATTTAACTCGTCTGTATGTAAAATATTTATACGTTTACGACAAAGATGATTTAAAAAATTTTGTTTTATACCGAGTTTAAGTGCTTTAAGTATTATAACAAAACAATCTTAATTGCTAAACAAGAATCTACTAAATTTAGGAGGGGTTCCTGTATATCTCGATAGAAAAGGAGATAAACTAATTCCAAGTGGAGCTTAATCAAAGTGCTGTGATTTATTGCATCTTTAAAATGCTTCTTTATACAAATGCCATGAACGTAAAATTCCATTGCTAAATAAATTGAAATAACTGTGCCTAATATCCCTTTCACTTATTGCTCCTTGACCAACTACTTTGAAGAGATTACCACTGAATATAGAGTTGACAATTTAGATAATGGAAATTTACAAATAGATTTTTATTAGATAAGACTAGGAATCACCGTTATAAAGCTTCCGAATTCTGTACATTTTAATACATATCACAAATAGTCCTATAAGGAAGATCGTATTCAAGTAACGAAATAAATCCTTTAATAAAAGGTTTAGCAAGGATTGGCAAATGATTTAAATGCTTTTAATAGTGTTTGTAGTCCACGTTCATCTAATATTTTGTTTTTCATGGAACTTGCTGTTTGATTTACGGTCTCATCTTATTTCTTTCCGTGGGAATTTTTAAATTTTTGCATTGTTTCATATAATCAAGAACCATAAGCTGTTTCATAATCTTAAATTTTTTAGGTCTGTGGCAATATGTAAAATACTTCAGTGCTTCATTAATATTTCCTGATTGTTTCAAACATCAGACATGTTTTGACAGTTGTTATTTATTTTTTTAAATATCAGAAAAGAAATGTTTTAAACGAAGTGAAGGGTTTGTATCATTTGTAGTCATTTTTTAAATATTCTAGGTCAGTTTACTGAGAAAATTAAAGCTCGTATTGTGCGGCAATGTCCAAGTTCTTCAAGGGAGCTGTGAGCTCTGACTCGTCGTCAGAGTCGGATGCTAGTGATGATGATGCAGTGCAAGAAGTACAGCAAAACAAACGGATAACAATGTGAAAAATTTTCAGCTTTCATATTTTTCAAAACTATTATGATTTTATTTATTAAGTGCTCGCGACTTTGCCTATCCCAGTGATAGTGAAGATGAGGAGAAGCGTGTTGTGCGAGCACATAAGGATAAAAAATTCGACGAGCTTAAAGATTTCGTTCGGCAAGTTAAGAATGCTAAGAATAACAAGGATTTCACAAAAATTCTGTCAAGTAAGTATTTACTGAGCTCTGTACTAATTATGCTTATTCTCATGAATAATGTGCTATGATGAATTATTTCTAAACTAATTTCTTCAGACAACTATATGTATAGTGTTCTTATTCAGAATATTCTCTTTATAAGTACGTAGTATCAATATCTGTCCAACCTGTTGCTAATCACAAATTGTTTTTTTTATCACATAAGATATGATCGAAATTTGGTTGTAATTTATTTTCAGCATTTGATGATCTCGTGCGGGCTTACGATAAATCAAAAACTGTGTTTGCGCGTCAGAATATTTCTACCCCTCGTTTTTATATAAGGTTTTTGAATTTATAGTATGCATAAAAAAGTAGTAGAACCAATAATAACAAATGTTTAAATTCAGATATCTTGTCGAGCTTGAAGATTTCATCAATAGTTTTTGGGAAGATAAAGATACTAAATTGGTATGTTATACATTTTTACCTGTAGTAATAAATTTAATCATCTTTTGTTTAACTATATTTGATCTAGGCACTGTCAAAAAACAACGGAAAGGCTCTTACTAATCTCCGTCAAAAGTCAAGAAAATATGCCAAAGAATTCGAAGATAGGATTGCTGACTATCGTGAAAATCCTGATCCAATGGGTTATGAAACTCCAGAAGAAGAAGTAGATGTGAGTATTAAATTTAACTTTTGACGACAGTATATTTTATATTTGGTCTCGAAACTCAGGTGGAAGAAGATGACTCCACCGAATCCTCACCTGTGAAAGTCATTCCTAAAGTTGATCATAAGGAAAAAAAGAAAGGTGTACGACAGTTAGATTCAGAAAGCGAGGTAAGGAATAATATAGTAATATTTGTACATGTTTAAGTAAAAAATTTTCTACGTAATGTTAGTATATATCCATTTAATTATTAAGTGGTTTTAGTCGGACGATGAAGATGAATGGTCTTCTGATACGGAGTCATCGTCTTCTGACTCAGATGTAGATTGGGACACTAAAAAAATGGAAGATCTCAGACGATACTTCCTGAAGTATGGGATTGTTATTATACTGAAATATCTTAATACTTATTAGAGTATATAACCCTATAGGAAGGAATTTCGGGGGGATGATGCTGGAGGGGCAGACGATAAGAAAGCAGGCAGAAGGAAGCAGAGAGATCAACAAAATAAGCAGAAGGTATGTGTATTTATATTTAATTATTAGCAGATAATCTTCTTTTAAGTAAAATAAGATGATTCTTCATTGAAGGCTCTTGATTTTATCGATGATGAAGACGATGGCGAGGGTGAATGGACACCAATCACCAAGGAAAAACAAGTGCAATTGTTTGAGCCTAAACAGGACGTTACCCACGAGGTATACACTACTTTGGTTATTTTAATTAACTCATTTCACTGGTAATATCCTTCCCTTTATTTTAGTTTAATGAAAAACGATAGTTTCTAGTACTTATTTTCCTCAGAAATTGTTGATCGTTCAGGCGTTTATTATAGTCTCTATTTTGATAAATTTAACCAAAAGGTACTTCTAAAAATGTAAGTTATAATTCGCAAAATGTTCTATGTAACAGTATATTCTTAAGGCTATGATCAACAAGCTCACTGAGGTAATGGCTTCGCGAGGTCGATTAGGCACAAACAGAAAACATCATGTTCGTCTTCTTCAAGAACTATACAAAATTGCCGAAGAAGTATGTATAGTTTCTTTCTTTTTGTGAACAAGTGTGACTTTTTAAACGTGATTGAGAGAGTTTATTTAATAAAACTGAATGACAACAGATAAAGCACGGTTTAATAATTTAATAGTTTTTTTTTGTAAATGACAGCAACTATAGGTAATATTAAGCAAATAACTTCGACAAAATAGTAAAATTATGTAAGTATTATCCATTTGTAGATTAACACATTAATTTTTTGTTCTTATCTAAAACTTTTTGTCAGAAAAAGCTGGGTGCAGGGATATTGGTCAAAATTATGTTTAACATAATTTCCTCACTTTTTGAGCTAAATACCAAGATCAGTGACTTCATGGAATTTGGGAATTTTAGCAAGTACGTATTTACAAATTGAAAATTTTCATTCACTTCATATTTTAATATTAATTAATTATGTAGAACGCTTGGTGCAATCACTGATCTTCTCGATATGCTCATTGAAAACCCTAATGTAAAACTATCTGTAAAATACACTGAAGAAGAGGAGAATCTCAAGGTTTGTTTCGATACTTTATTTTACCTTATGTTCGAAAAATTATTGGTGTTTGTGCAGAATTAAGTGGGTATATATTTAAGCAACTAGATAATAGAAAATTACCAATATTCAGGATGACTCGGAACCGTATAAGATTCAAGGATCTTTGCTGATGACTGTGCAGAGACTCGACAATGAGTTGACCAAAATCCTTCAAAATGCTGACTGTCACTCAAATGACTACATCGAGAAGTGTGTATTCTATTGTTGTAGTTTCACGTTAGGTAGGCATGGCCTGTAATTATCATAATGCATTGATTTTCTTCATCGTATTTAAGCACAGAAATTTTACCTCAGGCTAAAGGGAGAGAAAGATATATGTGTCCTTATCGAGCGAACTGAGAAGTATGTGGAGGAACGTATTCATTTGGGCATATTTGACGTTGATGAAGTCTGCAAAGTATACATGATGCGTATCGAGCATCTTTATTATAAGGTTATTTGTTGATTTTTAGTGTTTGTCTGCATTCTTTGTAATTATGTACTCGAGAAGCAAGGAAGTTAATAGTTAAACAAATTGATTCGAAGTTTTTTTATTTAGTATCAGGATAACTATGAAGGCGAGGATAATGTAACAGATATTATGGACCGACTGTGTAAAAAGATTTACTCTATGGATGAAGAAAAGCGATTGCGTCAGCGGGCAATGCTTTGCCATGTCTATTGGTTAGCACTGCATGATCAGTGGCACAAAGCAAGGGATTTAATGTTGATGAGTCACCTTCAAGCCATTGTTGATCACTCTGATACTGATACTCAGGTAAATTTGTATTGCATAAATACAATAGCTATATTCGTTATTCTTACATTTCAGATTCTTTATAATAGAACAATATGCCAACTTGGTTTATGTGCTTTCCGTCACGGTTTCATCAAGGAAGCTCATCAAGGGCTATCAGAAATACAGAATACACAGAGAGCCAAAGAACTACTTGCTCAAGCTGTAGCTATGAGACAACATGAAAGGACTGCTGAACAAGTTGATATTGACTTTCATTTAATTTTATTTAGGACAAATATATTAAATGAATCAAAATCACCTGTTTATATGATCTTAACTTATAGCATTTAAAAATGATTTTTCAACTATTAGTCTTAATTTAGGAAAAGGTCGAACGTCAACGTCAGGTGCCATATCATATGCATATAAATGTAGAACTAATGGAATGCATATACTTGATTTGTTCAATGCTGTTGGAAATTCCTCACATGGCAAGTTGTGAATTTGAGATGCGGCGTCGACTTCTTAGTAGAAGCTTCCATTACCAACTCAAGCAAAGTGAAAAGGTAAAGTCGAGGTTTTTTTCAGTTTTGTTCTGGTTACTTTTTTTCGTAGCGGCAAAATTTTAGCCAATTTTTTTAGGCGTCTCTTGTTGGGCCACCCGAAAATACTCGTGAACACGTTGTTGCTGCATCAAGAGCAATGTTAGCTGGTGACTGGAAAAAATGTCGTGATTACATAGTAAACGATAAAATGAATCAGAAGGTGAGATTAGACTCATTTAAGTTTCATCAAAGAAATGAATAAAACATTAAATTTTTATTTCTTCTATAAATAGTTGATTAGGTTTGGAATCTCTTCCGCAATGCTGAGAATGTAAAAGACATGGTAGTACGCCGTATTCAGGAAGAATCTCTTAGGTACCGTTACATTTTTTATCCATCTGGGAAATTTCTTGAGTTTTCATCATGTTATGTTTTAATTACAGAACCTATCTTTTAATGTATGCAACAGTTTATACAACTGTTTCTCTTCGGAAACTTTCTACTTTGTTCGAACTAGAAAAAAAACAAGTTCACAGCGTTATAAGGTTTGTATCATCTATTTTAAAGAGTATTTTTTAGTATAAGCTTACTTTATATGATTTTCAGCAAAATGATTATTCAAGAAGAATTGTCTGCAACATTAGATGAACCTACTGATTGTTTAATGATGCATCGTGTGGAGCCATCACGTTTGCAAATGCTTGCACTAAACCTAACTGACAAATTACAGCAATTAGCTGAGAATAACGAGCAAGTAAGCTTGTATTGCTTTTGATCTCGACTTTCATTTTTATAGTTGAATTTATTTTTCTTAGTGTGGAGATTGATGTTCAATTTGATTATAGGAGAAGTTATGCAGTGGGGGTGACTGTGACATTGTATATACCTTAAATTTATTTTTTTAAGATTTTGGAGCCTCGTACAGGAAGAACTGGATACGCAGGACCAGGTACATGGTTCCCTGGAAGAAGTGATAGACAAGGAGATAAACAGAAAGGAGAACGCGGAGGAAATTACCAGGTTAGTAAGATTGATGAAGGGTGGGATTTAGTTTGACTGATTGCTTTGCTGTCATCGTTCTCTTAAGGGATATAATTTCCATTGATTTCCGGCCATTTCGTTGGTCACTTTATCATTCTTAGTGTAAAGAAATTTCTGTTGCGTTTCAGGGTGAACGTCGAACTGGTCAATCGGAGAGCCATAGTAAGCGTCAGTGGGGTACGCAGAGTAATTCACAACGACGTAGGGAGTCGCAGAAGTCACGCTTCTAAGATACAGCATTTTTGTGACAGATGTGTGGTGACTTGCGGTTCGCGCTCGCATTATGATCCTTGTACTATGATCTGTATTACATAGGGACTATTTAAGTGAAATTTAAATTTCCCTATTTGGGTCATTCGTTCTATTGGTTATAACGTGGGCGTATTGCATTGTTATTGCTTCGGTATTATGTAGTTTTTTCGACTGCTTTTTATGATGTAGTCGATGCAGTTTAATTGTTCCCTGAGGTCTTGTTGATTTTTATTTTATAGATCTTCTGAATTATATATTGTTGCCAATGGGATTGTTTTGACAGTGTTATTGATTAACATCTATTTATTTACATAGATCGTAAACATGGTGATGTGGGAGCGTAGTGTTGTTGGCACTTACATTTATTTCACTGAAAGAATTAATTAAGAGTCCCCTCAGGTCAATAGCAATTAATTTGCAAATGTTGGTCTTTAGAATATGACAGAGCATTGTTATCGGTTATGCGCGTAAAAGAGATAGGGCAGAGAGTCAGAAGATTGGGTGTCTTGACTGAACCGTGCAGTCGCGGTATTTCATCGACAAGGTATGGACGCATTTGATCAGGTGAGACGTTTCTGTTTACTAGCCCGAAATACTGACTCCTAGATCCTTATGAAGGGCTGTGGCACTAAATGTGTGTAAGGAGCGGAGAGGGTAGCTTGGTGTTTTCTTGAGATAATTGTAAAATTTCGGACTTGGGATATGTTGATTTCTTTAATCTAATGAAGCAATAATTATGTAGACTAGTATTCTGTTATTCCTAGTCTGTGATTGTTACAGTACAATATTGATCGTACGTTGATTTCGAGGGGGAATAGAAGCGGGTCAGTCTTGTTTGTATCAATGCTTTTAAAGAAGTTGCTTGTGAATGTTGTATGCTTATAGTAGCGTTAAATGAGTAACAAATTGCTTCTTTGATTAGTGATATCATATTCTAAAAATACCCTAATCTTTGCTAAATATGTTCCGCTATAGCGGTCAGCTTAGCTAAGTGCTATTGTCTCTCCTGTGGCTAATGGCGTTCATGCCCGTGGGATTTCAAAAGATTTTGCCGGAGATCGATAGACGGGCTTTTGCATGCGAAGTGTGCCTCTGAAACACCAATTACAGCTCACACATAGTTATCAAGTGACTATTCCTTCTGTTCTCATTATCATAGCTGTGTGATCCCTTTCGGTGGAGATCTCACTTTCAGTCATTGTTTTACCCAGGATGTACTATGGACTACTGTATCTATCTTCAATTCGATGTGATTATTAAGTTCTTATAATTCATTACTTTTCATGTTTTGTATTATGATACTTAATTGCGACATTTTTTATATCTTTTGCCGCTACAGTTCTGTGAAGTTCTTAAATTCATGTACTTTTCCTTAATAAGTATGCTAAATATTGTGGAAAATTGGACGTTCTATGACTTTTGTTCTAATTGTTTTGCTGCTGTAAATTTCTTATTCACTATTCGTTTCGTAATTCTGACATTGGGCACTTACGTAATTTTCCAATTATTTTTTTCACTTTTAGAACTTAGAGTTTGCAGGCAAAGAAAAGACTGACAAAAGTAATAGCTAACATTGTCATGATATTTAATTCGATCAAGAAAAAGTACCTTTGTTTAAATAAATGCATAATGATATGACGAGTTTCGACTTGGTTAAATCACTTATCTATGTTGAATCTTGCTATTAACATCGTATACTTTTATCAATATTAATGCGATTGGCTCTTTTCACTGCAACTAATTCCTCTCGTGGTATTTCAATGTGTTCCGTTAACATAAAATAGAGCGCGTCACTTTATCACCATCTCTTATTTAGCATTGAAATTAGAGACTGGAATTGGTTGCAAACAAGTGTAATGAACTTCCAATTTTGAGAAGTTCATGGCAAATGTTATGCAGCACTTTAATGTGTAGAACTAGAGAACTATTGGTAGAGATGCATATTAGGGCAGGAGCATAATGACCACAAATCCATAATTGTTAGCCACTGCTATTGTTAGGATTCATGCATATTCATGGAGATGATAGATGGATGGCATAAACTGAACTCAATTATTATTGATAGACATTTCTTCCCTATGAAATCCGCTAACGACTTTACAAATTTACCTTTATTTTTGTACTTTATTCATTTTAATTTCAAGTTTTGAAGGTTCCGCAAATATACCTAAAATAATATCTCAGGCGAAAATTGTAGGAAATTTCAGCTATGAGGAATTACCTTTTCTTGATTCGCTATAATTATCCAAGTAGCATCTATTAAGAATGGGGCTTTGAATCAGGTTCCATATCTGTTTTTTGTTAAAACCGTATTTGCCACCGAATTTTTCTATTCATATAGACGGTACTATGAATGCTTTAAATACGAGGATAATTGTATGGAATATTATTGTTATAATATTATTCCTTTTCAAAACTCCACTATATTTGTAATCCGATAATTTGCCTCTTATTATAGTGAATAAGATGTGTTTCGACCTGGAATTTCTACCTCTCGATAGCACTTAAGGCATAACACTATTAAAGTGAAAGTACATTTTGCATTTATTGGTCCCTCATTTCTATATAACTGAGATGTTCATGAATTTAAGTCTTTAGAACACCCTTTATAGTATTGATTTGCTCTTGACAAGTTTCCAAGTATTCTATTAATAACTAATAGGCATTCAAGTCAGTGGTTTTTTTGCACTTAGATATTCATATTTATTATAAACCTGCTTTCTTTCAGCTTAAATACCAAACGGGTTTCGGAAATGAATTTGCTTCGTCTGATCCAAGAGTTCCTGATGCTTTGCCAGTAGCTAGAAACTCTCCACAAGTAGGTGACAACTTGTTTTTCTATTACTGAGGTCTAGTTAATGTTTTATAAGTAAAACCTAATAAAATTTAACCATAGTCTAATATTCATTTACAAATACAAAAAAAACTGCCACCATGTCAATTTTGAGTGGTTCTGGTAAGCCATAAGTATCAATCTGCAATTTTTTTATTAGAATATGGGATAACTATCATTTTAATAATGAGTCATTTTAATTATTAAAATCGAAAATGTAGTTTTCTACTACCACTATTTCTACAATTATATTATAGCTTAATAATGAAAGGGAGCTTGTTTATAGATTCTTATTTATTTAGCTTTCGATACTTTTATTATGAACGATTTATTTGGTAAAACTTCATAGCAATGTTTTCGAAGCATTTTTAAAATAATTTTATAATATATGTGCATAACCAATTTTAATTTAGCTCTAATGTTCAGTTTTAACAAATACGTCTAGATTGCCTATATTTTACCTATTCAAGTTATGGATTATGAATAAGTAGTTAGAATGCTTTTTCATTCTAGGTTTGTCCTCATTCACTTTATGCTGAACAGTTGAGTGGAAGTGCATTCACTGCTCCCAGGAGAAGTAACAAAAGAAGGTTGGCCTTATTTTATAACTTATTATCATTTTTTATTCTCAAACATGTACTTTAACTAAGATTTCAACCTCCTTTTTAATGCTTTTTATATGATTTTCAATTTGGTTATAAGAAGTATTTCGAGCGGTTAATGAACTAAAAGCAATGCTAAATCAGTCTAAACGGATTTCCAAATTAGTTTTATCGTTGTTCTCTTTGTCTGCTTCCCAGTTGACATTATGATTGACGTAATTGGTAACTATAATAGAAGAGAATGTGGAAACGAACGCAGTCTGTTGTCGTAGAACTGAAGGGTTGCTTTGCTTACTCTTATATCTCTGTATTATTTGAATTGAGCGCCTTATTCTGCGAGCCACCATAATTTAATTTACGATTTCGTCAATGGTTTTCTCGTTAGTCAAGAGTTTTCCTAGATATATTGACTACTGAAGTTGTCTTACTACTTCTAGTTCACCAATTGTAATTATTTCTTCTTAGGAATGCTGGGTGATTACAATCATTGAAGAATTTTACTTTAAGGAGTTATAGATAAAGTGGGATCATAAATTCATTTTTGGTGAGAGGGACGTATATTTTACTTGACAACAAACCTCCAACCAACTTACTGTTTTACTTAATAAATAAGTTGAAAAACATTTTTCTTAGTAATAGGTTTTAAAAGAATTTCTAAGTGATATATTTAAAGTGCAATTGATAGTCCGGATTCAAAGGCATTATGTTATAGTTGGCTCTACCGTATCCGGCCATCAGTTATTCATCATCCATTTAAGAAGGTTCTACATCTATCCAATAATAATTTCACAAATAAGTTCAATGATTTTGAGCCAACTCCGAATCAGTATAGGTGGCATCCTTTTGTGCTGCCAGATACTGAGGGTGTGGATTTCATTGAAGTAAGGAATTTCCGATTTTATTGTCTCGAGTTAAATATGTATGCCATTATTTATAAGGTTATATTAAACTTTTTACGATGGCTTCAGTAATAGTGTATGAAATGCCACAAATTTAAAAATCACAATTGATATTCTAATACAGGGCCTTTATACAATCTGTGGTGGAGGCGATGTAGTATCTCGTAACGGACTCGCCATTCACCAGTATGGGTGCAACTCGTCTATGGATGGAAAAGCCTTTTACAATTCAGATGGGGATTTTCTTATAGGTTTGTTTTCCCATCACCTTGGTTTATGTAAGTAAGTGATGTATTTTTTAGATAAGAATATAAAAAATCGTGACTCATACCGTACTTATCTAGAAGTTTTTAAGCAGTATTGTTTTCATACTTCTTAGTGCTGTATCTCCTAAAGTATCTAATTATTTGGTTATTCGATTTACTAAATTTTTCCAGTACAAACTTTTCGCATTTTTTGACAACTATTTATGAATTTTTCTGCAGCAACTGATACCATTTTTCATCGTAGTATCTAAATTTTTCCATCCTATTTTAGTAATACTTATAAAAGTACCATTGTAGCATTTGATAGGTATTAATATGGTATAGATTAAGATTTTCTTTAGTTTAAAATCTTGTTGAAGTATGGTTCCTATTTTAACTGACAATCAAGAGCATGAAAAATATTGTTATTTTATAATTTGTGAAAATTTTCAGTTCCACAACAAGGAGAACTAGAAATTACTACTGAATTTGGCAGAATTTTGGTGAACATTCAAGAAATCGTAGTGATTCCACAAGGTAAGCAAAAATCATTGAACCGAGGTCTACATAACATAGCATTAAATTTTGAAAATGTCAGATGATTCGCCAGTTGGAGTTGAATCTTGTTAACATAAGTTTATAATTTATCTACTTATTTACGAAGATTCTATCCATAATCTTAAGGAATTCAATTTTCTAGGTGTGCGATTTTCGGTAGCCGTACGTGGACCATCACGTGGCTATATACTTGAAGTTTATGGAGCTCATTTTCAACTCCCAGATCTGGGACCAATTGGTCGGTTAAAAGTGACAAAACTACAGTATAGTACTGTATCAACATTATTTATTTTAGGGGCAAATGGCCTTGCAAATCCACGTGATTTCGAAACCCCAGTGGCTTGGTTTGAGGATGTCGATAGTCCATTTACAATATACAATAAATATCAAGGAACATTTTTTTCTGCTGAACAGGTGAGGGATCGCGTATAACTAAATAGCATTTTGAGAAGGTATAAAATTGATAATAGATAAAATGAGAGTAGAAGTATGGAAAGTGTGATACTTATATGCGGACTAGTAAATAGAAATATGCAAACTGTGAGAAGGATTAAATGAGCTGTAAGAGCTGTAACCTTCTATTAGGACCACTCTCCATTCGATGTAGTCGCGTGGCATGGAAACTATGCTCCGTATAAATACGACCTGCGTAAATTCAACGTCATAAATTCAGTTTCATTCGATCACTGCGTAAGTAATCTTCAGATTCACCTTGTTCGTCCTATTTGATCCTTTTTGCATACACTATTATTAATAATGACAATTATTAACTTTCTATATATTTGAATTCTAAAAATCGAGAATAGATTACTAATGATTTTTATTTCAAATTTTCAGGACCCCTCAGTTTTCACCGTCCTTACTGCCCCTTCTGTTAAAGAGGGAACTGCTATTGCCGACTTCGTTATTTTCCCACCACGATGGGGAGTTGCTGAAGGCACCTTTAGACCTCCATATTACCACCGTCAGAATAATTTTTTTTGTTATTTCTTTTTGACTGTCCTATGTATAGCGTGTGCATATTTATGTATGCAGAGATGAGAATCTAAGCTAATGCTTTTTTTCTACACCTTTTTAGATAATTTGCAGTTTTCCTATAAACACATGGATTTAAGGTAATTGCATGTCAGAGTATATGGGTTTAGTCACTGGAAGCTACGAGGCTAAAGAAGGTGGATTTAAACCAGGAGGTAAATGCTTCCTGAAGCTACTTACAGTCTTTTCTCATTTACAAATAATAATATTTCTAATTTTGTAATATCCCCATCATTCATTTTTCATCGCTATAAATCGTATGTTTACTCACTTCGTATGCTTTATTTCAGGAGGTTCGCTTCATTCGATGATGACTCCCCATGGTCCTGATGCTTTTTGTTTTGAGAGGGCATCCAACGAGATCCTTAAGCCACAGAGAGTAGCGGAGGGCACTATGGTACGTATAATTTATATATAATTATTATATTTAGTTTAAATGCTGAGAAACAGGTGGCTATTAAACAGCAGATTATCATCAACCAAATTTATTTATGAACCTACAGATATCTATCTGCCGACTACTGAAAATATTTATGCAGTAGTTAAAATTCTAAGTTCTGTCAACTTGATCCTATTCAAAATATTTAACCGACGCCTGAGATAGGTGCTCTTCGCAATACTTCGCATCTATTGTGTAGAATTTAACTGAGCAGATTTTCGATTCACATAGAAGGGTAATAATTAACTGTTATAACATTGTTAGGTATTTATTTCCAACTGATTCTCTCTAAATCTTAGTATGAGCTATGTGGATGGAGTTTTTACAGTTATGCGAACCCTTGCATCATATGGCTCAGGTTGCTACAGATCATAGCTCACACTGCTACTTGCTCAGACTTAATTTTGGTGTATTAAATGAACTATATGGGTGTGTGGATAACTAGGGATAATCCTTAAGTATTGATGGGGCTTAGACAGTAAATATGTCGTTCAGCTGGGTTATGTTATTTTACGATCATAACTGAATTTGCTACTAAGCCTACTCAGCAAACCTGTTGTTTTGTGAGAACAAATAGATGTTTGAATTACTAACTGGTTTTAGATTACTGGTGGATTGTATGTTTTAATGCTTAGTTTTCAGTCATTTATGTTCGAAAGTTCTCTAAACATGGTGATAACTGACAAAGCGAAAGTAGAAAATGTGGATGAGAACTATTATATGGATTGGCAGCAATTGAAGAAGCACTTTAAACTACCGAAGTAGGTGAAATACACGAATGGATATTTTTTTAAAGGTTTATTTTAATATATTAATGGTTATTATTTCATACAAACATTTTATGCTTCTAGTTCATCATATCCAACTTCTCTGCCTTCTCAATAAAGTGCCTTCAAAAAGACGTAGAATTAATAAAGTTTAATCAGTTTATTTTCAACTATATTTTTGTTTCTGTCATAAAAGTAACACAATAAATAATTAATAAAATATGTGAAATGACAGTTTGCATTATAGAAGTTGGTAATTAACCTCTGCTATTTACGCCATATAATATCACTTGTTTTCTAGGTGTATTATTTTGTTTCTAATCATGTAATTAAAGATCTGTCCATGAATGTCAGTGCTTCAAGATCCGATCCAGGAGCTAAAAACGGTTATGCTAAGTATCAGATAAGGTCCTCAGGTAAGAACTTTAATATTAAGAGATATTCTAAGTAGTTAGACGAGATCAGTTATTAGTAAACTTGTGTGTGTGGTCATCGACTTTAGTGGCTAAACGTTTGGGTCGCGTTATGACGCGCATAAAAGGCTAATCAGAGAATTCGATTGATCTCTTTATGGCAGAAGTTTCTAACAATTTCGAACAGACTTAGAAGTACCATTGAAATTTTTATTTAGTGCCTATTGATTTTTTTGTTTTGCCTAACCCACGCATAAGGAAAAATTGTTGTTGTATAATGCAGCTTTCAACATACAAACAGTAAAAAAATTTTTTACGATAACTATTTTCATCTAGAAAATAGGCAAGATTCGTAATTACTAGACCAGAAATTTAGCAGTGATTTTTAAGCCCATTTCCTCTTTATCAGCGTCCACAGTTTGCTAGAGGTTGTGCAAATATTGTGGTTTATTTTAACGCCTGTAATTGCTTTTTTTCTCCCTGTGTGAAGCGCTGGAAAGTAGATAAACAGTCTATTGACCAACAATATGATTATGATTAATTAGTGTTTTAAACATTTAGAATGTTTTTGTTTTCTAGCCTCCGAAATACATTTATGAATTAATTCCACCCACTGAGAAAACCGTGCATTTGATTCACAAAAAATGCAATTAATCATTTAGTAACACCGCTTGCTCCTATATCTCACTTTTTTCCTTATATTGCTTTGATTTATTATATTTGGTCTATTTTACTGTTAGATATTTTATTATGCAGTAGGAAATTGGAGCTATAGAAAACATGGGAAACAAAAAACGAGATAGCAATTAAAATAAAATAAAAGTAAGACCTAAATCGACAGGACTTTATTTGTTCTAAATTCTAGTTACACTTGAAATTTGCCGAGAGAAAATAAGTAAATACTCTTCTAGGTATTCCCCGCGTGCTTGCGAACGAATCGGAAGTGTTTACTTTAGATGACCATAATTATGGATTAGATCAGAGAATTGCTGTATTAAATTCGAGGTAAACATTGGGTGTTGGCTTAGTTTTATGTTTCTATCATATTATTGTAGAGACGATGAATCAGTAAACTGTGAGAAAAGTCGTCTAGTAGACTGCCCTTTAGATAGTGATGAAGAGAAGGAAGAGACAGTGGGGAAAGAAGTAGGACAGAATATCAGGGCACGCAGTAAGTTGGCTTATACTTCTACTTATATATGACATAATCATTAATTACTATACATATACTGTACCTATTCATACGCACCATATTTAGAATTTCAATTACAGATACTGGGTCCCTAAAAGAGAGATCTCGACTCACAGATTCTTTTGACTTAGACGGCGAGTCTCTTTCTGACGATCTAGATCTCCTTCCTCCAGCTCCAGGAATACCGAATTCAAATTGGAAAACGAAATTCAAGTCATTAAATTGTTGCAATCCTAGGATACCTAGTAAATGTACCGTCATGTAGGTTCAAATGAGTCTAGCGCTTAATTGTCAAGAGACTTTTGAATCCTAATATTTTTAAGGAATTATCTCCGCGTAACAGTGTTTCACGAGAGCACCACACAAAAGTAGTTTATTACAAGTAACCTCAAATGTTCATGTCCACGACTTGAAGTCGTATGGAATGTGTTCCAACTTTTTTGTCTTAAACACGTTTGCATTTAGAAAATCTACAAAGCAATCATAACATTCCCATCACAACAAGTGCTTTCCACTATACAAGGAGTGAAAATCATGACAGTTCTAAGAAATGCGAAAAAAATTATTATAGGATTTTAAGAAATTACAAGTTTCCGAATGTCTCATTAGAGAATAATTATTTGATTAAGTAAAAACCTCTACCTCTCGTGAATCAACTGAGCCGCAATTATTAATGTAGGTTTAGGGAGAGATTGTAACTAATTATCATGTAACAATCACGTAGAAATTATTATCCTCAGCTTTAAAAGTGATGCTTTATATTGACGTCTCACTTGATCTCCTTTAACAGTTCTAAGCGGGTATTTACACTGATCTCGTTCTACAGTTTAATGGCTCTAAATAATTTATTCAAGTAATTATTAGAATTACCGAAAGTTATTGTCGTCTGCTTTACATAGCAAATTTTTCAGTGGAGTGGAAAATTTCACATTTCAAGATGCACT
>JAJAVP010000349.1:0-16367 GCA_020740425.3 Heterorhabditis indica
AGAATTAGGTACTTCTGAAATAAGTGATACAATAGGAGGTTGTTGCTGAACTATCCTCTCCTGAGAATTTTCGTGAATACTTATGTTTTTAAATGAATAATTCGCTTGACTTACCATTAGACAACACCAAGAAATTAATTGCTGTAGAAACAGTTAGTTATGTTGACTTTAATTTCTTTTATAGTGTGAATAAGCTTTGATATCTTTGCTTTGATAAGGCATCATTCTAGCGTGACCATACCTCATCACAAACTCTAGGTATGATTTGGAACAAAATAATTGCATCACTTTTCTTATAGCGGATAACCTTAAATTTGGTATGTGGTAACTATGGAAATTATGAAAATATAATACAAACAAAGTCAAATTCGCAAAATCTACAATATATTATAATTGTGTTGGTAATTTCTCTCTTAATAAATATCCAAACTACAGCGTTTCATAATGAATCTGATGGAATACAACTAGGCAGGTACATGCCATTGGAAATCCCATAAGACTGTGTACTTCACATGTCAGTTGATAATGCAAATATTACGTCAGTTTCTTACTACAATTATACTACTTCCAAGAAGACAAAATAAATTAATCATTGTACCACTGGGAAATGAAATCAACATTTTTATCTAGATAACAAGGGTATCCAATTGATTGATCTATCCAAATTAATATATTTTACAAACTACAAATATCACTTAAAAAACTTTTTAAAAATATCTAAATTTGCAAGGAACAGTACTCATATACTAAGATCTTTTTTCTTTATTACTTTATATCACTAAGAAATTCGCAACATGAGTGAATACTTCATAAAAAAATGAAATAGAAAATTTCTAGGTACTAATAAAGTATTCAATCACTATCTTCGTCATAGGGAATTACTATTAGTTCCCTTGGAACATCCAATAAGCACTTATGCTTTGTAAATTTTGCGTATGCTGATCGAAGACGAGAGATCAATTCTCCCAGTTCCATTTCTGTCATTCCTGCAGTGTTCCACCATTATTCATCTTATTAGTTTTTTTGAAACTGCAAATCACAGTCAACAGCATAAACAAAAGAAAAATTTATATGGGTCACGTGATATTTCCAAGATTTTACGTATTAAAAATTTTACTTAAGCGATTCAAATGAAACCAGCTAAAAAGCAAATATGCCTTATTTAAATGCTAAAACACTTTTGCTGATATAAGCAAACGATTATCTTGTCAATTCCACAAAATTCTAAAATAGAAAACAAGATAACAATTGAACTGAACGCTTGTTCATATTCTAAGTAAAGCAGTTATTAGATTTATTGGAAGCTGTAAACAAACTAATTCCGCCTTTGTAAATCATTAGACATTCGCTGAAATATTTAAATAAAAAGTAATCACTATGCAATTGCTCATTATCTTCACTTTCATGTTTAGCGAACTTCCTTACTGGTTTGCAGTTTTTTCTAACTATTTATTAAAATCAAAAGAGAATGCATAGCCAAATTTAGCGGACTTAGTATTCATAAACAAAGAGATAAACAGATACATAGGACGTAGAACAGTAATAACATGAACGTCATTATGTAGCTAATTTTTTCATATTTAAGTATATTTAAAGTATTATGATGAGAAATTAGGGGGGATTAGATGATTTTGATAAATTTACGCGGATCAGCAATTATGCTTTGGAGATATGCTACCAAATTTACCGGTGATTTTCCGAAGTAGTATGTAGTAAAGAATACGAAAAAGAATATTTCAAGTTATTTTAATATTAGCTTATGAATTTTAAAGTATTTATGCTTATAAAGCTAACATCACTACAGGTTCACTTACCAATAGCGCAGGCAACATTAAGATAGCCTCCATGTTGTTTGCTTAAATGAGATCCAAAATTGATGAAATCGTGTCCTTCGACTGTTATTTTTTTAGTAGTCGATGTTACAACTCTGAAGTGTACTATGATTTATGTTAAAATTGTGAATGATACATAAACAGTACTTAGAGCCATGTAGATGAAGTGGAATCTTACAGACATACCGCGCTCCGGTGATTCCACGGTTGAAAAGGATTGACCCAAAGAGAGTTTGTTTTTCAGTAGGAATAGAAGACATCGTTAGCGCTGTATTATTTAATAAATTAAGACAACTGACCAAATTTATATAAAGAAACATACCTAGGCTAATATGGTTGTCTTTAACATCATACACGGTTTCACCAATGTCGGCTGCGAACGAACTTATCAATTGCTTCATTTTACGGAAGATTCTACACACAAAACTCATAGCATTATTTTGAATAGAATCCAACATTTATTTTTCATAGATACCTTTTTTGGTGTTCATACGTCTCAAAAAATTTTCTCCGTCCCTGACTAAGAAGGGTAAGAACTAGATCTCGTGAAGGTACAGATGATGCGCGACCTAAGATAAATATATTAACAATATATTAATAACCGGGAGGAAATAATCAGACTACCAAAAATTTTTACCAGGGTAAAACTGGGCAATCGGCATTATGGATGTTTGTTTACATACTCCAATTATAGCACCACCTACAGGAACCTGAATGACGTTATTTAATAATATAATACACTATGTACAATTTAAAACATGTTGAAAATAGACCTGAAAATTTTTGTCAAGTGATTGAACAAATGCATCAATTCTTCCCACAGACCAACCCTGAAAAGCACTAAGAAAGTAACTTCGGATTATTCGGAATTAAGAGAAAATAATACGAACAGCGTTAATTCGCCTTATACATTCTTCGCTTTGCAATCCATATGCATTGTTTACCAAATGAGGAACGTCGTGCAACTGACAAAGTGCAGATATAGCTTCCAGTGCATCAGGACTACGCGGTGCAAAGCAAGAAGACGTTGATAATATGCAGAGTATCTACAATGGAAAACCAACAATAAGGATTTTCGCCATTATTTTGGTCATTAAATAAGGATTTACCTCATGAGCTCTACACTCAAGAATGCGATTAACGCACTGTGTATCCGTGATAAGAGCATCGCCTTCACGAACTGGATCAACAATTATAGGTTCAAAACCTAGATACAAGATGATTTGACCAATACGTTAACATAGATATACTTATTTCCATACTAATACGACTAACCAGCATGAAATATAGACTTGAAACAGGATTTTTGGTCAACTCGAAGCCATATTACATATTTGGCACTAGGTCGAGATTTTCTCCAAGAGCCCATACATAGAGAAAGAGCCATGCCAGTGCACACAGGAACAACAAGAGCCGCCTTGCACGAGGTCACTCCTATATATAGAAAGAAAAATAGTATATTAAAAAAAGATTCAAGAGTTTTTCAGCACTAAAAAAAGAAAAGAAAGTGTAAGCAACCTAAATCATGTAAAGCCTGAAGAGCAAACTCGTTGGCCAAACAGGCTAGCATTGATGATCCTAGAGCTTTCGGTTGGATATCGCATATATTTCCACTTCTACCTATGCCATGCGTCAAACTAAATGCATAAAGTAATCTTGAAATACAAGGAAATATAAAAATATAAAGGCTATGCATCTAACTTGCAGTGTAGTCTCTGCACATATGAGCATGCAACCCGACCCTCACGCTCTCCGGCCCCAACAGGACACTGGGATTACAAAGGAATTATGCACAGCACCGTTTTTAAAAACTAATTCATTACACTAACCATATCAACTCTGTTATTTGTATCATGACATGCAATCCAAGAAAGAAAAAGGTCAAGTGCATGGTCAGACCAACCCTCTTCAGGTATACGTTTCTATATGGAAAGTAGTCACAAAGTGAAGATATTAAAGGTACTCAATAAAAAAAACATAGTTGATACAAACAATCCAGTTCAAATCAGGATCTATAAAAAGTAAGGAAATTTTATTTACCTTTTCCCATAACGTATTCAGCAATTTGTTGCTTGATTTAGCAACTATCCTCGAATACTCGTTTTCTGTTTTACCAAAGGCTGATGTCATCTCATGCTGGTTTAAACACAAAGAAATACAAAAATCACTGAAAAAAAGAAGTTCGAGAGATATTACGAAAATAGAAATATGGAATACATGGTGATTCAAACAAATTGACTTCCGGCGCATAGCAGATTTCAAAAAGACACCCAAATAGTGAGATAATTACATGGAGATGCAACAGAAAAATGAGTAACTAGACATAGCAATGCATTTATTCACTAACTTAAATCAGTGAGTTGAATTTTAGACAATGAAAGGTAAGGAAGTGGTATGAACATAAGTGTTTACAAAACATCAAGTCAATATGCTACCAGTAGTACTTCTAACGAAGATTTTTATCGTTCAAGTGGTGCCAAGCCAAGTTTAGATCGAAGCATATTCGCCTCATTAATTTCGCGCTCTTCATCTTCTTTCGAAGACTTTTTACTCTTCTCTTCTCTGTCTCTCTCATCACGTCGACGATCCCTGTCTCTATCAGTTCTATCTCGATCTTTAAGAAAACCAATTTTTGGAGAAAAGAACATAGATATGCAAAGTAATAGTTATATTGACATTCACGTATTACTCTCACCTCTTCTATCTCTTTCTCTGTCTCTATCTCTAGAACGGTCTCTATGCCTGTCTCTATCGTGTCTGTCCCGATCTCTATCACGAGACCTTTCTCGTTTGTCTCTTCGATCATCTCTTGTCTCTCTTTCCCTATGCTTCTCCTTCGCCCGCTCTCTTTCACGAGAACGTTCTCTGCTACGACTCCTACGTCGTGAGATCAAACGTGGTTTCTCCTACAAAGTTATCATTGCGTAATGCAACTAACAAAAATAGTGGATAACAAAATAAAATAATGTACTCGCTTTCTTTTTCTCTCTCTTTTCCCTTTCATCTTCACTATCTGAAGCACTTATTGCATCAAGATCCTCATCTAATATGCTCCTGTAGGATTCTAATTCACCAACTTCTTCTAGTGCCTGTCGTTTCTAGAATAAAAGAATAACACTTGAAAAAATAAAATTTTACATAAACTCTTATAAAATCTACATTTTTATAGGGCTTAAAAGCTATAGAGTAAAACGGCAGTTAAGGAAACAGGAGAGTAAAATATTAATTCCATGCAGATGGATAGCATACTTGAAGACGGGGAAGCTGAATGTCACAGTACCGTTCTTCACGAAGAAGATTATCAATGAATTCATCCATATGTACCAACTCAAAACCTGGAATTCCTTCTTTCTGAATTCTTATGATTTATTAAGCGATTTGTAAATAGCAATAGTTATACTAACGTCCTTGTTTATTCATATAGCGAAGTTTACGATAATCATTGAATAGTGGTTCAAGGTACTTGTAGATTTCCACTGAACTAAACGTCAATCGAAGATACATCGCACCAAGTGCTCTAGCATATCTAAAAACAGACTTGACAGATAGAAGTAGAAATAATAGCACCTCTATAATACTCACTTGCATTGTTCCTGCTGAATGAATTCAATAATTATTTCCTTATCAGGTTGGATTTGAAGCATCTTGAGAGCAAGACAAAGAAATGGTGTGGGCTTCACATTCCCGGCATATATACCTCCTATATATCGCAGCTCAACTGCTCTGTCAACCACAAGATCAGCTGAAAATTTACTATGTATTAAAAATTGTGCAATTATAAAGACAACTAGCATTTCATACCACTTAAAGCAAAGCAATGTTCTTTCCAATATTTGCTGTCATATATACGATGTCGAATAATCTTCTCAACCAGAAACTGTGGGTTGGTACCTGAAATGAAGAAATAGCAAAGATTTGACAAAGTATAGAATAACAGTGAAATAGAACCTTTGACCGTATGAGCATCCTTGGCCGTACGATTTGCCATCTACAATGATATAACAGTAGTGTTATATAGAGTAAAAAAATTGATATTTAATAGTATTCTATAAACCAACTAAATAAATAGATCCATCGGTTAAAATTTGATGTAAAAAATACTGTATGATCAAACATTAAAGATCTATTTTCATCAACAATCGATTGTTTATTGAAAACAAAAAACAATTATGTATGAAGAAAATTAAGTGCTACTGATTTACAAGTAAGTAATGCATCAAATAAACGTAAACAAATCAATTATTATGAACAGAAATATGAAATAATAGTTAATTATCCTTGAAACTTTAATATGCCTTCTTCTTCACAATCTCTGGCCTCCAAACTATAGGGTGGGATTCTTCCGTCTGATAAAAAAATGATATACTGTTGTGCTATGAACTTCAAATACTACAGTTAATTGAAAATAAGCTCACTGCTTCATCATCTTCCTTGTACATCTTGATTGTTTTGTCTGCTTCAGCAGTAATCAAACGAAGGCCAGTCTTATCATAGCACATGGCATAAATACCTGCCTCAGAGTCTATAGATCCAGGTTGAGCTTTAGCTTGGATTTTCTATTAAAAAACAATAAATAAGTACAGTGATATTACATGATACTTAGCCTAATAATGAACATTAATTAATCAATTAATGTAATAAAATATTTCCGAATGTTAAGCCCACCGACCTGGAAACAAAAGCCTGACCTCCAATCCCAAAAACACATAGACCCATTATCCCCACCAGAAACTAAAACGCCATCCTCGTTACATGCCAATGAGTTCACTATGGCGTTATGACCCGACAAATTCTGAGAAGTTACCCATATAGTTTAATATATTAAAGAAGTTTAAAAAACAAATAACTAATGTAATTTTTAACTAATACAGTTCCAAATGCACCTGCATAAACTCTCCTTTTGGACATTTCCATTGCTTAATATTGTCCGGAGAGGCTGAGGCAAACATAAAAAGCCGAGGATGTAAAGCCAGAGCGCGTACAGATTTCTATGGAAATATCATCATTTTCAAAAACTAAAAAGATGAATTAATTAAAGAATACCTTATGATGAGTTAGAGTACACATAGATCGACCAGCGGCAAGATCCCATAGTCTAACAGTTGCGTCATGAGAGGAAGTTATTACCTAATATAGAAATCCAACATTTTGTAATTATTGATTAAACTATTTAATACAAATACCTGAGGATCGGCAGCTTGACAAACGACATCGGAAACGGTATTTGTGTGTCCAGCAAAGCAATGAACCTGAGCCTTTGTGCGCATATCCCATACCTAATAAACCCGAAATACCAGGATATTTAACACTTATATCTTTAAACATAAGGCCAAATTAACCAAGAAAATACCCTGGCAGTCGAGTCTCTTGCACTTGTTACCAATATGTCAAGGGTTGGATGGATAGAGAGAGCTTGCACTGCACTAAGATGCCCATGATAATGACGTATCACCTTATTATATTCCAAATCCCAGCATTTAACCTAAACAGCTAAGTGCACCCGATACTAAAAAACGGATAATCTAACATATTAAAAGTTCAATAAATTCAAAACATTTTGCATTGTTTCCTAAATCGCATAAAAATGCACCTGTTTATCCTCTCCTCCGCTAAAAAGAAAAGGATGTCTAGGAGAAATCTTGACAGCGCGAACCGAACTGATATGTCCTGTCAACGAAAGGCGTAATTTTCCAGATGCCAGATCCCAAATCTGAGTAAATTAATCAATAAAACAATATAAAATACAACAAAAGCTCCAGTCTATACTACTCACTTTAATAATTCGATCAGCACCACCTGATGCAAACCACTGATTTTGAGGCTCGACATCTACTGCACGTACCCATCCAGTATGACCTATAGTTTATATATAATTGGTCAATAATAAAATCATATTCAAATTAATTTGTTTTGCAAACTACTTAGAAAATGATTACCTGATATAACTCTGTACAATTTCCAAGGAGCGTGCCACTTAGGTTTCACCATCATCGGAGCCTTGAGAGGTAAGAGCGATCGTGTTGTACCCTCTTCAGTCCGACCTGATGATTGACCAACAGGTAAAACAGAAAGCACATGTCTAAACTTAACTGTCTTTGTAAATAAAAACAATATTTAGGCTTAATGATACTATTACTATTCAAAGACAATTCACCCTGGGCCGTTAGTAACTTTATTTCCTACAGAGTCTGTAATAGCAAGAGAATTTTCTCCGACAATAGTTCCGGTTCCTAATGCGGGTTGACTAGAAGGTAGCTATAAAAATAATTAATTGTCATTGCAATATATAATCAGAGATTTTCCCAAAGGCTTTGGAATTAAAATAGAAGTTATAAAAAATAAATTGCCTGCAACATTTCTTGTTCTCTTCGTTTTTTTGTTTCTTCAACTTGTCGTATAACTGAGCCATACTCAGATTTCCTTTTCATAGAACGCATCAAATTATTCCTAGAAATGAAAACATTGATTAACAGAACGTGTGAAAAAAAACCTCTTAATAATCCTAAAATAGATTTTAAAAAATCCAACCCATCGTCTAATGGTTCAGGAAATGTTGTGTAATCGCTACTGAAGAGATCATGTGTACGCTTCATAGAACGAAACACTAAGTTAAGAAGAGTTTTCTGCATAGGATCCGGTTGTTGAATCCCTAAAATTAGATTAGATTTTATAAAATAAGTCATTTCTTAAATGAAAAGGTGCTTCTCAACTATAGTAATAGTAACTCACCACCTTCATTCTCCTCCATTAATTTATCTGGATGACTGATATCATCGCCACTTGTATTTTGTGGAACTTGAGCCGCCAACATTTCACAATAACTGAACAAAAATAAAGTACAATCATTGAACCCACAATTAAAATTTGACCCTTAACAGAAATACGTCTATTGTATTTGTTTAAATCAAAAGTTGATCCTCGATTTAATTTATCGAAATGAAATCAGAAACTATTATGAGGTTAAAAAAATAATGGATATTATTAACATTAACAAATTAAGCATAAGTATACAAATCTATACAATTTCAAGATTGACTTACACCACAAATGTGTGAACATGGCAAAATGCCAAGAAAAAATTTTTGTTGCTAATTTAGTATTATTGATATTAAATTGAGTTATGTTTAGATAGTGATTGAATTAAACTAAGTGAGTGTAATTATTGTTTTGCTACTAAATTTATCATGTGATTACCGTAAAGTAAAAAACTTATGAATTTTTAACAGCTATAACAGTTTAGTAATAAAGAATTTTTCTGTCTAAAAATTTTAAAACCACTTTGAATGCTCTCAGCTTTCGGTCTATTTTATGTTATTAAAATAACGTTACTTTTAAATTAAAGAAAACGGAACTACCAACACCATTGGACGCATATTGCAAATTACAGACCTATTGGAATGAGTGAATAACAAGGCATTTCTATAATGTGTGCCACTAATATTATACTTTAAACAATTGAGTAACTAATTCTAATACTTGCGCAAACATTCATTTAAGATTGAGAAAATCCACTTTTAAATCCGTCGCCTCTGAATATTGTTTGAAATACTGCGCTATAAAGTAGTAGTTTGATGATAATGGAAAATTCAAATCCAATGTTATAGAAGTGTTTATAGGTAAATTTCGATCATTTGAAGACTGCCTGCTTAGGTTATCAATGATTACACTTTTTATTGACATAATATGAAGCGAAATAAAATTTGAAACGAAAATCATAATTTGCAGGCTGCTGAAACGAAAATTAAGAATAGACGAATTCTATAGTATTTTTCTGAAAATGTCCAGTGACATGTCTTTGGAGCTACTCTCACACCTCTGTATTTTTGGAACAGTTGTGGGCGTTTTAGCTGTGTCTTCTCTTTTAATGTTGGTTATTTGCTAGAATTTTTAGCAGATTAATATAAATGACGTTAAAGATATTTAGGCTTTCTTACTTAACTCCGTGGCCGAAACGAAAAAGATCAGACTTTCTCAGTACTGAGGTAGTCTATGATCCAGAATCAGACCAACAAGAAAGGTACATTTTTCAATATTCTTAGGGTTCTATTTATTTTGCTTAATCGATCTACTGTAACTTATAACTGTTCGCTACCTAAGATTCCATTGTCTACTGAAAGAAAATGCCTCTGATAAACCGACATTCACAAAATCATCTCTGTATCTATCGATTGTGATTCCTGCCATGAACGAGGAGGTCAGAGGCTTGATGTCAAATATATTTGCTATATAGATGAATACATATATTTTTCTAGGAACGTTTGTCTATTATGCTAGATGAGTGCTTGGAATACTTAAGAAATCGACAGCATGAGCATCCTGATTTTACCTATGAGGTTCAAAATGTGACTATAAATAAAATACTACATTTTTAATATTAATTTTATTGAACCTAGATTATCATCGTGGATGATGGAAGTTCTGACAAAACGGCTGAGCTTGGAGTAAAATACGGAAGAGAAACTAATGGAAATGTTAAAGTTCTAAAACTCAGTATAAATAGAGGAAAAGGTGTTTAAATTCATGAGTGGGGAATTGTTTAAGCTAAATTTTAACCATCCATTTCTTAGGTGGTGCTGTGCGAGTTGGTGTTCTTCATTCACGTGGCCAGCTAATTCTTTTCGCAGATGCCGATGGTGCAACACAATTTACTGATATTGATTTATTAGAAAATGAACTTTCACGTATGATTGGAGGGGTACCAATCGATGAAACTTTTCCTGGTATTGCTGTTGGGTCCAGGTTTTTGATAACATATCTTTCAAATTTTTAAATCTTAAGTATTCTTAATTGGCTTGTAGTCTAATGTAACAGCTTGTATATGCTCTTGTGGTTGTTTTTGTGGGAAATTTGTGCATGGTATTTTTGTAGATCACATCTTGTTGCTGAGTCCCGTGCTAGCCGTTCCTTATCACGGACAATTCTAATGCATGGGTTTCATTTATTGGTTTGGATGTTTGCAGTACGTAGCGTCAGGGATACACAATGTGGATTTAAGTTGTTCACTAGAGCAGCTGCTGCAAAAGTTAGTCAATATACTGTCTTCTTATTAATATAGAAATATTTCTAACAATTGTATTAATTTTTTGCGTTTCATTTACAATGCTTTTAACTAAACATTTTAACACTTGCAGTTGTTCCCGGTTTTACACATAGAGCGTTGGGCTTTTGACGTAGAGTTAATATATCTGTGTGAGAAATGGAAATTACCTATAGCAGAGGTTGGCTTGTAAATTCTATTTGTATTTCATCCGTTAATAACCTGGTGTTTATCTTGTTAAACAGACTTCTCAAATTATTTTCCTCTACCAGAAATCTTACACATATAGGTTGCTGTAACATGGCATGAGGTTGATGGATCTAAGATTACGCCTTTTTGGTCATGGCTTCAGATGGGAAGAGATCTTGTATTAGTTTGGTTTCGTTATCGGACTGGGATTTGGAATGATGTATTATCGTAAATATTTTTCTGTTACTAAATTTGTCCCTTATTGTAGAGAATATATACGTGATTGAACATTGCACCTATTTTTGTTAGCAATTTTGGACAATTTGATATTAAGGTGATAGCTGATTCTACATTAGGACTGTTATTAATTAGTTATGCTTTAAGTTCATTGGTCGTTGAATTTAAAAATTTAAAAATATTAAGCTATATTATTGTTTAAATTATTTGTTGTATTGTTTTGTTTTGGGATTTACTGGTGTAAATATCATGTAGGATGATTTTTCTGCAAACTAAACTGTACAGTGTTCCAGTTAATTATACTTGAACCTATCTTTTTGTTCCTTCATATAGTAGTGATGATAAAATCAATTTTTAAAGGAAAACATGGTTTCTAAGCGGAAAAGTCGTCAGGCCGATGGGACAGGTATCTCAGTGGATAGGAAAATAAAAGAGGGTGTACTATTTTCTGACGAAATCAAGCTAGAGGAAGAGAGCATATTAAATGTAAGTGTTCTTTGTTTTGGGTATATTCAAGTTAGTTGACTTATATTTTGTGCAGTTTTAATAGAATTCCCATTGCTGCAAATACTTTTTTAGACATATGACGAGGCGTCAGATTATGCTATTCCATGTCCGCAGTTATTTGATATAAATGTATTCTGTGAAAAGATTGAGGTGAATGTTTGGTCGGACTCTAATTTTTAAAGTTAAATTTATCATATATGTAAAAATAGTATTGATTTAATTCCTTAACTAAGAGATAAATTTGAAAATAGTAGTTGATTTAGCTATTTAAATTAAATAAATTGTCATCCTTATTATCGAATATTATTATACCTTTAAAAATATCTTTGATTAAAGTTTTTTCTTCCATTTAATTATAGATCAACATTGTCCAAGAAAGTTCTGACGGTATGGAACTAGATTTCGATCTTATTAACGTAGAAGCACCAATTGCGAACGCCTTGAGAAGAGTTTTACTAGCTGAGGTATCTTTTCCTTTAGATCGAAAATAAATTTATTCTAATATTTTATTTATTATGCCTTTATGTTTTTGCATTTTATGGTTTTATTTTGTATATTTTATATTGTAGGTTCCGACAATGGCAATTGAGAAGATCTATCTGTACCAAAATACTAGTGTTATTCAGGTAGTAATATCTATTTTTTGATGTTTTAATTAGGTTTATGAGAATTTTAAATATATTTTTGGCTGTATTTTAATTCAGGATGAAGTTTTATGTCATAGAATAGGACTTCTGCCTCTTAAGGTCGACCCGAGATTATTTGAGTTCCCTTTAGAAAAGGTATGTTTTGAAATTTAAAAAAATTTACTTTTCTCAAGCAATCGAAATACGTTGACATAAGTCACAGGATATTCAATCTTGAAGTATTTTTAATGTTTTTTTCAGATGGTGTTTTTAATCTTTATATCTGTACTCCCATTTAGGTAATTGGAATCAACGAACATGGTGTTGACTGTGATGAGGAGCCTCAACCTGACCCTAAGAAACATATCGTATTCAATATTAATGTGATTCTTAGATTTTATTTCCAGTTTTTTTTCTCGCATTATTCAGGTTTATTTAGGTAACATGCACTAAAAATCGTAGTGCACCGACTACAGCCACTGATCCACAGCAGCTATTTCATAATTCATCAATATATTCACGTTCACTCGAATGGAAACCTTGTGGCGACCAAGTCAGTTGATTTATTTACTATTTATGATGTAAATAATATCCATTAAAATAGAACAAGTTCCTTTTTTCTCAAATGATTCCAATTTTCTTATAATCTAAAGGTTTTGGTTTCAAATATTTCTATTTTTTGAAATCCATGTATATAATTTTTTACCTTAAAGTTTACAATTCTTCCATCAAATTTTTCATTGTTTTTTAAAGGAATATTAGGAGTATAGATATTAAAACATTCATAAATATAATACTATTAGAATCTGCTATTCATAAGGGAAAGATTACTTTAGTATTTTAAAACTTTATTTTAAGGCTACTCTTTTCTCCCTGGATCCGCCTCATATGGTGCATGATGATATTCTTCTGGCCAAACTGCGTCCGGGTCAACAGATAGAAGCAAGCTGCCATGCTGTAAAAGGAATTGGAAGAGATCATGCAAAGTTTAGTCCTGTGGCAACAGCTTCTTATCGGTAAGACTTCTAATACTAGTAGTATACTGTTTTTAGTACTAGGAATCCTTTTATTTTATTTTACTTGATTAGTAAGACTACTTGTTTAGATTACTGCCTACAATCCGTTTGTTAGGTGAAATCCGCGGTGAGGCTGCAATTCGGCTTCGAGATTCATTTAGTGAGGGCGTAATTCAAATAAAGGTGAAAAATGGTTAGTGTCAATAATGCATAGTTGCCTCAGTTATTTTTAGTTGCAAATAAATTGGTTTTTTTCTGATTAGAATATGAAATAGTTTTAAAACGGAATTTGAATATTCCTTTTGTAGGAGAGAATGTAGCAGAGGTGAAGGATGCGCGAAATGATACATGTAGTCGTAATATTTTCCGACATGAGGATTTAATACCACAAATACAACTTGGAAAGAAAAAAAATCACTTTATTTGTAAGTTATTTCGAGATTGCCAATATATGAAAATGTTGCAATTACTGCATATTTCATGTTCCTTGCAGTTAGAGTAGAATCAACTGGTGCTCTTAGGTCAGCTGATCTTGTAGTGGAAGCGTGTAAGGTAATGAAATTTAGCTGTATTCTTAAAGTCAATATGTATTTGTTCAAATAAATTTCATAAAAATTGATTTACGAATTAAATACTTATGCCACAGGGAGTTTTATTGTCTCAGAGTTAAATATGGTGAACTGAACTTTTATATATATTACATTTTAATTAGAGCATTCTTACTATTTACAATATTGATCTTTTGATGAAAATAATTACATTAAATTGAATGGTTGCTACTTTTTAAACAGTCATAATTGTCAGGTCATGGAAAACAAGTGTCAGTCTCTTCACAGGCTGATTAAATGTGCTCTTAGTCGTAGTGAATGAAACCTCATTTCTTCAGTTTTTAACTATATTATGAAACTCTTTGATTTGAGTTAATGTTTTGTTGAAAATCTTTAGATATATACATTTATTACGATAGTTGATTACTTGCTTGATGTTGCCATGATAACATAATATTGTTGGTTTGTTACCTTGTTACTTGTTCCTAATTTTTGATAAACTTGAGTTTATGCATTCTATTTGCGCAAACGTTATCAGTTGTGGTTTATTCCAATCATATTGATGTGCAAAATGCTTCTATTTAATTACATTTTGTTATATTTCCTTAGATTTTATCATATATTATCAGAAATTTGGGAGGTTGCTTGATATTGCTTTCTTAGTTAAAATGGGTTTTCCAATGATTCAAGTTTTTATGATTGCAGCAAGGCAGGTGTGTATATAGTTTGTTTTGATTGAAAACATTGAAATGTATGGTTATTTAGAAGCTTAATTGTATTAATTTAAATTTTAGGTTTCCAAACCAATTGCTGATGCAGTGATCCGTTACGGGAAAGACCATCCTGTATTTCGAAATAAAGTCTTAATTCCTATAGGAAGGGGTTGGCATTATTTCTGATCACTGTTTTTATACTGAGGCTTTTAATTTATATATGCAGGGTTGGTTCGTATGACAACTCGCTTGCGGATGAAACGACTTGGTCTTGGAGAGCCTACTACTTTAGTTCAGGTCTCAGAGGCAGCAGCATTAGAACAGGTTTTTTGCTTAATTCTGTCTTTATCACTGTTATATTCTCATTGATATTTTTTTCAGGCTTCTGATTTTGTACAACAGTTAGTATTATTTACTTACTCACTAGGTGTCTTTAGTGGTTATTATTTCTATACAAAACTAACTTCTCCTGATCTCCTTAAGCAAGAGGACTTTAATAACTTTAGAGAGGAGAATGAGAAGGTAGTTAATTAAAACCATTTGCTCATACGACTTTTGCAGCTGTATTTATTCAAGAAGCAATGAATAATTCGTAATGTTATTTGATTTAGATTATTGAAGAATTGTACTCAAGGATAGGTGAACTGGAAAAGATGCTTCATATTCCAAAAACACAAGTATTAGTACATTTAATACTATCAAGCTGTTACTTACATATGAATAGATAGCAGATTGATAACATGTTTTAGACTCCAACAACTGTGCATACATCCGCTACACTGGCTACAAATTCATCCCCATCTTCGGATAAGCCTAGATTTGATCGAATTTCATCAATTCCTGTAGATTCTGCAGCTCATGTAGTGCTTAAAGGTATGTTATATATTATGTGTATTCCCGTCAATATTGTCACAAACTTTCATCAGATGGTAGTGAATTCCTGGTGGTGCGTTCTGGTTCCTCCGTCGGCATAGAAGAAGCTTCTGTATTTCGTCAGAAAGGATCTTCACTGATGTTTCGAAAAAAAGAATTATTACTTGAACCACCTAGAGCTGGTTTAATTGGATGCGCTGAAAAAGCGGTGCTAAAATTATTGGGTCGATGGGCTGGTTAACATTTATTTAGGAACAGTTTTAAAAGCCGTTCATATGAACTATAAATCAGATACCATCTATTCCATTGGACAATACTGTCTATAAGCTGACGGGTCATTATGCGTTGTATGTTTAGTTTTTAGCCCAAGTAAAATGTGAAAATCGTCTCAGTAAAGTAATCAGATAGGTAGTTAAATTTGTGAAGAAATGATAGCTGATTCATTTGTATATACAGTGAGCTTATTAGTTTTCATAATTGATTATATAACTGGAATCATTCGGGACTTTGTTTTTAGGCGACTATTAAAACTCATTTTAAAGCATAAATATTACGATTTGCAAGTATAGCTTGTTGTACGGAACAATCCTCTCCTGTCTCGGTCTTTCAGCACCTGAATCCACGCTTGTGATTAAGTTTAGTATGCACTATATGTGTATCGTAGCAAGCATAGGATAGAAATACATATAGAGGGTGTGGCAAAAGTTCTGGTACAGAGATCAAGTAGCATCATTTTGTGATTAAAACAGTATTCAACATGAACATTTATCTGGACATACATAAAATACC
>JAJAVP010000349.1:18468-55622 GCA_020740425.3 Heterorhabditis indica
AGAATTAGGTACTTCTGAAATAAGTGATACAATAGGAGGTTGTTGCTGAACTATCCTCTCCTGAGAATTTTCGTGAATACTTATGTTGGACTTACCATTTCAAGTGCACCTTAGCGAAGCTGTAAAATTCTTTTATCAAGCATATTTTTATACCTGTTGGACACCTCTCATATCTACGTTCTGATAAGGCTTAGCATTGTCTGATCGACCAATAGATTATCTCATTGCCGTTGTTACCAAAGATCAGATTCCATCATTGTTCCTTTACTTTATGTTCTCTCTAAAGTTTTAATAATTCACAAAAAATTAATATACGAACATTTTATATTTTTCTGCAATATTCGTGCTTTTAATTAAATCTAATAAATTAAAAGGCTCTAGAACTATTGGATTGCATTTTTTTAAACGGAATTATAAGTGTGATATTCTTGAATAATTAATTAATAGCTTTTATTTGTTCTACTCTAAATATGTATACAATCCATTAAACCCAATTTACTGGGTGACTATTTAGAACGGTGAAAAGTAAGTGGCTGTGAGACCAAAAAAATTGGGGATTCTCGACGTTTAAATGAACTCAAGAATTAAAAAGTTGTGAAAACATTGGATTGCAAACAAGAGGGAGGCGGTACTCGCGAAGTGGGAGCTCTTAAGGAAATAGCACCATTTGACCTACTATTAACTGATTATNTTTTCATACTCGGTGGCATTTATCGTTGTCTCAACGAGGTGGTCCGATGCTGTAGAAACTAGGCTTTACTTCGAGAAAGAAAGGAAATCGAGAAGGAAAATGTATAGGTACAGTGCGTTATTAAATGAAACGTTTTGACGTTATTTTGTGAGAAGTGCACAAATCGAAATGAATCCCAAACTATCAACACTTACAACATGAACAAAATAATTCACCCCTCAAATTTCGCCTTATGATTTGAACAACACCTCTACAGAGTGATAGTAGATGTGCTTTAGAAGTGCTAATAAACTANTGGACATTAGCATGGCTAATTGCTACGTCATATATACTAGTTTAACAGCACTTGAATTTTGTTTCAGAACTGCGCGCACCCTGTATATGAAACTTTGTATAGAAGTATGCATTTTTGGGAGAGATTTCTGCTTTAGAAGCTGCTTGAAGTTATAATGGATTTCTGGAAAATTAGCGTATTTCTAATAGGGGTGTATTCAGGCGAACGTCGTGTATCGCAGTAGGAACCGAGACAGGAAAATCATCGTCGATATATAGATGTGGTGTATTATAATATGAATAAATTTTTCTAAAGTATGGTTTCAATAGTTCACGACCCATTACGTCTTTATAAGTCCAGAAAGCCTTTCGTAATATTCCTAAGCATATTTAAATAGTTCGTAATAGGATAAATACAAGCATGAATAGGTCAGCACAATAATGTTAAATCCCTTGGTGGTGACCCAGTAAAATCTGAAGCAATATTTTTTACATATATAAATACAAATTCGTCATATGGTGGAGCAAACGAGCATGTGAGCTTTAGTTTTGTAAGTATAGTATACATGAAACTAGACAGATTAAAGAATTTTCTGCGAGCTAACATGAATGACTTATTCAAGAATGCATTGTCCTTAACGCAGTACACAGCAGAATGCCTCGTGGGATTGAATCACCTTTTTCTTTTCACACACCACTAGTTAGGTGATTATGTATGGTTTTTCACACCTTTCTTTATCGTTAGCTGCAGTTAATCTATAGTCTATCACTTTTCAATCTAGTGTGATCTACAGTCTTCTTTTCAATAAAAAGTTAACGTCAAACACTGTAATTAAAATGTAGTTTTTTGGAAGAATATGGAGGAATCCTACATCTAGTCAAGAAAATTAGAAATGAGTACATTATGGTACGTTTCCGTGTAAGTTTTTGAACGATTATATATACTATGTCTACTAAAAATTACTAATAATTTAATGTTAGAAATTGACGAGCTTAATTAGAACTCATAGCTATTGCTATTTCATTTTTTAAACTAAAATAATTTCTGGTTTTGGTATAAGGCCTATAAATCTTAACACAGGCATTAAAAATATTTAACAAATGCTCATTATCTTTTCATACTCGGTGGCATTTATCGTTGTCTCAACGAGGTGGTCCGATGCTGTAGAAACTAGGCTTTACTTCGAGAAAGAAAGGAAANNNTAATTCACCCCTCAAATTTCGCCTTATGATTTGAACAACACCTCTACAGAGTGATAGTAGATGTGCTTTAGAAGTGCTAATAAACTAGACTTGTAGAAAACATTAGCTCATAACCTTTAACATATAATGGTCCAGAAGCATCCAAAACTTGTTCATACCTAAAACCGAAGTCGGAAAGAGTGCGCATAGGGACACTAACCCTCCTCTCAGTCGTGCATAAAGACGCAACACATTAAACTAACCTCGATAATTTCCATCCGCTAACTTAGGATTTATAGATTTAGCGCTTTTGAAAGAGAGGAAACGGAACGGAACCGAACCTGCATACTCCCTCTCTCCCTCCGTGCAATGTTCGCCAGTACGTTAACGATTAGTGAGAATATTAAAATCGCTTCCTCAAACCTGCTAAACCAATGACCAAACAAATAAATCTATTTAAACGCCAAAACTATCAGTAGTTAAATACTAGTATATATCCTTTAAAGGATATTTCTTTCATATGCTACTTCTATTACGTTATTAGTGACAATAAAAGATATTGCTGTTATTATGCTTTGAATCTGATGGTCTCGTAATATTCATTAATGTTCAATTGTTTCGAGTATCTTTATTTATAGTTTTATCTCTCCTATTGTTTAACACTTGTTTCATCCTAACTATAAATATCTAGTAATCGGTTGAATCGGTGCAAATCGCATTTTTCGGGTGCCTAGCTTCAGTCAAACATAGTTAACATAAATCTGATGCACGCTTGCCACTGTTTATGCTAGTGAGCGTAGACTATTTGATTGTAGATACAGCCGGAATTAGCCATCTTTGATGTTTATTTTCTTTTGATTCCCTTCTATTTCATGTTTCATTTATTCTATAAGAATTATATTCAAGAATTTATATAAGAAAACCGTTCTAAAACCCTAGTATATATTAGAAAACAATAATCCTGCTTTAAACTTCTAGTAAACTAGATTATTTTAAACTATTTTCGTATGTATCGAGAGATATTTACATAGGATGTCATTCGAATCCACAGCAAGGAAATCAACCGAACAGCCATCTAATTAGCGTACACGACTGCGTAAGATCCGCTGATTTGGCCTGACAACAACTTTTATTTCGATACTGTCGCTCCTTTTTCTCTTAACTATAATATTCACTTGTAATCTAGATACACAACTTATGAAGAAATATGGATTTAGAGTTTATATTGATCTACAAGCACTTCAAAATGAGTTATATTTTTAAAATGACCATCAAAAACAAATAACTTATTAGATCTTTTCTGCTTTAACGCAATACTTGCAAAAACGTATTTTAGTAAAGTATTGGTAAAGAATGCACATTGTTTCAAAATTTTACATAACTAAGCTATAGATCTTCATATAAAACATGAAATCTCAACATAGACAAAAAAAATAGTACCTCTAAAAAACAAATTCCGAAATCATATAAGCTATACATAAACTAGGGAAGATTTAAAGGAAGTAAATAGTTTTATGTGAATTTAAATAGAAGTTTCTAGAGAAAGAGTGCGTAAATTTAGCATTCTCATGTTTTTGGTTTATCAAGTCATATAATCAGACTATATTATTGGAACTAAGAATGTATAGTTCTTTATTCATTACTTTTGTAATTTTCCTAAGGTTGTTCTAATGCGTTCAAAAAAATTGTTACTTTTGAAACTGTAGAGAACTATCCTGGTTAGCCATGTATAATGAATTTTTTTTACTACAAGTGTTTTCTTTCCCACTGTCTTCATTTAAAATTTTTCGTTTCCATGGAGAGATGTTCCCACTCCTTATACATTATCGTGGTAATTCTTCAATGGAATACAGTGATTTGCTGAACACTATACCTATTACTTGCTTGGTACTGATATTGAGAAGTTTTGTTGATATAAAAAAGCCTCTTATAGGACTTTTGGACTGATTCTTGATTTGAAGAATATATTGAGTAATACCATAAAAAGGATATCAGCTGATGTGCGAGTTGATAATGGAAAGCGCAGTGCCCCCATGGGATACTGCTTGGCAGTTCGATATCCATGTAAATGTGCGCAACCAGGCCATCTTCGACCCTTTTTTTTCTTTTAGGAAATCCTTGTACTGTTTTGTTCTTCTTTGTACTGAACCTTTTGAAATATATCCATTTGTACTTCGTTAAATATAATAAATAAAATAGTGGATTATTTCAAAATATAGAACCTTAATTTCAGGTACTACATGCACTTTTTCATCTATTCTCTGATAATTTTATTAAGTTGTGGTAAGTATATAAATGATATATCTTTATGATTTGTTTATTTAATAAAAGAGTACATATTCCTCCACAGTTTAGGTTTAAACTTAGATTAGTCGTCAGATATGTACATTTATTGTCATTATTACCTTCTGTTAATTTTCCTCGCAGTCATTTGTTGCTTTTTATTGGCTTACTCTATTCTTTATTAATACTATACCAATTTTCAATAACCGACAATTGTTTAAACAGTGTCGAAGCATTTGTATTAGGTACATCATATAGGTAAAATGTAGGAGTTAGTATTGAGATGTGAGCTGAGAGAATAAGAATGTTATGTTTTGAAATTAATTTAGAGACTCTTCAGGTTGCATTTCTTCGATACAAGGCACTCAAGATAAATTGTGAGTTCAATTTGTTCTTTACATTGAAAATGTGGAACATATCAGTATAAAGTATTAACTAGTAAACTTTTGAAATCCTTTGGTAAGGCTTCAATATATACACCGAAGAGTACTATTACCTCCTTTATCCATAGCGCTAGCGTGATTTACCATTGATTTAAAACATGTTTTTTTGCAAAATTATATCCTCTGAAATTTTGAGTAGCCTTAATTATACACATATTTCTAGATATGTTTATTATTCATGTTCACTAATGCTAAATTTCATCGTTTTACATAAGCATAGTTTTTAAGAGCGTGAAAACGCATTCACAGTTCTTTCCAATTCTGTTTGAATCAAAATAAACCAACCACTTAGTGCAAATTCTTAGCAGATGTACGCACTCTGCCATTTTATAGGGATAAAATGTAATCGATTAAATTCGCAAAGTTATTTCAACCTAATATTTAATTTTGTGCCTAAGTTCTTACTTTCAAATGAACTAAAATTCACAATGTAACGTATTCTAAGTACAATAGTAAACGGGTATCAATGCACTCTACATTGTTCCATTCCATTAAATATGTAGGTGGCAAAGTGACAAGCGCGGAAGAGAAGCATTCTATGGCACCCCTGACGATTCCCATCTAAAGGAAATCAACGGTTAGTCTTAACTATTCTTTATACTCATTGTGCAAGATCTCTTTGGCATACCAGATGCGTCTCCCTACTACTTCTATGAAAAACGAGGCGGTGGACGAGCGTTCGTCAGTCAATGGCAACCACTTGATGGGTTTAGGTAATTAGATAGCCTCTAACTACCTTTGTGGTTGTAATCTATAATCTTGTTAAGATTTATACCTTCCATTTTAGCTATATGACCGTTGAATGCTCTTTTATGTCCGAATTCACTGGGGACACTCGTTTTTTCACTCTTGCATTAACTTTCAGAGTGGCACGTCGTGGAGGAGGGCGAGCATTTTCTGGAACTTGGCAGCCACATGATTTTGTAAGAAGGTATAAATTTAAAAATATATGTGCTGTACTAAAATTATCGGTGTTGGTGTTGTATGAATAGATATCATTTTTATCTATACATATTATCTTTAATTTACAATTAAACATTTTTAGGTTCTATTCACCATTCTTCAACAAGCGCTCGCCACATTTATGGGAACTTATTGATGGGAACTCACTGACCTACTAAGACCTAAGTAGATATCCTTTCCTTAATTAAGTTAATTGTTTTGATTTATAATAGATAAGAAACAAATAATAATTAGCCACAACCTCAGTTTAGCAAATATTTCTTTATAACTTGTCTAATGTTGCTGTTTAACAAAAGTGCAGTCTGAAAACATAAACTGTTTTATTATGCACAAAAGTTAGATAAGAAAGAAAGCAAAGAAATGGAAGTTAGTGAAGTAGTAAAGTGGTAAAGGGTAGATGGTATGTACTAAAAATGTAGAATAGCTGAAAAAAATGGTAAGAGAACATTCGAAAAATTCTTGGGCAAGATTATATGAAAATTATTTAGTCTACACTATTAGAATTATAAAAAATCAAAATAAGATAATGAAAAGTTGTGTTAACAGTTCTGATTTTTGATGCAATATACGCATTTAAAATACTAAGTTATTAAGCAGAAGTATCTAAATTGGTTCTAGAAAAACGAATACTTTAATAAGATGCACATTCTGAGATCTCTTGGTAACAACAGTGAAAATGGCTTTAGCAAACGTCTTTATGCTGTATTAAACTTTCGAAGATACAAAAAGTAGCGAGTTAATATGGCCGCTAATTTATAGACTCAAATAGATGCAGAAGTGCCCACTCTAAATTCCTATTGCTTCTATCCTAATTTTAGAGTGACTAACTAATTTCGAGTATTTTTTACGCAAAATATGGGCTTGCCTTTTTTTTACGTTAACGGTTAATTCGTCGGTCACCAATCTCTTTTTTAGGTGGCAATGAAATTTTCAACTTTATTAAAACAGCTTAATTTTTTGGAGGATTATTATCATGACATTAGTGTTATAGAATAACCACATTCGTACTACATCTTAGCAATTATTAAGTACATTGACACTGTATTTAGACATTTAAAATAGGTGGTTGTTCTTGTATTATAAGTTATAATTCATGAGAAAAAATACTAATTATAATCCGGTGTATTTTCATAATAAATTTTCTCATGACTTTCATTATCTGCTAAATTAATTATTCAGTATGTTACAGTTTATTTTTCCTTAAGTCTTGAAATGAAAATATAATAGGTAATAAATTTTTTAGGTGGTCTTTTCCTCTAGCATAATTTTGAAAGGTTAAGAAAATTGAGGAAGTACATATTGGTACTTATATCTATAAGACAAAAGAAGTGTCAATCTGTAAAGAAAGTCATTGCTATTACGCATTGTCATGCTGACAGTTAACTATATGATTTCCAGGTCTCATAATAGTGCCATTGGTGACTTTTTTTCAAAAAATAATTAAATTTCATCAGTTTAATCTATGAGAAAATTATTTTGACCATTGTATAATTAGACGCTTATAATTGTGATCGTATTATCAAGAAAAAGAAATACATACATCTGAAAATTTCAATAGGGCAGAATAATGTGTGATAATTCAACAGGCATTTCCTAATAAAAGTTTAAAAATTTGTTCAGGTGGTTATTTTACTTTATATTTTCCATTCACTCTAAATAAGCAGAAAAACACGGGGATAAATATGATGTACTACTATTGCGTGATTCCTAAAACTTGGACGATCATTAAATGCTATTCATTCCAGATAAAAATTATATTGAGGAAGTAGTGTAAAATATAATAACTTGTTTCAATGAACAGAGGAGTTTATCCGCTCCTGAACCCACCAGATTTTAGTCTTTGAATCATCATCTGGCTTACAGACCTGGCCACCTCTGATGGATTTCATTTAACACAAGATGAATCTTCTCATCAATCCCTTCATCCTTTCAGTCATCGTGGGCGATTTCCACTCAAATGCTCCTATCTTTAGTTATTGCAATCTTTATAGGCTCACTGTTCCGACAAAATAAAATTAATACTGCTAATTTATGTTATATATTGGCGTTGATTGTTCTATAAATTAGCCATTATTTTAAAACTTACATAGCTACTTTATTCAATGTGATTATGTCTTTTCGTATAAAGTTCGTTCCCACTTATGTAGGATTATTACTAATGATAAGTAGGAAAACAAGAAAATATTGATCATTAGTTTTCGATGTATAAACTTATCACCATTCCTGGTTCATAATTTGTGAATCCATTCTTGTCTACCAATCTCATACTGTCCCTTACAGCATAATTTTCTCGGCAATTTGTGTTCCATTATTTAAATTTCCATCGTTAGTTCATGTAGTATACCTCAAAAATTTGCCTCTTTTTTCAGTTCTCTTCCTTTCATATTTATTAAAAAATTTTTAGTTTTAACTCTTCGTTATGGATCAGAGATTTTCTGAAGTATTGTTCATTTAATGGTGCAACCACATGAATATAGAGATGCGTTATTGGCGGGATAACTATGTTCTTCTACCTTCAATTTCTTACGACTTTTAGCTATTATTAGCTTATATTATTTATGTTTACATCTCACTCTTTTGATTATTTGTTCACTGTTATATCAAACCAGAACAAAAAAGTTATAGTAAAATATTAACTGCTTGATTCTCCCATTAATTTAGTAAACAACTTTCTATTCATGACGATTTTCGTTTATCTCTTACTCTTTTAATATGTTTGCAAATTGTCTGTTCTTCATTTAATCTCCTCAGTGTGCCATCCACAACCAATTCCGCAGCAATCCCATCCGTTTTCCCGTTGGTGTCATATCTGTTTATGCTCCCTCCAAATGCAATTCTTCCCCTACTTCATTTCAACTATTAGTTGACAGAGAACAAATATAAATGTGGATTTCGTAGCAGATTTTCTACCAAATTTGTCTTGCCTCACTTACTTCATTTCACTCCACATAAGTCAGTATTCTCCATTCATTCGTTCGCCTTATCCATTTAATTTTCTTATTTTTAATATTTTGGCCCCTGAGCCTCTGAAATAATTTAAGCCTATAAACCTAGAGTTGATTGCTTGGTGGGAGGAGTATTTCTATTCCTATATACTTTCGCTCTATTTTATTTCTATCTTGCACTTATTAATAAAGAGATTAAATTGTTAGCCCTTATTTTTATCAATAAATATTATGCTTGCTCTAGCGGTTATATGAAGCCTATAATAAAATAATGTGGTGGTCTTTAGATTATTAATGTTATTATTTATATTCATTACAAAACATTTTGATTATATTAATTCTTTTTTTTAAACAATCTTATTAAGCTAAGCGGTAGATGACATATAAGCATTAGTTCAAACAATAGTAGCTCCACAGTTTACCTGCATGAAATGGTGCTGTTTATTTCATTTCCACTGTCTCCTCGCGACTATCTTCAGATTATCCTTCTGCTCATCACTACTTCACTTGTAAATTAAATTCTACTAGGATTTATATTTACTTGTCGTCACGATATGAATCTGTAAGTGATAGTATAGATTAAAAACTGATTATTAGAAGAAGCATTTATTACCAATTAAATCCATTCCTAATCTATACTAATACTCCTATGTAGTATCTTTTTCGTACAAATTTTCTGTACTTCCTTTTCACCATTTAAATTGTATTGTACGCGAAAGTGCTCTAGGTTTCTCTAACTAGAAGCTGATGACAACACTGCCAATAGAGTCATAAATTGGTTTGGAAGCTCGCTCCACTGGGATATCGTGCCTGATATAACGGGGGAAATTACCAGTAGGTAGCGAGTTAAATAAATTTTGTATCTTTTATATCTAAAGCCTCATGCATCGCTGCTTATGGATGTGCGTGCCATTCAAAAATTAAGACTTGCTGGAAAGATCAACACAGCGAAGCACTAAATAACCGTTTTTGCGATCATCAGTCTCTTTAACAAAGGTCAAACACTTCAGTCTAGTACCAATTGGACATTTTCCATCATAATCAACTGCGTAGCTAGCTCTCACGAGGCAATGCGATTATCACCTCGAACTCGCACGAAAAGCCTCCGTCATAAAGCTTCAACCTCATCCTTTCTCCTTTTTTATCTCATCATACCCATATCAATTCCTTATTCACCATATATGACTTAATCATTCATAAATGTTATACTGTATGTGAATGCGCTAGAACTGACATGAAGTATATGATTAAGATCTTTACATATACAATGGACAAATTCATAATTATATTTAAGTTTTATTAAAAAGAAATGAGGTAAAAAACTTCGAATTTTATACATTCACAATTAATAGTTAGATTATTCTGGAATATTTATTAACATCCCAAAAAACGAAGTCTTCCACCCTCTAGCAGAAACAAAAATTAATTGAATATGCTTAGAAAGATTCTTTACTAAACAATTATAATGTTTTGTTATAGAAAATAAATGAGAGGAAAAATAATGATAAGAATTTTCATATGTGGATTACATAACACTCCTTTAAATGATACATTTTATTCATCACAACGTTAATTCAAATTATGAAATATTTGATTATTTCTCAATGAACTGGATCTCAATTTGACACTTTGTGGTTAAAAAATGTTTTATACTATTGTTCTATCTTACGCTTTTTATTTATTTTCTAAGTGTAAAGAATAATTGACTGTCACAAAATTATTCGATCTAAGTTGAAATGCCTCCTTGGAATGTGATAGAAATAAGTGTACGTGTATTTAAGTATGAAGAAAGGTTTTGCTAGGACTAAAAATAGAATCAAATTTTAATCATTGCCTAAATTTAAGTGCATTACATGCGAAACTTTACTAACTAGAAGTTTAAGGAAAATAATCTCAGTAGTTTTATATGCCATGACATAAACCCTTTAAAAATTTTTTTTTGAAGATTTGAATTATGTTTTGTCCATTTCGTACTTTAAATACAGTTTCCTTTTATCATAGAGGCTCAAAAATAAATGAAAGTCTTAAAGAGTAAAATTACTTAAGAATGATTAAGTGGCTCTATCTTGACTTCAGTGTTGTTTTCTATTCCCTGCAAATCCTTAAGAGAGAAGTAGTGGTAATTCAAAGAATAGTTAAAGCTAGATAATTCTGGAATATTCTTTCATTTTGCAACAATAATCATTTCTAAAAAAAATCAATATTATTATATTTAATTATATTAATATATTCTGTAAGGTTGCTTATTTAGTTTGTTTTTATATTAATGTGCCTTAAACTTTCACTTCCTTTTTTCATAATTGTGTTTTTGTGTTTTAATTGATAACTTTGTCAGGTACCGCGATATGAGTCCGCCATGGTCGGTTCTCTATCTCTTTGCAACTCTCTCAACAGTTGCAACAAGGATGTGTCCGTTATTTATATTATTTTCTATAATATTTAGGATAGTTAAAAATGCTTGCCATGATTTCTACCTTTTAGATTCAAGGGAAAATGAAAAACGGAATGAATTCTCAAGAGATATCATGCATTTTGGAAAGCGATCGGAAGATTACGGCAGGCACTTTATGGCATTCGGGAAACGAGATCCAACGGTATCAGGACATGATATAAGAAAAAACTTTTGAAAGAGCCAAATATGATAAAAAATAAAACTAAAGAGTTGAAGAAATTTAATTTATTCATTATTAGTTCGAAAGGCATTTGATGTCATTTGGAAAGCGAGGGAATGGCTTTGAAAGAGATTTAATGAGCTTCGGAAAACGCGCGGAACAGGTTTGTCGTTGTTAATTTACATTTTTAATTTTAGAATATTAGATTCTTTATTAGGCTAATGTTGCATTAAAAAATAAAATATCCTTTTATTTAAAATAAAGAAGATTATAGCCATCACTGTAAAGTCAAGCCAATTTTGAGGAAGCTATCCTCTTCTAGTTTGATCGTCAATTCCTCTCATTCGGCAAGCGAACATTGCCTGATTTTGATCGTCAAATGATGTCATTCGGAAAGAGAGACGACTTTGAGCGCAATATAATGGCCTTCGGGCGGCGGAAGTGAACATCAGATATCCAGCGGGCATTTGGCTTCGTAGCTAGATCCCCTCTCCCCTTCTGCTTAACCTCATGCTATTATCTCACTATTTATAGCCCTGTCGCTAATAAACACGTTGAATAATATAGTTTGTAGATTTCAAAGACTTTTCATGAAGTCAATTTTATCTTATGCTGATAATTATTGTTCGTATTAATATTGTTTTTAAACTTGTAGTGAAAAAGTATTTATAGCTATGATTATAGGCAGAATCGGGAAAAAAGGATCATCTAATGTAACAAACAAAGACAAGGAAGTTGCAGTAAGATTAGATTTCAGTACTTCATTATTTCAAAAAAACCCTTAAATTTAGTAAGCTAAAACGTAATGACTGAATTCTAAACCACATAATTTACCAATATAAACTTGTAGGAAGTAACTGAAGCTTCCATTTCCCAACGAGGCGTTACACTATTAATTAGTACATCTTGATGAAGCAAGAAAATAACGGAGTATTTTTCAAAAGAAAATTGAATTCATGGTCTGATTTCTTATATCCTTATTTACAGGTAGGAAGAGGTCATCTACACTTCAGCACTAAAACATGTGAAGTGGCCCGCACTTTTAGTCTTGGGGCTATAGCTCAATTTTTCTAAAGCTTCAAAACTTACTATTCTTATACCATGAACATGTTGAGGGGCGAACATCCTAGTAATAGGAGTTTATATTGTTGTGTGACGTTCAATTATTGACTGAAAATGGTGCAAACAAGAAAAGTTACGACGTGTACTAGAGAATACACTCCAAGATCGGAAAATACATTTTCTGATACTATAATTAACGCTAGGGCGTTCCTGTATTCATTTGGTTTATTGCATGAATACATGAAATACTTCCCCTTTAAATTGACAAGCGACGCTGGTTGAAGTTGTAGTCGGCATAAAATACCGGCATCTATTCGGATTTTATCAAACGCATAGCATTTTCTTTGTATGAATAAACGTCAAAAGATTTAATACTTTAACAGTATAATATAAATATTACAAATACAAAAATAGTGAAAGAAGAGTACTTCGCCTCTTTTTGTTCCTGACTATGGATCTACCATTACCAGTATGAGGCATATCACTCTCATGTGTGACTAATAAACTCACCAAATATCTCCTGATAACAAGGAAACAAAGATGTTCCCCAGAAAATTACAATCAAAATCTTATTTTTTTTTAGCAAAATATACCAATAATATCACAATAAAGTGGACTGGCAAAAATAAATAAATGAAACAATATTAGAATGCAGTAGGAAGCCTCGCATGCCAATATATCATGCATACAAGACATTGGGCCTACATGCGGAATCCATAGGCTTCAATAAATTGAACCACAAAGTCTTCTTTCTCACCAGCCAACGGTTCATTGTCAAATGTATCACACCGTTGTGACCGACCGTGATTAAGGTCAGCTAAAGGAGAATATATATGTAGAAAAGCATGTGAAATAAATAGCTTTAACAACTCTACCATCTAGCCACAGTCCATAATGTCCTCCACCTGCCCCAATTGACAGCGAATCTTTGGCAGCATTGACAAAGAACTGGTTATCACCGGTCCATGTATAGTGCCTTAGTTCTCTAAAGGGAAATAATACCATGTCTTAATAACTAAAACAAGTAAGTCATAACAATACCTTGTGTGTGGAGCCTCTCCAGTAAACCGCCACAACAAACAGGAATCACCAGTACCGCTGTAGTGATCAGCCGGACGAATAGCTCCCGACACAACAGCACCAAAAACGTGCTCACGTGTATCACGCAATACAAACAGTACTGGAGAAAGATCCTCGTCGAACTCTACCATTTTTCTAAAATAATATATGCATTCATTCCTATGAAACTCAATCAGATGCAGAATTATTGCAAGAACTTAAAATAATAGTCTTTTCAAACCATCCATTAAAACATACCGGTAGAGTGTAGTGAGACTAAAGCCATGTTTTTCCGAATTATAGATGCTAACCCATGGATAGCCCTCCGCACGAGGAGGCAAGATTTCCATGATCTGAAAGCAAAATTACAGTGCACTGGTTCTTGGTGCTGAGGAGTTGTACATATATAACATAAGTGTTGAGAATACTTTCAGTTTTTGAAAGCACGATCTCCTACATAACTCATTTATTCTACTGATTCCTAATCTTAATTATATTCCAAGACAAGTTAAGATAAAATATTTAAATAATACAGCATAAGTTTGAATGTACCTGTCGAATCATAAATTCATCGAGCACCTGTGAGGCAGATGCTCCTTCTGGAATAGGCAGCTCAATTTGATCAACCTCATCTAGTGATAATCGTCGGCACATTTCGCGAACAGTTACAACCTCCCATTCTCGATTGAGCAACGATGAACCAAAAAGAGGTGCTGGCTTCTCCCCTTAAAGAAATGTATAGATTTCAACCCAGAAAATATTAAAGTATCATGTTCTTAAAACACCTAACAACTGCATTAATGATTATGAATCATCATAGAACCATTCGCCAAAATGCCTAACTTAAACTGAAAAGAGAACTTTCGCATTATTCAAACAGTTAACTAGAACCAGTAAATATTTTCTTTTCATATTCATTTCAAGTATTATAGAAAAAACTTCATAATCCTTCATATAGAACAAATATGATACAATATTCAAAGCATCAGTAGGCAATAAAACCCAAAATTTCGGAGGATTGCATCATAGTTCAAAACTATAGCTCGCGAATAATTTTTATAATTACCCACGCGCACGTTATTACTATCCTCAACAATACGAAGGGATAACACTGAGATCCAAAAGGCCAGCTGATCAAACAATCTGTGAGATCATGACGGTACCAAATGATCTGGGAGATATGAGCCATAAAATCGAAATCAAGGTTACAATCATTTAAGTAGCATATGCAAGTAATTGGATGAAAAACAAGTGAGACCTTAGATCTATTTAAAATGTTATAATGAATATAATGCAATAATAAATCTCAAATTTGAACACTAAGTATTAAAAATTCATTGCTATAAATAGCACGTTTAGTTTCGAAACTAGCCTATTACCCAATTAGAGTATGATCTCTTCAAAAAACATGTATTCATTTCCAATTTGTTCCATACGCATAAACCTATACGAAACAAACATGATATCAGCCACAACTATATTTCGCGTCAATAAAGCGGATAATGTGATCTTGAACATCACTTTACAGATATAATCATTAACAAATGCGCCTATTTATCATTTTTCAACAAAAGTATAATATCATTCCATCAATAAGTACTTATACTAATAGCAAACATTGCGACATGCATAATATCTTTTAAAAAAACAAGAATTATTTAACAAAATGAATCGAATAGAAACACATACCTGGACAAACCAATTTGGTATCTGCACTCAAAGATTGTGAGCGTTGGCGAGCACGATCTTTCTTTTTGAAAATACGTTTTGGAAAGAATCGTTTCTGATTTCTGAAGGATACAATGGATTCTTTTGAGAAATCTTGTAGAGTTGGAGTAATTGGTGTACAGACCATTGGCGTCGAAGCATCAGACACTGGCTGACTTGGATGTAAAATATAAAGGTTCTCGAAAGACTGAGGAGGAGAAATTGAGGTATCAACACCTGAATCGTCTGATCTATCTGATCGATTCGACTGCAGTGACATCTTCGGATGAGAATTATTTTGTTTCCTTTGACCAAACATCTGCTTGTGTAACTGTTCCATCAATTCTTCTTCAGCATCACTCTCTACTGGGGTCGTTGTCTGACCTACATCACTATTTCGTTTCTTTGCTATGTCGTAGCTTTGCATAAGCTGCTTTACGTCATACTGCGTCATATAATCTGGGCAACTAAGACGTGGAACAAATGAAGGTGCCGTAGTTGATTTAGCTGTCATAGCTCTTCTTCGAGACAATCCGTCTTCACCGTAAAGTTCAGATGAGGGAGCATGACCCATCTTTGCTTTAAACAAACTGAGATTGTTGATGTTTCTGCGAAGGCACCGTATTGATCGTATCTTTAAATGATATTTTGAAGGACCACGAATAATAATTCACTCACGGAACGAACATTCAAACAGATTAATAAAATAGAAATAAAATTATACTGGACTTTAAAAAAAAGTGCAAGTTCTAGTAGGCGTTAACTTTTATAATTATAGAATTCCAGAAAAACAAAAGAATACAATACTGATTAAAACTTTAGATATCAGAAGGATCGATAAGATACATCATAAATTGGTAGGAAGAAAACTATGAACGCCATAACTAATTTTAGTTGTTCATGAGGTTACAAGAAAACAACTAAAATAAGAGTACGCAGACTGCAAACTAGTGGGAACAACACGTGAATTGAAAACTGTCAACAAATCATAACCATAGCCATCTAAATGATTGCTCTTACTTTCTGGCAATAAGGATAGCTAAAATAAACTTATTTTTTAAATTGTAAGGTGTTAAATAAGCATTACGAAGTAGACCAAAATGTATTGATTTCGTGTTTCTAACCACAATTTCCAAGCTAAATTTAATTGCATTCTATGTTCCGCTTATCATTTTTCTAACTAACGACCCCGGAGTGATAACGTAATCCTTATGCCAAGAATACTAAAAACCCTAAGTGTTTATTCACAATTCTTACCTTTAAAAATATAAAATTCTTAAATTAATGAAAACGGTATAATTAAATGGTGGATTTACTCTTCCCAATTATGCGACATCTATTTAATGCAGCATTATAATTTGTCTAGATATAAGAGGTATTTAAATTATTGATTCTTTAATATAATAGATAGAAAACGAATATATAATTTAAACTAGAGAATGAAATTTCTTTTAGATGGCACTACTGATGATACAAAATTTCAATAAGATCATGTAATTGAATTTTTTATAGGGGATTTTTATCTACGAGTAAACCGTGAGCTGTTAAAAATTAATTGCAAATTATGCAGATAACTTAGATCCAATTCACATACAATAATTCTATATAATTATTTTATATATTAAGCCAGTTTAAAATTTGAACAACCTATGGTATAACTTCATTCTCAAAACCCAACAATTCACTCCATCTAGGTGAAAGGATGAATAAATACTACATTACAATACAAATAGTGAAGGTCGCTCAAAGAGATCCGATCATATAAATGTGAACCTAGAGGCCAGTCCAAATAGGCAGCGGGCAGAACTGAATAATTATCATTCCCTGCCCCAAATATCATATGTCCGCTGAAATAGAAACGAGCCAATCAGGTTTTGAGGGCTTACTACTCAACTGCGCATGAAGTCCAATAAGATGGTATATAAATAATTACTTAAAATATTGCTATAGAAAGCTGGTTGATTCAAAATAGCAAAGAAATGTTCCCATTCAAAATTAGAATTTTTGTTAGTAAAATATTCTAGAATTTAAAAAGAGTACGTTACGAGTTTGCAAATTTACAAATAACAATTTTTGTATGAAGGTAAATAGCAATGGTGACTAATGGCAATAATATCCAACGAAGAAAAGCTAATTCAGCTGATATTCGACGAATTAATGAATAATTAGTAATCGTAAAATGATGAACTTATCTGTTACTGTAACATTTTTCAATATACAACCAAGATAAATTAAGTGATTTTCAGAAGATTAATAATTTGTTTCTTAGTTATATTTACAACGTCCCGAATATTTTAAAAATGAATAGCCAATAAATGCATAAAGCAACAGCATTAATCAATTCAGTATAGGAACTGAGAACCTTTAATTATGAGCTCTCAATATAGAAAAAGGAAAGAAAAGTATTCAATTAGTGAGCAACATTACTTATGAACTATATTAGAATATCAGGAATTATGATACAGTAATTTCATAGGCATTCCTTGAACTCTTGTTTTAGATCTTTATACATGAAGTGGATATTAAAAAAATGAATTGTTATGAAGCTGAACTAAGATTTTCGAAATATTATCAACACCCAATAGATGGTTTAATAATTTAACATTTTGAAACTTAAGCATGATTCCTCCACTGTTTCTAGAAAATTTAAAATTTAAGTTCTTAAACCAGAAACTCACCAACGAGGCTTTCATCAGCAGTTGAATCCAGAACAATAAATCCACGGTCGTCTCTTACCACGTCGTTTTGGGTAGTTAGTACGGAAGAATCGTCTAGCGTTGTTACGGTTGTATCCTATTGATTCAATTTAAAATGAAGAATAAATCACGATTATTAAATAAAAACTAAAAATTTCAACCTGTCCGTATTTATCTGGAGACCACTGAAGGAGGAAGTGATAGATATTATCAGCCTTTGAGCGTGGTACAGCAAACCTGAAAAACTATTGAATTTTCATAACTAATCAGCACCAAAAAGGTTTAAAATGATAGTGAAAAAGAAATAGAGGAGAAAATACATCAAACAAGAAACATCTCACATACAGCAAAAACTAACCAGAACTCCCTTTTAAGTTTATTCCCAAAAGCACAGTCGTCGTCGTAAGAATTAACAGAAGTGCTCTGATGCGGTGACGACTCTTTAATAGAAAGATAAGGAAAACAGACAAACGAAATATTTTAAAAAGACAATTTGATTTGGAGTTAGAATAAGAATGAGAGGCAACCCTGTTTGGCAGCGAAGGCGAAATTTGGCTACGGAGGAAATCAATAGGGAAGCAATTTATTCTCAGGGAGTGGGCCCATACGCGCCGACACACCTGCTACTAAACAATTAGGAATGAAATTAAGAAACTACTACGTTTAAACTGGTTCAAAAATAGCATCTATAAACAATAAATTGATAAACATTACTTCTCATCTTCCTCTTCTTCCGTGTTAGTCGTACAGCCATGTAGTACGGTAACTGAGAAGATCCAACAGACGCCCCGTCTCCCTAAAGAATTACTCTATCTAGATGTAATCAGGTAATAACAGTTATAGGATGTTCGAAATTAGAGTATTTAATTGTGATAGATTTAAAAAAACTAGTACCGTCTGAGTCCTCGCTACAATTTCATCAACGGGCAAAAATAGGTCAGGCATTTCATCAGATGAGGTAGCACATGCAAATCTTTAAAAAAAAGTAGGTATATTTTGTGCACAATTCATCGTAATGTATAGTCACTCACAGATTGTTTTTAACTTTAGCGACAGAAACATCCCTTGCCAGTTGCGTTTTCTGTTTCAGGCCTTCTAGAGTTGCTAAAGATTGCTCCCTTTTTAACTGGGACGCACTTCGCTGTTCCTAAAATAAATATAACGTTATATTCTAATCTAATCCGATGTCATAGCTCCATTAAAAAAATCTTCCTTAATTAACTTTATAATATGTTGGCTTATACTAAGTGATGTATTATAGTTTAGATTCAAAAAATGACTTATTAGATATAATAATTTACTTATAGCTTTATCAGTATTCAGATGAATTAACGAACACTGCCTAGTTTTACGAGATTATCATTGATGATTATTACGCATGCATCCAATATTACTGTTATATAATGACAGAACAGGCTGTTTTTTAAAAACCATCTACACCTATTAAGTGGAGCAGATACGGTCAATTTGAGGTGCTGACTACTGACAGAACATAAGTCCATTAGATCAAACATCGAGTATTTATTCAGAAATATGAAGACATTACTTCTTATGGTATTCTAGCCTAATAGCTTTAAAAAATCCTTTAATGGAAGAATATGAAATGATAAACCTACGGTAAGATCATAACTCCTATACCTACATCTGAATGGACGTCTGAAACTGCGCATCTGCTATACATAAATCGATAAAAACCGGCAGGTGAAACTCCTTGGGTACTATTAGATCATCTAATATTGGCCTCATATATTAAAAAAAAATGCATAGCTATATAAAATATAGTACATTTAGTAACATGACGTTAGTAATTCACTAAATTAAAGATGCACAAATGCAACTAATTATTGTCGATACGGAACATCAGTGAAGATGTCAATAGAAAATTGATGGATGCAATAGTATACTAATTGAAAGGGAAACATGGTATAAAGAATTCACAGTCCTCTAATGTATTATGCTAGATTCTAGTTTTCATAAACTGGGCAAGGCAGTATTCCACACTCAATCCCCAAAAAATATGATCCACTCCGAAACTTGCGAAATCATGTTTTACCTAATTGTAAAGTATTGAATCAAAAAAGAACACCCATCACGTTATATTTAAGATTCATATGAACATAAGGCATAAATAGTTATCAATTAAGTCAACATAAAGCCACTATAAAGGAGCTGAGAAAAACCAGTACTCGTTCATCAGACATAATAGCGAATGGCAAACTGACTTAGAAACCTGCCATAGAATAGTACTAGTCTTCACCATGTATATAGATAAAGCAATTAATGCTAAACTCATAAACATGATATAAATTATATAATACAGTATAAAAACACATGCTGAATTAATATAAAAAATAAACCTCTATTGAAAATATTTCTGTAACTCCATTGAATCCATCAGAAACAAGGCTAGTGCCCATATCAACAACACGACTAGGAACTGTTGCCACAGCGTCCGCGGCCGCCTATTAAAGAAATTAATAATTAGTGCTAAAACCACTGGAAAATACACAACATACTTTAGCTTGATTAGCAGCTGCATTTGCCGCTTCGCCCACTACTTTAACACCAGTTTCTATCCCAGTTTGAAGAGAATCTAAATTGCATTAAAACTTAAAAGTCAGGGAACCGATCAAAGCTTGTAGCATACCTGCCGCACTTTTAGTATGGGAAACTACTCCGTGAGCTACTTGTTTTGTACCTTGAGTTACAGTTCCTTGAAGAGATTTGGCACGCGCACTAAATGTAAGCATTAAATACATTTTTACTTATTCAGCGAGCACAGCTAAAATAATAATAATAATAATATCGCGAAAAGTAATTAAACGTAATTAACAACTATGATGATTAAAAACGATTGGATATCACATAAACCTCAAGGTCCGACTCAGTTTACCAAAAGATCGTCGGGCGGCATTGGGCGAAAATCTTGAACCAAAACTACTTGATAAAGGTGCATCTAATTCAGAATAAGACCGTTGCCGTTCTTCACCTGTGCGTGATACTGAAACTCTATTGAGACCACCAACCAACGGAGTACCTAAATGTAATAGTTATCATATCATTACTTCAATATCTGGTTAAAAAATAAGACTCACCATCACCAGGAGTTACATCACTACAAGCTCGACGTCTTTCACAATCGTCGGGCGACTCCAGTTTGTTCGACTCTTCGTGAATAGCAGGTAAATAAATTTCACTTCCAGGCTTTGGAGAATGTCCTCTACTCTATAATAAATGGCATCTAGATTATATGGTGCTTTAAAGAAATAAGGCATGGTGACTTTACTTTTAAAAACCTGCATATAGCATCTCTACATTAAGACAAACCTGTTCATCAAAGGTACTATCATATCCACCTTCAGAGTCCGAGTGGTCAAATGTAGAAAACACTACTGGAAATATACATTTGTAAATAACACGAGGCAAAAGTAATTTAACTTAATCACCATTGCATTCTAATAACGAGCAATATTGTAAGTTGTTAGTATTAGAAATCTTTATTACCCTTCTCATGGATAGGTTTATTCGGAACAGAAGCGGTAGAATCGGCGATAGGATTGGCTTGCGATCTCTGTTCTTCGTTTACGACCTTTAAACACGTTGTGATATTCTCTAAGAACTAATTTTAAAAAAGGCTTAGCATTGAAAGTACAGAAATCAACTCCTAATTGCTTAATCCTAGAATGGATTTTGACCGGAATCATAATTATCATATCTCAAATGATTTTACCAATTGTTTTTGGCGAGACAGGATGGGGAATCAGAGCTTATGTCCGTTGAAGCACACCCAGAAGCAATCAGCTGACCTGTTCAGGAAGCGGTGCTGTACGCACATGGTCTGGGTCGAATATATCCTTCTTCTTCTCAGCTCTATCGCCCATTAAAGCACCGATCTCTTTGTAAACAGACACCGACATAATTTCGTCCATACTGAAAAGTTCAAATTAGTAGAAATATTCTAAAAAATGTTTTGTCCTCCTAATAATCACGATCTCTGCCACAAAATTAGTTAAAGAACTTTCCACTCAGTTAATAGTATTAGTATGAAATATTTGGAGCAAAGACAAAAAAACTGAAAACTTATAAAATTAGAACTGTTTAATATATATTTATACGTTTCAAAAACGAAATATTTTATAAAGGCATTTATTACTTAACTGAGGCAGCCATCGGCTATAAATACAAGTAATTATTTATGGAATAAAAACAACCAAGTTAGTTGGGCTTTAAAATAATGTTTACTTTGCAACCATCCCATAGAGGTCCTGCCCGTTCTCTCTAACTAATGGATGACTAACATCTGGATCAAACATAAGACAATTGGGGGTAACTAACAGCGTACCCGATACCGTTCCATCTGACTCTGTTACTTGTTTCACCTGAAATTGTTCCAATGCTATTTATTATATTCCTCAATCATGAAACCACAACAATACCCATTATGAATAAATATATAAATCAGAATCATTCTTAATTCTTCACGAGTAAAAGTTCAACAATAACTTTACTTCATTCGCATCAGCTTCATACCTTAATCTTCAGAAATCGTTGGAGGCAATCTGAATCAACCTCCTCAGTGCTACTAACGGGAGCGCTACGTGTTTTTGTGAGGGAACCTCTTCGTTGAGTAGGTACTGCACCACCAGGCCCTTTCCTAATGCCGTCAGCTTAAATATATGAAATATACAAAGTGGAAAAAGCCAATTTTTAAGGTTAAAAAAAAAGGTTTTAATTTAAAAGCAGAGCTATAAAAAAAGTAATTTTAAATGTCATCGGGCTCCTAGTAAAGCAATAGCTATTATTATCTTAATTTCAGTTACAGAAAATATTGTAAAAAAGGGAACTTCCAAAAACACTGTTAGACGACATATTTATGTTAAGATTGAAAAAAATTACAAGGCTTCTAAAATCAGTCATTTTTAGATTCACCCTTTTTATGATGTAAAATATTAGATCACAAATTACTAATAAGTTAGACCTGCACTTTCTCCTCCACCTATCTGATTAACAAGACGTGGAGTTGAAGCTGCTTGTACTTCACCATCAAATACATCATCAGACACAGGGAGTGGAACTAAAATTTTTTGCCCAGGAAACACCTAAAAATTGCGGAATCTCATTCAATCCTCCGAACACAATAAATGCTCTTGCTTTTTGTATCTAATTATTTAACACAAGACAAAATTCTTTTGGCCATTAATAATGTGGAAATTATAATGGAATAATACAAATAACTTTTTCATTCTAATTTGCCAATTTTCTGATGAGAGATGACTTAAATCAACTTGTAAGTGTAAAAAAAAGTACTATTGACTAATAAGTATAATAACTTGGTGTTTAAATTAATGTAACTATTTGTTAAAACTATCATCATAAACGGATCTGGTTGTCCAACATAAGGAACTTATGCATATTGAAATTTTGTCTGGGAATTTTTCTCATGTTTTATATTGTCATTCTCAACAGATGTATGAAAAACTAACCATACGCGAGCTCATTCTATTTAATTTCATCAGCTCCCCGACAGTGCAGTCATGAGAAGCAGCTATTCTTTCAAGGGTATCCAAACCCGTCACCGTGTAATCCATCTGAATAAAGTCAACTGCTTATTTTATCAATATTTACCAACAATTGTCAAAATTTCCATTGTTTACATTTAATAAATACTTAATTTTAAATAGCTGAAACAAAGTAGCAATACTATACTGAATTATACTTTCTTACGACGGGACTGGTAAATCATCAACAAAATTGAATAGATTAAAATAAGATAACCATTGGTAAACCATAACATAATATGGGTCATTAACATCGTGAAACTTTTAGAAGAACTATGGAAAAATTTAAACTTCAATTAGATTGGGCCCAGCGCAATCAACATACTTTATAAATCATGTTATTAATATAACTTTTCAAATATATTACCTAATAAAATTCCGTTTGTGAATGATAATATAAAAGTAAAAGAATTATTATGGTGAGAAAGAAATATTGACATCCACGTAATATGGAAAAAACAGAAGACTACACTTCATACAGTAGACATTAGTATCACAGATTTTTTTTCTGCTACGATAGTGTTCAACTATAAAACTAACGCGATCAAAGTATCACTTTTTGCATTATTATCATGATACGGAGGAATAAATAATTTGCACAATGTAAACAAATAATAAAGTATAAATATAGTGCTATGGAAAGGTAATAAAATACAAAGCAACAATGGGAGTAATCAAAATAACTCTAGAATAATAATTCCCAATTCTGTAATCTCGTACAATAAAACAATGAGTATAAAAATTTGCCCTTCATTTAACTGTTTTTCTACAGTTATTGTCACTGCCTCAATTATTTAGTGCAGAAAACAATTACGTAGGTAATGAAAGAATTAGAATTTAACAGCACGGAATTTTTGAGAATTAATAATGTTGTCATGTATTTCGTAATAAAATTTGCAAAGACAGCTAATATTTTTTACATGGTCTATTGTTTACTTAAATTTGAAACCGTAGCGTTTGCAAGTTCGAACTCAGCGCATACACTCCATTATATTGTCATAACGTATGAAGATTAACAAGATGTTTTCTTATGGATACAAAATGTACACATGGTAAAAGATTTTCAATTTTAGGTACTAAATTTGTTTTTAATCACTTGTAAGCCTATTAATTTCACTATAAATTTTTATCACAAAGGAAAATTCTAAATATATACTATATTAAATACTAAGATGTAAAGCACTTCCATTGGTAATGAAAATATAGTTTCTCTAAAACGTGATAAACTCTGAAAAATAAATTACTTGATTCTTAACCTGATTTAGCTGAGAGCGAGGAGCCAGTTTTTAGTCTTAACCAAAATATCTATGAATTCCGTTGAAAGCTGCTTACAATTTGACAGCTTCCAAGCGCTTCATAGAACCACACTAATATTAGAAACAATATTTCTAACGCAATATCCATTTGTTAGAGTAGAACTATGATGTTATTATTTCATATTAAAAGATCAAAAATAATGTTTTGATCTTTCTGTTACTGAAGCTTACATATAATGGCCCTTCTAATATTGCAATAACTATTGCTCCACTTATTATTTAATGGCCTTTCCGGAGCTAAAGATGAGCTAAATACCTTTGTTTGACCTAATTCTTCTTTTAAATAAAATTCTTCCTTTTGCACGGATATTTTCTGGAAGGCAGCATAATAATAAAACAACTGTTCACAAACCCACTATGTAACAACTACCGTTGTTAGTCGGATTTAATTCGCTGTATCATATTAGAATAAAGAACTGTAAGTAGTACATGGAAGCATCAATAACCATGAGTACAGTTCATACTAGTAATGGTCATAGCACTTTAGTATTTGAACTTAAGAATAATGTCACCTCTTTAGTAGTTTTTTTGTGCATTTTTGCAAAGTATCCGTAAAACATCACTTTAATAGAATGTTAATTTTACCACTGAAATGTATTCATTTGCCCTAAATGTACTAATAGGAATACACTTTAACTTATACTTTCAGTTTCATCAATCATACTTATATCTGCATAATAATATTTATTACTAAAATAGTTATTACAGTTCATAGGCTTATTTCTTTATGAAATAGGAATTGGATCAGTGGCAGTCATTACTCGATTGTAAAGGATGAGTTGGAGGTGAGACAATTAATTAATGTCCATTAAGAAGAACCACATAAAAAAGAAATATACAAGAATTTTTGCATCTTTTTAAATAGATATAACAAGAAAGTTGTTATGTTGAACAATAATCAAAATAATCTGCTGATTATCGCTGGATTCATTGTTGTTAGTATTTTTATGTGACAGATTGATTGTCAAACTAGGTCGGCCCTTCACTGTTCGTTATTGTAATGAAGACTAACACAAAACAGAAGTGCCTAATCGGCGCAAAAAAGACTTAATATTGTATGTAGCATTTAGCGTTTGCTTTAACCCTTAGATGATGGTATATCATAATTTAGGGCATAGCCATAGCTATATATTACTAGGAAATAAGCAGTTTTAATAACACATACTTCATTTCTAGGATATGCTGTAAGACAACTAAGAAAGAAAAAGTTATATTATTAGAAATAATTCAATACTGCTTTAAAGGGAAATTGAGGGTAATTATGTTCAGTTGAAATAAGCCAGTGTCGTGCATTGTTGAATAGACGAATATGAAAATATAAGATAACAAATATTTAAGTAGAAATTCAAATATAGAATAAGCTATGGAGTGCATATATTTCTTTACCATACAAATAGGTTTTAGAGAGAATTATAAAAGTAGATTTTGGATACCAGTACAGACTATTACTTCCCAAATGATAAAAGAATTTTGGACGGTTGAACTAAGTCTCGAAAAATTAGAGTTAGATACCCACTATTTTTATAATATTGTATTAATTAGTTTTAAATTATGATTGTGAAAAAACCAAACGAATTACTAACACATAATTTAGAACTTAAAAAAGCACTAGATGATCAATATTACGTTTTGGAATCTTTTTAACGCGAGTTGTTTTGAAACGAACAATGGATGCCTCAAATAGTCTTGCCAAAAGGCTAGAGAGCAAATATGTTGGAATGGATGTGAATTTAAGGAATCTAGTAAAACCGCTTTCACAATCAATTACTAACAGATATGAAATAAGTTTAAGACTACTTCTCTTAATTTCAGAAAGGGAAGCAATTTGAAGAATATTACTGACTCAAAAATACATTGAAATTATCTTTAGAAATAAGCCATGGATTTAATGGAGGTCATCTGTAATGGTTTATAAAAATCAAGACATAATATATATGATCAACAAATACTGTTTTAGGTATTGATAGGAAAAGAAGAAGAAAAGTAAATGAAATACAATAACTAGGACAGCTTGCACCGTGGTAGGGTGGTGTGCGCCGTGCGTAGTTGGTGTTGGGTTGTTGCGGCGATCAATTGGTTTCGCCACTGGCCAGCCGTCATTATCAACATACGAAGCAACACCATGGAAGAACCATCCCATAACAAGAATATGATTGAAAAGTAGGCAAAAATGGATCTATGTAGGCTCCTCAATGGTAAGTGGTATTTAGTATGCTCTTTACCTCACTTGAAATTGAGCAGACCAGTTACTTAGTTCACTGTTCTAGTTGCTGTTTAAGTTCATGCAAAAATATTAGAATTTTAATAAATAGTTTTAAATTTATTTCTTTAGTCTATAAACTAATTTTAATGTATTCACCAACGAATGTTTACTAAATTTTTTTTGCTTCTTTTCTTCTAGAGTAGGTAACATGTCTATGTACTTTGCTGATGAGATCTTTGCATACATCTTTGCAAAAACTATTTATTGCGTAACGAAAGCAAGTATATACTTCGTAACCAGTGAAGTGCGAAACTGAGTTAAGCCAAGTTAGATTCAAAAGCAAGGGTTTATTTTGAGCTATACTATTGATGTTTTGAAAATTAGTTTCCTAAACCCATTAGGCCTAGATATTGATTTACTACCATTTACCAATCTGTTACTTATGCCAAGTGAATTCCATAAAAAAAAGGTATGTGAGGCATTCATCGGTATTGGCGTTTTAACCAATAACTGATAAAATGCTTGTCTACTGTATACCTGAAATGCGGGAATATGGGTATGGCTTTCTGAAATAGATGATGTATGGTGTCGTCCTGGTGAAAATCCCCTTATACTTCCGAAGCGGATCAGTTTCAGAGGATCAGGAATCATAGTGTACTGTAATGATTTTGGTAATTTTTTAGATAATAGATATTGAATTTATTATCGATTGGATAATAGTGGTAGTATATTAATAGTTTTTAAACGAAATACAATAATACTACCGAAATAGCAACTTTCTGATGTCGATAAATTTAAAATAGCATATTCTAATGATGAAGCATGATCACAGTGGGAAAGATTAATTTAAATAAGTGAGATAGAGGTTATGACGTAATTTAGACCTGCATGTAATAGATTTAATCTCGGAAATTTATGTGGTATTTAATGTTTCAGTGGATAAACGTAAGTAATTTATTATACAACCAACGAAAAGTAAAATCAAATACTGATTTATTTCCGATGGAAAATATGATAAGAAATTACAAAACCTAAAATAATTGAATAACTAATAAATTGTAAGCAAGCCAAAGTGATTTAACATTAATATGTAACTACATACGCAATCAGTTGGATAGTATTCCGAGCATATTCCTCATTAGAGGCCTATCGTGTTGACTCCTCGTCCTGCCGTCGCTATGATCAACGGAGAAGGGAGGCGGATTGAGGATTATGACACGCAAAAGAGAGACGATGCTTTAGAGTGAATTGAAAGTTTATGGGAATTATAGAATTATTAAATGGCTTAAGAGCATTTAAGGCACAAATCCAACTTTTATTAAAATTTGATAAATTTATCATGAGCATCCCTTTGAACTATGCTTTGATGATGATTCTATCGACTAATTGTGATTATTCTAAAACTAAATTGAACTTTTAGACTTTATTTTATAAGCCATATTGCATTTCAAATAAGATTAATTATAAATCCTCTTGATATAAGCGTGCTTAGCACAAACATTGGTTCAGACAATTTCACTGTTGGTTAAAGCATGTCAATTCCAAGTTATTTCTCAGGGGAATATTAGATTTTCAATAATGGTAGCACTGAAATTAGGGCGTCGAAAATAAGTAGTTCCAAAATTTTGTTTTTTTTTCTCACTAATGGAACAATTAAGGCACCAGATAACTTGATTAGGAAAAAGTGACTACTTTACTCTGGTCTTCTGCTCCTCTCATGTGACTTGAAAAATCGCTTGATTTGATATTGAGAAGTGAGTTGCGGCTGGAATTCATACGATACCAATAGGAACAGCCCAGCCCTGCATTAGAAGGATGTGTATCTTGGACAGAACGTTATGGCGAAATACTCAACAATGAAATATTTATATAAAAATGAGTCCGACTAAATAAAAGCTATTTAAGGTAGCTAACAAGCAGATTCTTCTATCAGTACTTTAGATTAAATGCTATAATCTATCAAACAGACGTTTTGAATTAAATCAAAAGTTATGTTTCTAAGAATTGAGGTGACAAGATTATTAAATGACATAAAAATGTAGATAAAGCTGATAAGCTACGTCACTCGTTCATACTGGCATTCGTTGGAAATGAATCTCGAGTCATGAAAAACAATGAAATTCCAGAAGAAAACACTCAGTTCTACAAAAACAAAGAAGGACGGGTGCATTTATGATACATTTCACAGAGCAGTGAAATATTTTCTATTTCAGAATTACGAGTTTTATTTATAATCTTTCGCAATTATTTGGAAGACTTTGCAAGAAACTTCAAGTTATATAGATTAGAAGTCATTTTTAAAACGCTAAATATCAACGTTAGTTTCCTTTGTTACGACTAGCGAACATTCTAGGTGTTTCTGCAATTACTTATATATGCAATAAAGTCGTTAATAGTATTACACTGATACTTTTATAATCTAAAAAAAAACTGAAATTTAAAAAAATAACTTTGGTTATCACTTTTATTGTCATTTAAATAATATACGAAGATAAACTGTCTTCGATAGCTAATTTAAAATTGTTTAATTGAAATAATGAAATGCAGTGATTACGTAAATTGGGATTTTTCTTTATATGGAGAGCTATGCGGAAGAATGAATGCGTGAAGGGAAAAAATATGCATCAGTCATATAATACTCCTGAATCACTCACCGATACCTAACGTGTGCTCATTATCTCAGTTTAAAATTGATATACCAAATATTTGACTCAAGAAATCCCATTTCTAGTAGACTTAATCATCAAAAGCTATAAACTGATGTCCCGTTCCATTTATGGATCTGTGTAGCCGAAAACAGAACGAGTTCTTTATTGACGTCTATGTCTCACATATTCTTTACTTTACCGAAAGTCAGCATCTGTAAAGTGAAAACTTATTTAGAAACAAAATAGTTTTAAAGAGAAGAAACTAGTCAAGAGAGTTTCGAGTTTAAAGAAAAATATGATGTGAAATTAAATAAAGGTGTGCAACAATGCAAGCTAGAAGAGTATTGACATCACTGACGGAACAGCGCTTAAATTTTAATGATTTGCGTGTGGTATGATACATAATCGTAGAGACTAGTTGAATATACATACTACACTAAATTATTTATGAAAATTGCTTACAAAAATGTTCGTTGTAATAGTATCATAAATTTGTACTAATAAAGGCATCTAGAATAACAATAAATACATTTTATCTATTACTGTCTTCATAACTATCCATTCGATAAGTAGAAATTTTCAACTATTTACTTATAGACTGTTGTGATAATATTTGTTATTATTTATTTAATCCTAAGAAAAGCAAATAACTGTAATGAAGGAGACTAGCACTAGATCATTGGCATGGAATGCAATTTAGATTTAAGGATGTTGATTAACAACTTGTTTTCTAATGGTTATCATTAGTGAAAATAATATGAAAAAACCTCTTGAAACACTTTACTTTGAGAAATTTCCGGAGCAATTATTAGGTTAATGATAATTACGCCCAAAATACCGCTGATATGCTTGCATTATTACTGCCTTAGTTCTCTTATTTCATGATTTGTAGCACATTTTTTCTGTACATTATTTAGGCTTTAAACATGTTTTAAACTGGAATTAAAGCTTTTGCATTCCACGTATTAGAGAAGAAAATGTTAGCATCTAGGGTACCTTCTGTGATAACCTTATGATAACTGGAGCCTGTGAATGCTATGATTATTATATTTGTACAAGATTGATCAGAACTGAAAAGTTAAATTGATAAACTATAAATACATTACTGAAGCTTAAATTATTAAAGAAGACTACTGTCGCTGATAGTGTAAATAATAATCTGGGAACTCTATTTTCTTTGTAAAATTCCCTAACTGTATTATAACTCAGGGTTCCATTGTTGTATTTTAAACAAGCTTGGTAATTGTGCATACTTAATTATTTATGTTTACACAGTAATAATTCTGAACAACTTTAAGCGTCGAGGCTTAGATCACTTGGTCGGTTAAGGTAAAATTACTGTTTTATAAGTTCTCCTTGATACTCGTAAATACTTTACTAGCAGTGGATTGTCTAAAGAAGGTTTGAAGGAAACACCTAATAGAATAAGCCATAAAAACTACTAGAGTACAAACACATGCAGAACTATATTAATACTGTTTACATCGAAGGCTATGGCTTGGAATAATTAAAGTAGCGGAATTGATTCATCCACTCGCTCCGTTTTACGAGGCAAGAGCCTAACTTCGGCATATAAGCCCGTCAACTGTGTCAAAGCTGGCACTAGTGTAAACACGCTTCCTTTCAGTTCAACCGAATGTCTACGGATCATTAGGAATAAAATTCTACTTCCTAACAGAACTACTATGTGTTAATTTTATAGAACAACGTTCTTGATACACATAAGTATCTGTTCAACTGCTTACGTTAAGAATACATTATGAATTCTTAAAAGCAATGTAATAAATTTAGTGTTTTTAACAACATTTATATGGCAACCACCTTAATATTATCACTTTAATCACTGTCATAACTATCGAACCAGATAGCTGCCTATTTCTCGTCTGACTGTAATTAAAAATTATTACATCACTTTTAATTTTCACGAAACCCATACAGTTTTCATAGATCTCAGAATCCTTACGTAATTAATCCATCAAAGCATACTAACATTGTATATCTTCAGGTACCATATTCTAGGCTATCATATGAGAACAGGTACTGCGATAGTCTGAGATTTTTTCAACTAACATTGCTCTTCTCAAATTCCATCCAAGACCAGAAAAGGCAAAATACACATTGTATAAGCAAAAATCATAAGTAATAATCTTAATTATTATTTTGCTTATGGTGAAATAACTTCTAATACATAGGGCATATATATGTTTGGTATATTTTATTATTCAGACCAAAAGTAGTTGTTCACGTCTGATAAAATTCAAAAGTCGCTTGGTTTTAGAAGGTTAAAATGTGATTAATTTAATAATTCGAAATGAGATTAGGTAGGTGTTCTTTATAAAATACCTTCATGAGTAGGAGGCGGCATTAAAAAATTTGGTATTTCATTTTGAATGAAGTTGACTTTAATGGTATCACCGAGTTCAATAAAACTCTGCATAACTAAAAGTAGTCTCGCACTATCTTATTTCACGGTTATTTAGTAATAATTGATTTAAATTATTTAATTAAATTTGAAATTTGTTGAAAACAAGGGTAAAACAGAGGATGATATTCAAATAGATGGGAGCAATGAAGAAAAATTGAATATAGTATATAAATAGACGAATTCAGAAGAAATTGACTTTAAGGCATAAAAATAGAGACTTACAGGTGTACATTTTAGGGTTTTATATTTTTATGTCGATCATAAAGTTTTTTTGCTTAAAAACGATACAAAGATGTCTCCTCATTATTTCTCGGGATTTGTTTCTTACAGATCAGTCAACGAACCATGTATTTTTATTTTGACAACAAATCGGGAACATTTTTACAATTTACTGTAATAGCTTACTTTCAATAAAACTGTTCTAGTTTTGCATTGCACAAACTGCTAATTATTTATAATATTGGGAAGATAGCGCGTCAAATAAAGCACAGTATTCATAACTAAATTCCAATGTTAAGATATGTTATAGACATCAGCATTTTATTTCCTTCTCCACATACTATTAATAGAGGATTTCCTGCAGGCTTAGATGAGGGTAACACAGTTTGCTACTTACATATTTTGAGTAACTGCGAAAATTATTACTCTAAAAGCTACAATATAACTCACTATCTCTACTAATTTGATATTTCTTAGATACTTGTATTAGTATAGATTGAGCTCAATATTAAATTGCGCAAAGTAAAAGGTTTCAACCAATTCAAATCGAAACCGCATAGGAAACCTGTTGTGTAATCTTGAGATAACGACCTGTTACTTAGCAAAGTTATGCCAAATTTTCTGATTCTTCTCAATTTTTTCTTGGGTATAGTTTCAGCTAAGGTATGTTTAAAAATTAAAGAATGTGATAGTGACCGAGGTTGTAAAACCAAAAATCGTCAACTCTTCTTTTCAGGTTCTCAACGTCGGATTGCTGTGTGCTTATAACAACAGCGCTATTTCTACGGTAATAGGTTAAATACATTTTACAAGTTCTTATCTCAAGTTTTCAGTTACTCGGATGGCGTAATGTGGCAGGTGCAGTTGGAGTGGCATGGGATAAAATCCAATATGAGAAAATTCTTCCCGACTATGATAATATATAGTTAGTAAAGTAAATAAATAAGTTACAATATATCTACTAAAATTCATTTTGACATAAGTTCTGGTAAAAATTTGTTTAAGTGTGCAAAAATGTCAAAATCTCTCTTTATAGCTTGACTTGGCAGATGACTGAATGCGTTGAGTCTACTTCTGCTGGAGCTATTATTCAATATGTAGAAAACAATACCAATGTTGTTCTCGGTCCTCCATGCTCTTCTGATAAGTATTTAATCTTAAGAAATTTAAAAAATATAAATTACCCTTTAAATTAATTCATTGCTTTAGCTGCTATAGTGAGCGGAACCGTGGCTAAATATTACGACTTCCCACTTTTCTTGTGGGGTCCTCCGTTTACTTCAGACCTCATGAATGTCGATAATTTTCCAACAATTGTATCCACTGCACCCAGCACATTGAAGTTAGTCCTAACTATCTTAAAAAGTATCACCCCAATTTTACTCTAAGACAAATTTTGATTAACTATGGAATAGTTTTGATAGCTATATTTTTTTGGTAAAACACTTAAACATTTCGAATAATCCGAATTATTTACAGATCAAGTATTAATTTATGTTAGTAATTATAATTTATTAATGAAACATAAAGAACAACAGAAATTCAAACAAATATTTTCCACTCCGTTGCAGAATATCTATAAATGAATTTGGTAGTAAAATACGATAATATTCGTTTACTACGTATGACTGAGCATGTCTATGCAAGAAATAAAGCAAATTATGTTAGCTTTTGACTAATAATATATTCATTTTATCATAAAACCTATGTATTAAATTCATGTAATGAGATGTTTCTGCACTATAACCCTCTGTACAGTGGCGGCCATATTCCTAGATCACCCGTCGCTTAGGCTTAATGACGTATTCCACAACGTCACTATCCTAAATGGCATAAAAGTGAAACAAAGTAGGATATCTATTCTGTTTCTTAGTTGATTTAAGTTAGTGACGTGCCTTGTGAAATACGTTATTGAACCTGGATGCACAGTGCTTAAGTATATGACCTTCACTGTATATCATGCTAATACAATTGGCTTTAACAATTATGATGTTAATTTTCACACTACCCATCACTTTTTAGTGGTTGTATGCATTTCGTGAATTAAAGTATTTGCATAAACAAAATGTGATATGAGAAAAATAACCTTTATTGCTTTCTATTTCAGCGAAGCGCAGACTTTGCTCTGGCTGCTTAATAGATTCGAATGGCAAGAAATTGCTGCCGTCTACTATGCATCGCGAAGTATTCTTATTCCCAGGTGTTTGCCCATCATCACCGACTTGGGGGTGAGAAAAGTCTCAATATACATTCACTTTTGATAATATCTTCAATATTGTTTTCAGGAATTACTAAACGAAAACCGAAACACGACAATGGTTTATCAAAAACAATTCATAAACATAACTAATTCTACATTCAAATCTGTACTACGATCAATAAAAGAAGTATCTCGAGGTCTGTGATTAGTAATTCGACAATAATTGAAAAGGAAGATATGCAATTAAAATTTTTCTGTAGCTGTCACAGTGGTATTAATACATAGAAAAAACCTACAAACATGACTAAAGAAGTTGTATAATAGTTATATTATATAAAAGATTAAGCTTGTCTCTAATATTTATATTAGTAACGGTGGTGTGTCTGGAGTCCGACGAGGCACGGAGAGGCTTCATGATAGCAGTAGCAGAAGAAGATATGGATCAAGATGAGTATGTGTGGATTATGGTGGAGTCGAGAAGGGCTGGATTCAGTTAGTATTCTCTATTAAATTCATGTTTGTTTCCATAGGTGTAGTTTTTTATATCACTTATAGACAATGTATGGATGGATACCAATCCTCAACCTGATGGAAAAGATTCCCTTGCTCTTCGTGCTGCTAGAAAATTCTTAGTGGTATGTCATAACTGAAAGTAGTACTTAGTAGTTACTTATCTATTTATTCTTCTACATATAGAGATAATGTAAAACATAATTTTATAACGCCAGCTGGACAACCAACCACTCAATGCATCTGAGCAGTTCATGGCTGATGTAGCGGCAAAGATGCATCAACCGCCATTCAACTGTTGGGACTGTACAGCGATAGATCCAGTACATATTCCTCATTTACTTTCATACTCTCTTTAAACTACTTTGCTTACAGACTCTTTCACATGCTGGAGAACTTGCTGATGCTATGTACCTCTACGCATTATCACTCAACAAATCCATAACCGCAGGCAATCCAAATCCTAACGGGCAGCAATTAGCAAAATATGCAAGAGGAGAATTTGAGGGTAAAGATTTCAAAAATCTATAGGTATAAAATATCACATGAAGAATAATGTATTTTATAATTTGCAAAATACTTGTTTTTAATAAAGTTTTGGATAAAGAATTACATAAAAATTTAATAGAAAGTATACCCAAGAATATAATATATCAGGATTTACCGGAAGAGTTATCATCAATCAGAATTCAACGAGAGATCCTGTTTTCATATTATGGGGTCTCAGTACTTTGGATCAGCCCACGATGATGATCAAAATTGCTGGAATTATTGACAATGGGACTAGTTCAGTAAGAAAAAGCACACCTATACTAAACAATCATAAGAAAAAACAGAGGGAGAAAATAAGGAAGATAAAAACTTTTTCATAGCTACAAGTTTCTGAGTTGGTAACAGAGGACATTCTTTGGGCAACACGTGGAGGTGTAAGACCTCTTAACAGACCAACTTGTGGTTTTGATGGGTTAGTTAATGTTTAAAAGTTATTTTAAAAGGTTAGAAATTGCATTATGCATCAAATACAGCAATTATTAGACTGGGTTGCCCCAAGACCTTCGTCGAACAATACCTGGCCATCACACTCGCCTCAGTTTTTGCTGGTCTCGTCTTCATTTGCGTTATTTTAGGTGCCGTCGTGTACATTTTAAGGTACAGTGCTTTTAACAGGCTTGATATTTATATCCCTTATTGCAAAATCATAGGTTATACATTATAGGTCTAGTCGAAAAGAGGAAGAACGATTAAATCGTCTTTGGCAAATTCCATTTAATACCTTAATTAAACCCACACAAAAAGTGAGACATATTTACTAAATCAAGATTTCTATTGTGCTTTGCTCACTGTAATTTTATTCAAATATTATTTAAGTCCACTGTGACTAGTTCCCGATCTCTCCAAAGCACTATTACAACAAGCACCAAGTTAACAATCGATTCGAAAAAGGTAAAATTTTCTCAACGGTTTTTTCCTCTCAAAATCATTATAAATTTAGATATTTCTTAAACCAATTGATATAAAAATAACTGTATTAGCAGTTATATGATTTTTTTAACGTACTTATTTCGCAGGAAACACAGAATCATGCATTTTTCTTCTTGGCAAATGATTCAGTAGTGGCGAGAAAGCACAATATTCGAATAAGTCTCGGGAAATCCGACTGTTCTTTATTGAGGAAGGTACAGCAATTTTTGTTTCATTTTCTGAATATAATTAATTTTCCACCTGTTATATCATTTTGAATGTAATCTTTTGCGTATACAACATACCATATCAACGCATATTTTTAGTATGAATAGAATAAATAAAAGTAGTTATTGTACTTATGTATAATCTTATTTACTATCAGATGCGCAGTCTTGACCACGATAACCTCTGTAAATTTATTGGTCTTTCTCTTGATGGGCCCCAGATGTTGTCAGTGTGGAAATATTGCGCTAGAGGATCTCTCNTGTACGAGAGAAAATAATTAAAATTATAGGATGTTATTGCAAGAGGAGCACTACAAATGGATTGGTTTTTCAAGTATTCTCTCATAAAAGATATTGCTGAGGTATGTGGAGAATAATTAAGCAAAATAGTAAGGATAACATTTTTCAAAAATATAAAAAAAAGAAAAAAAGAAAACTGAAACTGTAGGGTATTTACTTCCTTCACCACTC
>JAJAVP010000349.1:59255-80449 GCA_020740425.3 Heterorhabditis indica
TTGTTATTTAAATAAAATACTATTAATATTATTTCTACAATTTTAAACCATTAAGCCGGTCGTATTCACATTTCTACTGAAACAATGGAGTTTCTGACGGAGGTAATCGGCGGTTACAAAACCGAGCCGAGGGGCGAAGTAATTGTAAAGGTGAGTAGCATGATGATTGGACAGAGGGAGTTCAAAAAAGAATGAGAAAGCTCAAAAGAAAAACGCTATGGACAGGAGAACCATTGGAATTAGGAGTATTCTTTAGGGAAAAGGTGCGCTGGAAACTCATTGGTTGCTGACGCAAGAAGAACAGGACCAAACATTCACTGATTAGCATTACAATAGATAAAAACCATATATTAAGCAATTGTGCAGTGTGTAACAAATAGCTAAAACGTAATTTGTATTTAAAAAAGTGTATCCCACTTTGGGACTAAAGAACAAGAAACTTTTCAGTACTCATTTTACTACTGTGTATATTAATATTATGACTAATTTAAATATTAAGATCTAGAAATCTTATTGTTTCTCTTAATCTAAGTATTTTTGACAGACTTCGAACAGTATATTTTTGATTCTATTTTAAAGGAGACATTTTTGTGTTGATTTAAATCGTCCCTCCTCTATTTTGTGTATTTTTGTATTTATCTAAAGGTTTATTCTGCACTTTAGCTACAGTGAAAGTTTTAAATGGTGTAATAGTTTGCCTGTTGTCCAGATTGCTTCACTAAGGTGGATTTTGAGATGAGATTTCAACTTTTTCCGTATATTTTATGATCATCTATTTCTTAAATGTGCTTGCTAGTGTCCATGTCAGTCTTATTCTAGACCTCTCTAAAACATTGAAAAAAAGGTTAATAGCTTCTGTACATTAAGATATTATTGTATTTTTTTTACTTATAAGCAACATATTTTTTTGAGTTCATGAACAGTTCATATAACTTTGGACTGAAGTTAAATGTTGTAGGAACATAACTATTGTAAATTAACTTTACATATGCAGTAGTTGCGTGTTAATGGAATTTTCAGATACATATTATTTTGTGTAAAAGAAGAATATACAATTCTTGCTTAAAACTACTAAATTTTCAGTATCTATCTCAAAATATTTAAAAAAGCCAAACACATTAGATGTGGTAGAATGATATATGCATCAAGTCTGCTGGAATATTGTTCAAGCTAAGCTTGAAGAGTTAAAGGTGATGATTCAATGGTAAAAAAGGATGCGACTTAATTATCTAAAATCATTACTAATTAGCAAAAGCATATTTTGCCAAATGAATTGTGTAGTGTATTACTGAATACAGACATTATCTTGTTATAGCACAATAAGAAAAAATAATTTGTAAAAGTGCACAAAATATTTTTCCAAATAATATGATGTGTTTTAATACATTTAAACTTTGTTTTGGGGTAGCGGACTTCCTCGATCAGAGTTAGAATCGTAACTGGAGTTGGCTCGCTGTAGCGATTGTCCCTAAATAACAATTCCTAAAAGATTAGATAAAGAAATGTATACCTTAATGAAAATAATGTATTATTTAACTAACTTGTTTTAAATTATCAATTATATAAGCTATCAGTGCCAGCCATGCGCGTCTCAACTCTTTATGTTTCCTCACACTGTCGTACCTTCGCAAACAGTCTATTAAAGAATCTCCTAAATTCAGCATTACTCCAACTTTAGTACACCAATATATATCCCATATGAACTTAAATTAAGTACTTCAAATAGATGATGAAATTTTATGGGACATCAGTATAGACAATCAACATTCATATAAGAATGTCGTTTTTTCAAGTCATCCGGGATAAATATACTTGAAATACTCAATACAGTAAAAAAGTTAACCACTGTTTCCAAACTTTTCCGTCGATTATATACATTAAATTATCATAAACTCACCAAACTCATCCCACATGCCTATACCAAGGCCTTGTTGCCGTAGATTTCGATGGCATCTCCCAATCTAAAGATTATAAAATTGGAAGAGGGGATCTTCGTCATGAATAGTCTATAGTCCGAAAGAAATGGATGTTATATCAAGAGAAAAAGTAATGGGGACCAACTCCTACGATGTAGGCGGTTAGCCTGTTGTGGTCACAATCGATGTTCCTTATTGCTGCGTCAATTAAGTCAACTGTGATTCTTCCGTGCATCGCCGTACAGTCCACATCGTTATTACTGAATACTGCGACGCCATTGGCCTTTAAGTAAACATTAATAGTAACATCCATATCTAGCATTAATTAATTTTTCGTTCATTATGCTAGAGCCGATCTTGATCACAACAATATATTATCCAATTTTAATGTCTTTCTTTTAAAACAAGATTTAAAAGATTTACGAATGAAAGACTCCCAAAATACTGTAACAGGCTCCAAAATATTCGGCTATTTTTTCCTTAACATTTTATTGGATTTACTTTGTAAATCATGCCATCTTCATTACAGTTTTTTAAAAAATTGATAACAAAGCAAATCCAGGTTTAACAAAAGATAATCTGTTAACCTACGGTAAGTTAATACTAATATAGATCAAGACGTGAACCGGTATACTTTCCCGATAATTTTTTATAAGCAGTAAGAAAAAATGTTGTCAGGTTAGGTATATATACTATTATAAATTAACGCTAATATAATATTCATCCGATTATGTATAATTTCAGTAAATCCCTTACTCATGATTTTTAGAAAATATAATAGTATTAAAAGTTGGAAACTAATGAGGATAAAAGTGGATTAATGAAGCTTAGAAACAGAAAACCTAGTATATTTATTAAAGCTAACTTCCAAATAATGTGTACACGTAAAGCAAGTAAGAATATCTAAAACAAAAAATGTGTTAAGGTAAAACATTTAGTAAACATGGAAGTGTCTTAAAACAACTGATTTTTAATATATATATATATATGTAGACATTTCTAAGTGAAATACTAAAATGTTTCGTTGTCTTTAGACAGGAACCTAATAGAAACAAGCTCTCCTTCATCATTTTTCTCATAAAGTATATCTGATATGATATTATCTATGATGTGAAGTAGTTTACCCATATAGTTGCCAAGTAGATTTCTGGTAGAAATAAACATTACCAACTTTTGCCAATAGTTGCCTGGCTTTGGCACTTTTGTTTGTTAGGTTGCTGTATATCGATGTTGCAAATTGTCCATTTAGCCCTGTTGAATAGATATTTGGCCAACACTGCATCAGTTGCTTTTGTTGATAAGGTGTTAGGCCTGAAAGTTCCTGATTTGCAAACATAATGTTCATATATTGTGTATTTGGAACACTGGAACATTAATTCAAAGTAAATTAGTTAATACAAGGAAAAAATATTGAAGTTTCCCGTTCATGGAAGCATAGATCTTTAATGCTTAGATATAAAGTTATGTAGGATTAACTTTTGATACCACTTACCAATGTATTCGCTTAAACTTTTTCTTGTTGGAGAAGTGCTATCTCTGGTTAAATCTCCACTCGAGTGTTTAAGCTAGAATAATGAAACTTATATCAGATTTTTGGGAAATCAATTCACCATATATTTTTCAAGTTATTTTAAATTTCTTGAAATGGGAAAGATATAGAACGATTGAGGAAATCTAGACTTAACAAATCAATTATTAGCTATTCATTATTAAATTAATTATTCTAGCTTTCTCGTTTTTAGATATGCTAATGTGATTTCTTAGATCAATGATTACCACAAAATCGTTTGATTTTGACTACTATTTTATACAAAAATGGCATACGTATTATCTAAAATAATAAAAATGTGGTCCTACTGAAATGGGAAATTCGTGGTCATTCGGTTCTGTTCGTGATCGACCCACTTCACGTAAATGAGGACACATGGATGGAGAAGGCAGGAAACACATGTTGGTAGAGTGCTTAATAGCATCATCTTAATTGATAGAAACTAAGTGTATGTATGAGAAATTAATAAATAAAGTACAAGAACTAAACAAATACTGCGGCCTTATGTGAAGACTACCATTATTTCATTAGCCGTCTTTTATATAAGACTACAGATAATAGTTCTTCTTGCACATTAAAAGTATTTAGGAGGAAACTTTTGTAGGGGTAAATTTAAGGTTGACTGGTGGAAAGTTATTATTTATAAATTCATGCCCATGTTACTATAAAACTATTATACCTTGTCTTCTTGTATTATATTTCGTTTCATTCTCAATTCTTTTCGCCCGTTCTTCTCAATTGAATCTAAGGAGTCTTCAGAAAATGTTCGTGTAAAACGAAGCGGTGAACTCACTGACACTCTTCGTGAAGGGGTTATTGAGATTGATGGCACTGGCTTCTGGAATATATTTAAAAAAATATTATTTTCTCTTATCCAGCATCACACAAATGGCTGGTGTTATTCTTATAAGAACTAATTAAGAACAGTATTATCTGTGAAGGCTTACATAACCAAACACCACTATTTTTAATTTTTATATAGCTAGTGATATATTATTATTATCTCTAACACAAGATTGAAAATGTTTAAAATTAAATTATTTGTTTACTTGTGATCTAAGTCAAAAATAAACATTGGTCCCAAATGTTTGGAATATTGAGCAAAATTACTATCTCTACTATAAACTACGTTAAAACAAACAATACTGTCCAAATAATCGTATAAAGTTGTTAAATTAAAGTGGTGGATTGCATAGAGAAAGCACTTTTCATCTGTATAATTTGCTCAAATGGGAATATGAAGAACTGTCGAAGATAAATAAATAATATCACCGCTATATTTAGGACAAAATAAAAATAGCCATTTAGAGCGAAAAAGGACTGTCTAAGTATCTTAAGATAATTTATATAAGTAATGTTATGGCTAGATTTTACTTTACATTGTACAGACTACAAAAATTGAAAGTTATAAGGACAAACTTTACTGTTGAAACTACGTTCTAATCGAAAAATATTTAAAATTCAATAATGCTCTTTTAAACCACTAGGGATGATTTATCACCATATCGTTGATTATAAATTACCGTTGTGGTCTGAATATTCGAACGACAAAGCAATAAACTGATAAATGTCCTTCATTAATCTATTTAATTTTCATTAAATAGTAAAGTTAATCAAATGGGTATAGTGACGCTATAAAATAATTGAAGACCATTCGTCTACAAATAGTGTAAGTTCGCTTAAATAGTGTTTTGGCCAAACGCTGTGACATTTGTAAAGGAAGCACGTACGGAACACGTATCCCAGATATCCTAGTGCTAATGAAAACAAATAGTGTAATCGGCTAAGTGCCCATCTGCATGTCAATGCTAGATGAACTCTTAAAAAGCAAGAGATTAGTGAATTTATAAAATAGAGTTTTCCTACATGGATTCTGATGACCTAGTTGCTCTGATGGTTTCAATAACTAGTAACTTGAATTAGTACCAACAGAAATTCGTCTTACTATCGTTGACCCATTATAAGTGAAACAATGTGGATATACTTATAGGACTGACTACAAAATAGTAGCCTTCATTATCAGGCTTATGGACAATCCTAAGCCTAGGCATACAAATAAAAAAATATAGAATATATTTTACCAATTCTGCTGTATAAATTTCAAAGCATAGTAGATAAGTGGTGACAAATTAAATAATAATCTAAATCTGCTGAAAAGATCACTAAAAATGTCATTATTTAGAACAGATTTTTTCCTATATAATAACGTATGGTTCTGCTGTAGTTTTTTGGATTGTAACTTCAATAGTTATATTTGATTTATCTATCATTGCTTAAGAGATTCATCAAAAAGAAATACCATAACTACATTTTTCCTACATCTATGCTATTTATTCTTCTTCATCATATGTAGCTAAATTTTGTGACAATAAAACTTAATCTCCAGATGAAAAGACTTTCAAAATAAATCTTTAACCAAATGCCTTTCGCAAATAATAATATACTACTGAAATACCTGAAATTATTGTATTTAGCAATATTTTTGTAGTAAATCTATACCGTACTTAAAAAAGCTTGCTTAGATGCACAAAATTATATCATGCCAGTTATGGTAGATTATGTAAGTAATAATAGTTTATGTTAGAAAATATGTTTTGGAACTGGGAACCAATAAATTTAAAAACTAAAACCAATCAAAACTCATAAATTATACTGGAACTACACGTATATATTACTCTAGCGAAAATATGTTACTTCAGAATATTTTATGCACCAGTTTCTTTCTGAATGTTACCCAGAGGAGAATAAAATTTAAGTTTAACAGAAATTCATCTTTAGATGAAACAAAGAATGATGATGGAGATAACGTTTGTCAGATGATATTTTCAGCATAAACTTAATGTAAGATGTTCGAGAAAAGCATATCAGAAATTGAAGGGAAATTTGAACGTTCTAGAAAATTCACACCCTTCACCAAAAAACCTAGTTCTCCAGTTCTTTGATTCTCACTTAGTAACAGTTTTTTTCCTTTAGATATGTAAATGTGGGATACTCGAAAATACTCAAAAATGTGTCTTAAATATTGCAAAGCGTATGAACGTTACGTACAGGTTCTTTCCAGTGAATAGTTACATAGTTTTATAGGAACCCATATATTCCCACAATTTGTTTATTGACTTTGTTTTCTGTTTACGTCAACTTGTAATAATATTAATTAATGCCTTCAGTACGTCTTAATACTAACTGCTGAGTTATAATAAGATAATATAATACGGGAGTTCCCCCGAAATACACTAAATATTTTAAAAGAGAATGTCACTAATGTGATGCCAACTCAATTCATTCAGCAATATTAAAAATTAAACGATATTACAAATAATAACAGCATTTTATGAATTTTATTTAGGCTGTATCACAAATTATTTAATGAACATATTACTCTCAAATTTACGACTCATTTCATGTATCTACTTATGAAATTTCATTTGTTGTGATCTTTAAAATATCCTCAAAGTTTACTTCTCTCTCGTTTCAAGTGGCATGTGAACGCTTCAGCGATTCTAGATTAGCGTGACGAGATTCCGTGATTCCAATTTCAATTTCGTAATTGACTCTAGCATAACGTCAAAAGTACTTGAAACAGCTATAAGAAAATCCTTAATTCTTCCTTAAGTAGAGGAAATAAAGTTCTCAAAGTGCAATTTTATTTTACATACTTTTCGTTAATAATGCATTAATGAAACTGGGTACACAATTTACACCTGTTGCTCCAACTTCGTGCTGAATACTGCTTCTGCTTCTTATGAATACCTTCTAATCCTCTAAATGAGTGCTGTTACTTACCTAATAACTGCTAAAAGAGATAGATATAGACGAGTTCAAAATATTTCAATAGGCACACACGACAACGTTAACTCTTATTACTAGAATTACTTATAAAATCTGTTAACCCGATGAAGAATTTTCTAAAATTTCACTGTGCAAAAACCTTTTACCCCACATGAGAGAAGTAAATCTTTTCATTCCCTCAAAAAGTTTTTTGCTAAAAATGTTTCTTATTGATGTAAGTAGACGCATAATTTTCTTCTTTCTCTTAATATGGCAAATTACCTGTTAAAAGTGAATGCTTAATTCCAACTTAAGTACAGAACACATATTTTCACAGTTATAGAAATTATATGGCGATATATTACATGACATAAATACGAAGTTTTCCTCGTTGGATATCTTAGTTTTGGTTATTTTATCTAAAAATTGTCTGTTTAAGAAGACTAAATACTCTTCATCTATGTTTACTTATTTCTGGTTAAATTAATCGCTTTTTACTTTTAAAGATCTATTTTGGGAAATCAACCCTTCGTAAGTATGAAAGTTGAGTGCCATTACAGACAACAATTAGTGCTACTTTTATTCTATTCATTTTAAATTAGGTAGCACATCCTATACATGCATCAGATAAATGTTAAACTCTTCTCACTGTAATATTTTATAATTCAAATTCAAAATCGTAATTTTCCTAGTTTCTTTTGTGCAAGAATGTCTAGAAATATTGGTAAAAGATTTGAAATATATTAAATTGCAGATCTGAAACACATGCAGCGATATCTGCATCACTTTTTTCTCCTTATTACAGTACCAAATAGTAATTAGAAAAATAGTAAGGTTAAAAATACTAAAACAGTAGTGGTTTTTGCACAGTATTCTCATGATATCACGCGACAATGATAACTTTCAAAATTTTTTGAATCATAGCGAAAAATGGAATACATAATTTGTGAGATCATTTTTTTCATGTTACTACATACACCATAATTTGTTAAAGAGAAGCTATTGGAAGCAATGTATTAAACAAATATTATTCACGTTATTATTAAACATCAAATATAGGATGTATATTTTACCAGTGTGAGTAGTTTTAAAAAACCAATAAAACCTGTAGGTGACTCACATTGTGTTCTTGGGCAGAAAAATATTCACATAATGTGTCTAGGCCGTTGGGCAACATTTCTATAAATAACAAACTTACATACACCACCATAGAGCCAACATGAAAATTCACTTTCCAAAGAACTAAAATTTAAATTGCGTTCTATACGTCAATTTTAAGAAAAACTTTTTTGAAATTCAGAGAGGTTTGTAACAAATTTACTGCCGCCAACGAACAATTAATACTAATAAGGTGAAGGAACAGTAATACGGTTTTCATGACTAACATAGGATGACTACAAAAGCATCTACAAAATATTAACCATGCTATTTGCTTTTCCTGCCTAGAGACAACTATGAAATATTATCAGTTTACCAATGAATATTAGCATATTTTACACTTAAGCAAGTTTGCGTGAATTTTCCGAAGTGAAATTGAGTGGGAACAATCGTAGGTGGTGTTTTAAACAGGAATCGAAAATGTCGCTTAACGTCAGCAACATATTACTAATTAGGGGCGGAGAAAAACAATTAGTGGACTTGGAGTTTGATGTAATTGAGGCGAGTCACAAAAGTCACGAAAGCCGATCAGCTTAATTAGAAAGAGGGAAGGAAAGAACTCAATTCAAATTAGACTGTAACAATGAAAAACTATACTCTTATATCAGTGAATTAGAATCATCTGTTCGAGAATGCACTAAATTTATATCAGGACTATTAATTACAACTACTTAATCCTTGAAAGATGAACTATTGTAAAAAGTGAGACAGAGCGTGGTAACTGGTAGTTCAGTGTAATTTAAAAATCAAGAAAATGTTTTCAAAAAACACGAGTAGACATAAAGTTATAGGAGATATTGCAGAATTTGAAATAATTATTCAGCTCTTTTTTACCTTAGGAATGTTTCGTATGTACACTACGTAAGTTCTTGATCGCTTATTCTAGGAGTACATTCTTCTATAATAATGAAACCTGCAAAATTCTATATACTACATATATGTATATAATTTGATTATTTATTTAGTTCGAAATAAAATATTTGATGAACCATAAATCTAATTTAGAGAGATCATCGTATAATACACTGTCGCACAAAAGAAGGAACTAAAGGTCATTGTGAATGAAATCAGCAAAACAATAGCATTTGTTAATTAATTAGAATTACGAATGAAATTGGAAATTATGAAGCAACATTTAACAATATTATATGATTCTAATAGAATAAATCATCATGCTAAACAATTCGTTTAAGAAATTACATAGTAATTAATTAGTGCATGGTGAAATTTTTTTCGATTCTTTCAGTTAATTCCCACATGCCACCTTTTATATTTGTTTACTTTAGCAATATCGTGGTGATAATAATTGTTGTAGTTCATATACTCTAAGTAAAGGATAATATTAGGCAACTTTCTTTAAATATCTAACATTTTTTCGCTAATTTACATTCAAGAAAAGTTCTTAAAGAGCATAAATTAATCCCTTACAACTCTATTCTTTGCACAACAAATTCGAATTTATAGATATAAATGTATTAAACCACGCAAAACCTAATAGAGAATTTTTTATGCCGCCATTTTGGAATTTATTAAACAGGATAAAATTAAATGTAAATAAAACGGACACTTGTTCCAACTTTATTTCACTACTGTTTATAAAATGATTATCAAAGCCACAGTATAAACATACACACATAAAAGAATGATGCCAAATTTTGTTGTATGATCAGTAGGTAAATAGACTTAGAATCAATGTTAAGCCATATTTTAGATTGCTGAAGATAATAGATACAAAATACAAATTGACTAGTGGAAAGAATATTCTCAAGTACCCACCTTACGCAGTTTAAAATCTAGATGAAAAATTCGCGATTATTACTCCATTATGTATGAAAGTTTTTAATTTAAACTTTGTTATAATTGAAGAACAATAAACTTTAGATGACTCGAGAAAGCTCACCACTAGAAATATAAATACTTTGGGTTTTTTTCCAAAAAAGGCTATAATTCCAATATAATGTCATATTTAAAATTCATAAATTTAGGCTAATCTAATCAAGATCAATATTATCGAATGAGATGGGATTATACTAAGGTTATTCATCTTGCCTAGCTCTCATAATCAGTGCCTAAAAATCAATAGTCTGAAGAAAATTATTGACTTAGTATTTACAAAGCAAGTGTGTAATAAATTACTAAAATTCAAACAGCGCTCATAATGCAATAAACAGAAAAGAGATTATTAAGTAGTACTAAGTATACATAGAGTAGAGACCAGTAGTTAACAAATATCATAGACACATTAATGCATACCAATTAGAAAAATTAAAAAACAAAAAATCATACTGTGAATTAACAAATTGTCTATTATTTTTAGACTAAGTATACTTCAAACTAAACCTGGAAATAATACTTATTAACAGCAGCATTGAAATCCTTCGGCTAATACATATTCAAATCACTTCCGTTTAAGGGTATGGAAGATAAGGGGAATTTTCTCATAAACCTGAATTTCTAAAGGAATTTCCAGAACTCTATCAAACTGAGTAGAAAAGTAGCTTATGAAAGCAACGAAAACAAAAGTCCGATAAAAGTAATTTACAGAATATCACTTAAAATAGATACTTGAGTTCATTAAAGCTTTATTTTTATGCACTATCACTTTGTTAAATGCAGTGTGCTTTATTTCTGTTCTATTTCTTTACGCATAGGTAGTTAAAATTCTGGAATAATCTATATAATTTAGTCAACCTAAATGAGTAATTTACTAGCTTTAGATATAGATCTGAAACCTTTTAATAAACTTCAGTCTATTATAGTTTCTCTGTTTATGATAAATAGAGACGAAGTTGTAAGTGGGATCACTTATAACGCAGTATTTGTTCTCAGATGTATTTTTTACAGTTAAAAATGTTTCTGTAAATAAAGCATATGTAACGAATATTAAGAATTCAACTCGTGGGAAATTCGTGCATATAAAGAATGGGAAAATACTTATCTATTTGCAGAGTGCTAAAATTTATGAGTGCCTTAAATGCAACTTTGAGGATTTTTTGGGTTTTTGAATTCTTGTATATGTACGTAATTTTATCCATTAACAATAATTTGGAATAATTTTTGATAATACTATTATTACGCTCCAAAAAATGAACTTTACAAATGTCTGCCAGCGTAGTAATTTTTAAAATTTCTCACGTTGTTCATCTGTCGACAAGATTTCTCACATGTTCCCTAAATGTTGTCAGTAATACAAATCTTTGTAAAGAGAGCAAAAAATGCACACATGAATGGAAAAAATCAGTGATAAAATTAATGTAACGTAGTCCATGTTCAATGGCATATTCAAGCATAAAATAAATCACCAAGTGAATTACACATCAAACGACCAGTTCCATAACGAATAACATGCTAATAAATTTTATGGTCCTTGCGCTGATTAGCCACGCTGCCTTGTTCGTAAATTTCTGGCCTTCAAGAAGAACAAATTAGGTATCCCAAAATCAATACTAGAGGATGGGGTACAAAAATACAGTCTACAAATTGACGGCATATTAATCACTGAAGTTTGTCCTCTTCACAGTAATTTAGTAACCAATATTCCCATTGTCTTTGTCTGGCAAGCGAATTATGTAGGTCGACATTATAATAAAACACAAGTTTCACATGAGAAGATCCTCCACCCTATGAATGCTTCTGATTAGTCTCGAGAGCATTGAGATTTACATATCTGATCACCAAAAAAACTTATCCCAATCCATCCATTATCCGTCACAGTTGTCTCATATTGTTACCGTGCTTTCAGTTAATAACAGGTACTCAATGAAAATACTAAAAAAAATGAAGCTACACATGCATTTATTCCGCGTAATCTCTTATCTAAAAACAAAATACTAAATGTTCCAATTGAACGGTTGATAGATTATACTATGCATATAAGTAAACCCGCTTAACATGACTTCCACTTGAGCAACCAGTATTTCCACTAAGACCATGAAGATTACTATTCATACAGTCATAATATTTCGAAACGTTCCCAGAACTTTACTACAGCAGTTATTGGATCCATCAATACACTCCCACACTAATACCATTAAATAATGGATATGTTAAATATAACTTCTTCAGCAAAAAGCACGAAATATTTATAATTGCCGTACATCGTTATTAAACGGAAAAATTAGTAAGATTTAACCATATAAATACAATTTTATTAATACACGTAATAACGTCTTAATTTTTTTTATCACTGTATCCATATCCAACATCAGCAACTTCAGGGAACGTCACATTACACCTAAAAAAATCATTCTCAGTAGATATCTCAGTTATAGCTAATTACCCTGGAAAAATCCTCATGGGCTATTTTATTACTTATCTAATAGTTCCCGTCATATAAAATTCAACGTATACGTAGGAAACTTATAAATGTGTAATATTATTAACTATCGGTGAACGAGGGTTTTACCTAGGAACAGCAAGTTTTATTTGTCGAATAAAAGCCTGTCGATGAGCAACGTATGGGAGAAAATAAAAATGTGCTCGTCGTAATGCCTTCAGTCGACTTAACCAATAAACAGCACCATCTGTCATACACGGATTTAGAACAATTTCCTAAAACAATTTCTACATGATTTATTACGTCAAAAATCCATTAATATACATATTTCAGAGAAAAAATTATGTAACTTATCTTAATAAACAGTAGATTCTGCATAAAATATAGCCCATATTAAGGGAAAATTCTATGAAACAAAAAAAACTTAATATATCTTTCAGCGTTTGTGCTGGACGGCCCATTGCTAATTCCCGTAAACCTTCATCTCCAAAATAATCACAAAAATTCAATTTTAAAGTTTCCAATCGTCGTAGATCACGGAAATATAGGAATCCTTCATTGGAAATTGCAGAATCACTTGCATCAACCTAAGTTTTTATAACCAAACAGAATAAATAATGATCCATATATATAATCGCATACAATATTTAGGTTTATTTACTACCATCATTACGCCAACCTTGATAATATATACTCTTGGCATATTTCTCCACTTTTCTTCGTAAGCCAGATCTCTAGTGGGCATTTGTACTTCTATGTCATCCTACAATACTTAATTAAACATACAGTATAATTAAAATTTAGTGGAAAGAGACAATTACTTACATTACTTTTATCAATTGTTTCCAAAATATATCTTCTCATTTGCCGAATAGATCCAATTTTCTGTTTATCACTCATTTCTACCTAAACATAATAATAATAATAAAAACAATGGTTATTATTAAAAGTTAAATGCCTACAAATAAATACCTCAGTTGCACCACATTCCATAAGCCACTCTAAGCAAGCTAAATCTGGACCAATAGTATAAACACGATTTTTGTCGAATCTAGAATTATATATTAATAATGCCAAATGCATAAAAAGTACAGCTGATTCTATAGTTACTTACATCATAACACTGAACATAAAATCGATTGGTCTCATATGATTTACTCCATTCTGATGCAAATATCAATTTACGAATTATTCTTAACCCATTTTTTGGTATTAACAGTTCAACAATTTATTTATCAATTAATTTTCAGAAATAATACTCTTTTTTAACTAAATTTATGCCGGACATAATAAAGGATACCATAAGACATTTGTTGGAAATAAAACTAACTTATTCGACAACCTCTCTGCTATCCGTCGTCTTAGACTATAGATATTCATCGATGATAAGGAAGTCACAGACCTTTGGCCAATAACAATCATCCGAAAAATCTCCAACATTTAAAAAACAACCAAATCTACAGTGGATCATAATAAAGCACCACATTGAACTTACATTAGAAGCAGTTCTATCTCGTACAGGAAACCACAGCGGGCGCAGTATGCAACAAAATGATAACATCTGAACACTTAAAATTCTAAAACTAGATATAATTGAAGCAAAAGATATAATGATACAGATAAAGGTTTAGAAGATAACCAAATCATACTTACAAACCAAAGCAGGTAACTAATATTTAACAGATCATAATAACAACGAACAACTGCTTAAAACAACTTTCAATTTTATTTGTGATAATGGTTCTATAAAATAGGAGCTAAAAAAAGAAGGCGCACATCCAAAAATATATAACTTTATGTAGTTTTTTTGATCTTTTCAGGAGGTTCACATATCCTAGTTTCAACAACTTCATCAGTATAGAAAAGAAGATCCCATGGTAATTCAATATGTACGCAGAACATTTCCTTCCTTGAAGAGACCGTCCTCACCTTAACAACAGTTCTTACATAACTATTGGTAATTAAGGAACCGATGTTTACAAAGAATTTTTAGAAAAAAATGAAACAAACATGATGTAGATATTTTATCTGTGCTGTAGGCCAGTTTAACTTAGTTAAAACCATCTCCTCTGCTTGTTTCTTGAACCACTCATATGGGACATCTTCATGGGCCTTAGGAAACATCAAATAAGATAAAAATCTAATTATTCGCAACCCAGAAATAAAGAGGCGACGGATTTAATACATTCAACATGACCAGACTAATACAAATTAAAAAATAACAGATAGCTTAAATTCTCACCATGACAACCTCACCTTGGCAAAAAGATAGCAGTACACCGTTACAGGAAACAGGCGAGCTTTTGGTAATTTATCAGAAATTAAAGCTATTTTCCTAGCTAACATTCCTTTGAATGCCGGAAGAAAATTAATAGCATAAGCTGGAAGATTCATCATAATATGGGCACCCGTAGATGGAATGCATTCTGAATCATTAATCAACTGCGATATCTCCTAAAATAGGCGACTTTAATTCTACTTGCCATCATATACAATGTTAATTGAAATGTGGAACACAACAAGGACGAACTTTAATTATATCTTCTGCCACAGGTCCTCGGATAAATTCAACAGCATCAAGGTTGTAAATATCGATTCTATCCAAAGCGATCTAATATAATCATATACAACAAAGAGTAATAAATAATAAAAATTTAAAGAAAAATATAAAGTCAATTAAAATTAAAATCGATAACTATTAAAACCTTGTTGAGTGCCACATTCTTTCGCATCCAATACACGCTATCAGGATTGAGATCGTTGCCCATCACCATACGTGCTCGCACTCTTTTTACAGCCGGAAGAACAAAAGGACCAACACCAGCACAAGCATCATAAACTATAAAAAACAGTGAATACATAGTATGAAAACAAAATAACCCTTACTACCATTAAGGTTTCTTAACCTAGTTACAATATCAATTCACCGAGTGATCTAGAGTCAAACTGCTTTAAAACACGATCGTGTTCGTGACCAAGTCGTGAGTTCCAAAACACCTGGCATAAAAACTAATCTACGGATATACTGGATTAATATATCTTCTAGAAATATTGATAACTTTATGACAGTATTGTGAGACTTTTCTCATAAAAACCTCAACTAAAGTTCTAAAATATGTACTACTAGTATAATATATTCGGGAATACACAAAGCAAAAACAAAACTAAAACATGCCTTGCTAAAATCTAATTCATATTTTAGACCTCCTTCAGTTACCTCAGCTATATAATCTGGGCTTCCAGCAATAAGTTCAATTTCGAAATTCCTATATTTACTTGTAATGCAATCTAGTTTATTAACAACAGTTCTGAAATCACGAATACTTAAATTTGATCTCCTAAATCAAATCAAGCCTTACATAACAAAGTTGTAGTTGTAAACAAGAAATGTACATAAGCAAATTATCGCACGACAATATTATAAAATCTGTATTCTTAATTTCAAAATAACTGAAACATCAATTTTTAAATTAACAAAGATGTAAATACTTTTAAAACAAACCTGCATTGATTGACTTTTTCAAGCAATATTTGCCCAATAATAGTCTTATATAATGCTATGTCATCACGAAAATTACAATGAATGATATGTCCTGTTTGTGTGAAGCTACTAAATAAAACAGCTTTATGCAATATACCTATTTTCACTCAGGTATTTAGAATTCCCATATATATATGCCGATAAAAATAATGAATATCATTAAACAACTGGGACAAAATATACCTGAACTCAAGGTTTTTTGGAAGAACTGCTCTTAGTATTCGTTTCATATCCCAGTTTTCAAAGTTTACCACAAAATCTTTCAATGACCAATAAACTGATTTACCTAAAAAAAGAAAAAGAAAATGATGAAATAATAAAATCTCAATATATTTCCTGACCACATAAAACGTCCTCAATTTTCCTGATAATTTCTTCCTTCAAATTATTGTCGCCCTCTTTGACAATATCTGGATTGAATACTAGTAGTTTTAAAGATGGATCTTCACTGTCCATTAAGTTCTAAAACTTTAGCCCATTGCTACAATGCATGCTAGAATAAGTTTTTGGTATAATAATGTTACTAGTGAGCTCAACAATTTGTAATGAATTTTAGTAAATAAAAACAATATAACCGAAATTAGACCTTGAGCTTATTCATATTCTTAATCAAATACTTTTCCAGCCGAACTCTACTTCGAATTCTATTTATGTCACTCACATCGACCGTCACAACGGGGAAGGTAATCACAGTACTAAACATCACAAATATTTTCTACACTTCATATCTGTCATATTAAAGCTTATATATATAACGAATAAACATTATACAGTATGAGATAAACTAACGTAAACTTATCCTTATCTAAGGTAGTCATCCCTCGAACATCATCTGGTATACGTAGTATAAGATTTGAAGCTGAGTTACTTTGCACATTAGTTTCTTTAACAGGCGAAGATAGTTTGGTATTTCCTAGTTGGCTCATAGCATCACACATTCGTTGGAAAAATACAGTTACTTGTGACTGCTTCCACTAAAATGATTGATATATTTCACCATGAAAATTATAAATAAAAACAGAGCTTTGCGGGTAGAATTATTTCTTTCTAGGATAAATAAAATGTAATAAAGAAATAATGGATACTAAACGGTAATTTCATTATTCATATATTACCTATCACAAAATATGCTGAAGTATAATGAAATAGCATATCCAACGACTTTTTATACTTTTTTATAATATATGAAACTAATACTAATATTACGGATTTAAATATATACTGCGAAAAGAATAGTTAGTTAAGTTTTAAAAGCACATAGATGAAAGACCCTATAAATTTAAATCCTACCTTAGCAAAAATGGATACGCTTCTTGACTGTACTTCAGAAATGATAGGGTATAAATAAGTAATTTCACCAGTGACCTTGCAAAAAACGCTCCTCAGCATTTAAAAGAATATTTTTTTAAATATGCAACCAATATTTTAAATACACTGTAATTTCCCGTTAGTGAGATACATCCGCATAGAGTCGTGTCTAAATAACATTGTTTAATTTTACATTCATAGTAATTGCAATATCTAATACATGTTTTTCTTAATGTTTATCAGTTTAGTTTGAAGAAAATATTACTTCTGACATTCTACAACTGGAACCACTTTTGGAAAAGAATATAAAATAAATAGCATTAACAACACAACAATAAATTGATTCATAACCTTATGGAAAATAGTATATAAATTGGTTAGTAGTAAATGTTGTTATATTCATAAGTTTAAATAGAGACAACATTTTGGTACTAACATAACCTAAACCAAAGTACATAACATAGTAAGACATATGACAGTATATAAAACAATATTCTTAAACATTAGAAGCAAGTACCCTTTTTGTGAGGTAACTTTTCTACTTAGTTTACAAAGAGCACACAGAGGAACGGGACATTTTTGCAATTATTAGGGACTAATTTATTTGTGCGAGTGGTTGACCAATTATAAAATATTTTTCAAATGATTTTGAGTGAGATCTCATAAGCATTAACCAAATCCCAATTTATGTAATACAAGTTCCATTGTTGTTATTGCGTCTTCCTTACTGTCATGACCCATTACTAAAAAGAAAATTCATATTATCAGATTTTCAATATAGCCAACAATTTTGTGATCATATTATACACTCACAGATGACGATTTAATGTAACATGTACTATAAGAAAAAAAACTAACAGCCTTGTTGGATCTCTTTGTTAAGAATATACTTTGCCAAGAGCTTTAGACCGTATTTGTATGGAGATCCTTTCCTAAAATTAAAAAAAAATGTAGACATGATTTTTAAAACCATTATACGAGTTCCCGCTTGTTGGAAAGTTATTCAGTTAGAAAATTATATTGGTATAACAATTATAGGGGAGATTATTTTAAATGAAACTTATCCTTTAAGGCTTATATAGCATTAAATCTTAATTTAATAATGGAAGAATGAAAGGAAGTAAATGAATGATTGAAGCTGAGTGAATGAGGAACAAAGAAAGGTTATTTACCAGTGAGGATACAAAATGGAAGTATCGACGATTTTAGTGTGAACCACTCCTAGAGCTCTTAAGTCATTATCAAGTCCATGACCAATAAGAATAGTTTCGGAATTAATGAAATGTGATAGAAATGCGTGAGCCTGAAATAAAATATGACTTATAAAGGAAATAGAAAAGTTTTCTACTAATAAATTTGTTAGAAGTATACTTGAGCTAAAATAAAATACATAATATCATACATCACTGAGGCGAAGCCTCGATCCAAGTACTGTCTCTCTAGTAAGACCAGAAAACCGAGTATTATAGTCAACAATAGTGTCACGAGGTCGGAAAGTACAGTCTAATACAGCTTCCCCAAATACATTTACCAAAGTCACTCTAGCTACTTCTGGTCCAAAAATGGTATATACTGATTCACAGTCTAGTGCGTATGCCTAAAAATATTATTGATATGATGAATTTATCACATAATATAAAGAAAAATTCATAGAGCTGATGTGGTTAATTTACTAATTACATAGATGCAAAATTGCATTTAAACTTGCATTCCATGTTCTTGGGTCCGAACAGCCATGAGGGTTTTCAGTTTGTTTAAATTCTCGAAGAGTACTTTGTAAGCGTGTATCAGATACATGTGAACAGGCTTGCATACAACCTCTAACTCCTGGTGGTGCACCACAACAATTGTGTCTTAGGACGTCTATAAATTTATGGGGTAACAAAGGAATATACAGAAACAATAATAAACTGAAGTAGTTAGTCGATTTATAAACAAAAAACGAACTTGGACCAGCGTATTTTATAGGGATCGGATGATAAATACACGAAGCCTTCACGACTTTACCATTCTTGTCCAAATTATATTCTTTACCACATCGAGCACATTTTCGCTCCAGATCTATCAAATATGCATATATAATACGTTTAACACAATATAAAATCATTTTACCTCCACAATCAGCATAGATCTTCTTCCCACTTTGTTTATCAAAATAGTTTATTTCAATAGACACACAATTTTTATATTTGTTAGTCCATCTGGGGAATCTGAAGTATACAATCGTATCTAATAAATTTAGTAAGAACATACTAAGGAAAATGCATTTAATTTGACCCCACTAACCCATTTTCTTTCAGTTGTTCTTTTGTTAGAAGGTGCCGATACAGACTACAGTATATTTTATTTTTTAACATTTGCCTCTGTGTATCCCTCCATTCTTCTTCAGCACAATTTATTGGTGCAGCTCAAAATTGGAAACATTAGCTGGTAACGAATTTTTTAAGTAAATAACTAAATAATATCAATTATAAATAGCAGAATAATTAAATTATCTTACAAATTCGTTGCATATTTAAGGGGCCCTTTATGATGTATTGCTTTGTTGAGTACAATAAATCATTTTGTGAGGAATTAAAAGTGGGTTGCTGAGAAACCATAACGTTACTGCTAGGAGTGATGATCATAATATCTTGTGCCTAAAATATTCACATAATATATTACATTATATATAGTTATCTATTTGATGCTATCGTTGTAAGTCCCTAGAGAGATGGTTATTTGCAACAAGTTTAAAAAGTTATATAAGGTATCAAGATTAACCAATGTATATTATATGTAGTTGACACTCTAAGTTCTGTTCTAGGCAGAACGAAAATATTGTAATTAGTGGTAACATTCTAGTGTGGACAACAGACATGTAAATTTAAAGTTATCTCAATTATAACCGATGGGTACAGAAGAAATTTTTGGATTATGCCCTATTGAAAGTGTTCCATAATTATCAGAATAACTACGGGGAGCATCTATATTCTTTCCTCTCCCGATTTTCAAATTTTCACTGATTTAAATGTTATAATCGTCATATTCTAACCACTAAGTTATAATGAACCTATTACTATAGAGGCTTATAAATACTATAGGAATGAAATAATGGAAATAATTTAGAATGTTTGGGAAATTATGCTTTTAAAGAAACAGTTATTTGCATATTAATAAATGTAATACTTTTAGTTATGTGCATGTATTTAGAATGATGTAAGATTTCGTTTCTGCTATATACAGTTCGGCATGTTTCTAAGGTACCTCTAGTACAGGCTCAATAATGTTTTCCACAAACAAGTAGACCGATAAATTACGTCTGATGTGTGATCTCAAGGAGAGGTACGTCCCTATATTCATCATTGCCCTTGCTAACTTTGGGCATGCAGATTATAGTATGCCTCGTATAGAATATGGAAATGATTAGAGATTCATTAATTTTGATTAATTTTAAGTGAATTTCATACTAATAAAAAATAGAAAATATATATTACTGTAGAAAGTAGAATTGAAAATTGATAATTGTAAGCTAAACCTAAAACATTTAACTATTACGGTATAAACTAACTATACATATGAATAGTCATAAAGTATAACGGGTCCGCCAGAAGTTCTGAAACAAAATTCAAGTGCTGTTAAACTAGTATATATGACGTAGCAATTAGCCATGCTAATGTCCATGTGTTATTTAAAGCT
>JAJAVP010000349.1:94028-119540 GCA_020740425.3 Heterorhabditis indica
AGAAGTTGCTTATTATTGTGACTATTCTAAGCCGTGTTGACAGTGAATTTTTTTTCATTTGTAATAAGCACGTTCAAGGCGCGGCTCTGCCGAACAACGTTTAGTAGTTTCTTTGCTTTTTCGTGACGATTGACCTTCATTTCTTCGTCAACCTATAAGGTCGATGGATCTAATATGGGTGGAACCCTAGTTCATGTTTGATGATTCTCCTCATTGATTTTGGACGAGTATTGAGGTGAGAAGCCGTATTCACCATCGATTGTTTGTAATCTCGAAGGATCCTCTTCTTGAATTTTGTATCGGAACTTTTGGCACGCCTATATATGAATAATCATCGGAATGAAAATATATTGTATTTGATAGGGGAGATTCCCAAAAATAGTATAGTTTTAAAATTTGTTTTAGCATATGACCCGTCAGAAATTGGTGTAATGCGATGTTTAGCCGTAGAAGAAGTGGCCACAGTGCAAGGATTCTACCAAAACATAACCTGCACTCCTCAACCTGATGCACTAAATCCTTGTGAGAATATTGTTGGGTAAGACATTTAAACTAAAATCGAATAGGTACTAAATTTAAGTAAAGTATTTATAGTTATTGGGTACTTCGAAAGACAATCTGGCTTGTTTGGGTGTTAACCTTTGTTGGAAATATTCTTGTTTGGATCATTCTCTGCTTAGCATATGAAAAAAGAATGAGAGTTCATTATCTATTCATGATCAATCTATCAATCGCTGATTTGATCACTGGTTAGCTTTATTTATTTAATTTAATGTTACTATTAACTAAATTCAATAATAAATTTTTTTAAACTGTTCTCAATAAAGTAATAATATTCAAAATGTTGACACTAGTGAATGGTAGCAACCTTACATTTTGGTTTAGGTGTATATTTAGCCTTTCTGGCCATTCAAGACGTACGGACCGCTGATGAATACTATAGACACGCAGTTGATTGGCAGACCAGTCTAGGTGAGTGTACTTTTTAGAAGTATGTAGATCATGGTAAATTAGAATGGTTACGACTAGAGTAATATACCAAGACAATAATAAACGTAATATTTATCAGAGATAATATGCAAATTATAGGGTGCAATGCGGCTGGTTTTTTGGCGGTTTTTGCGTCGAAACTTAGTATAATATCAATGTTTCTAATAGCGTTCGAGATGGCTTATAATACAAGGTGAGCTATCAATAAAACTACATGAATTTCCATAGGCAGCCCTAATAAACTGATGACAGATAAGGCATTTTCTGTTATTTAGCTGGTCCTCCCTTTTTCCAACATTTGGAGCATAAGTGACTTTAAACCCGGTATTTAACATCTAGTTTATAAAATAATATCCTTCTTATAGTCAGTCAGTTATTTGTTTTCACACTAACAGTCTCCTGAAAGAAATCGAATAATGGTACTCTAGAGTATGATCTAATTAGTAGTATTCTAATTAATTTTATTGGAATAGTCTGCTTTAACTCTCAAAAGGACCAATATATATATTTATCTATTTATTCTCATTACAACCGTTTTACTAAATTTACCGAAAGTACTAGAATATTCTATTACAAGTTCAAAACAACTTTAAACATAGTCATTACTATTGGTAAAACTTTGGTTGGAGGAAAAGAATATGCTAGAATATATTATTTTAGAAAAGCCTTTTATGGACATCGAATGAACTATGCAACGGGTTGGGGTTTAATGCTTGGAGGTTGGCTTTTTTCAATATTTATGGCCACACTTCCTCTTTTGGGTGTGTCCAGTTATTCTGCAACCAGCATCTGTCTACCTATAAAGATGGAAAACGTGTTTGATAGAGTGAGCGGATGTGTGTTATTGAAAGGTGTAGTGGAAGGCGGAGTTAGGAATAGCAAAAGAAACAAGGAAAATATATTACAATTTTAAATTAGTAATTCTACTATTTATAGACGTATATTATATCATTTTTGATGTTCAACATTTTCGCCTTTGCTGGTATGGCAGTATGCTATGCTTTTTTAATTTGTGTGCTCAAGGTTAGTTAAGGTGATCAAAACATTTGTGCAGCAAAACATACATTTCCTAAATACTAATATAACAGAATCCTCGTACTCCATCAAGAGCAGAGGACAAAGATATTATGTTTAAGATGGCTTTATTGGTTGGCACTGACATGCTCTGTCGATTTCCTACGTTAATAGTTGGTTAGTTGTTACAAAATATTGTCACCTATCTTTCAATTTGAGCTTTTATATCGAGCATTACAAGAAGTACTATATATCATTATGTAACATAGTTTTATTAATTATTTGGAATAGATGGTTTTAAAATAATAACTTATTTCTCAAAAAAGCCGGCGAAACACGAAGTTCACAAGTTTTCACCAGAACGCCATTTTTGTTTCAACTACAATTCCTAAAATATAGTTTGAATTACAGAAAAAAAGTTACTATTTGATCTCTTTTAAATGCTATGTTATCATAAATATTCTTTAACATTTTTTAGGTGTCTTCGCGGCAATTGGCAAGCCTCTCATTTCACTTAGTGACGCAAAGATACTACTCGTTGTCTTCTTTCCTATTAATGCATGTGCAAATCCCTTTCTTTATGTGTTTTGTACAAAGGTTAGTGTTGGTTTTTGGTGGAAATCAGAAAAATTCTCTAGATCTTCTTAGTGTTAAAAATATTCTAGTATATTGTGGTATATATTGAAAAGAAAAAGGTACACTTTAATTATTTCTCCATAGGAATGCCCATTTATATTAATACGGCATTTTATTACTCTAATGGCAACCAATCATTCATTTTTATGTATATATATATATATATATATATATATAATATAGGTAATTCAAAGAAATGTGAAGACGAAAGCGATGCCTGTCATTCGAAGGATCACCAGTACATCAGGAGTAGCATTGAAGTGCATTAAAATTATTGATAACAAAGTGTCTTTATTTCTATAATATTGTCTTGTCAGTACCCTAAAAATATCTGAAGTTAAGTAAAATGACTTTAGAATAACAACCTTTCAGTTCTCTGTCTAACTTTTATCACTCGCAACCTCCCGGCAATACAAGACATGATCTGAGTAGTAGTCCATCACGATTGGCAGTAATTCAAGTGACATCCCTCAATAGTACACCTCGAGAATCAAATTGCTCTGGCCACAAAGCAGTTGACTTTCTTGATCCAACTGATAATATGAGAAGGTTTGAACATACTCCACATTGAAAAATTCTATAATATAGCTACTTTTAATTGAAATTGAATAGGCAATCTTTTGAAATATTAAATGCCACTATATCCTAGCAATCTATTAAATAACTTAGGTATCTATGTATCTTTAAAGTTGTTAAGAACTTCAATATCCAGTAACAATTATTGATTCTTTTTCACAGCCTTTTGAAACAGCTATGCGTTGTTTTGACATGGACTCCTAGAAATACAAATAATAGCTGTATTGTTTAGATTATAAAGTAGATATAAACATGTTTTACCTTAAATTTTTCCTTGCTATGATAAGATCTATTTTCTAGGTCATCTACTCGAGTATCCTTTCAAGATGATTATTCGACAACATCTCGATCGTCATCAGGAGAATACAGTAGAAGATCTTTTGGATTACTGAAACGTATCTCAGCTGTTCCTGTATCTGCAATTCCAGAAGTAAGATACTATTTTCTGACTTATAATTATTATATATTTCGTTTTCAGTGCTTCGTTTATATAGAGCATTTAATGTGTCTGTAGGAAATCTATTCGTTATAAGTAACTTACTCATGGTACAAATATATCGGTTATTTAGAGAATATGATGATGTTTTCATCTATTTTACAGGTTTCCGATCTCTCAGAACACTCAAGTGAAAGTCATCATGAACATATCCCAAAACAAAGAAGAAGAGTAAGTGTTGCAAGTATTGAACAATGATATTCCAGTATCTTAGTAATAATACTTTAATTTATTGAGAATAATTACAAGAGGAAAGTTTCATAGGGTTACTTAAGTCCGAATTTTTCCTGTATTTTTTTTTCAAACATTAAGTTGCAGCTCCAATTTAACATAAATCGATTTGGAAGATATAGACATGAAAGTGCAAGGAGCGCTGGACAAGACTCTGGCAGGGGAAGCCTCACATCAATTGGAACGGTGAGAACAGTGCATATTTATTATCTATGCTATTTGGCTCAAGATTATTTTACGCTGATAACATTGCTCTTCTTGTGGAGAATATAGAGCTCCATTTTACCTGCTTTGAACTGGTAAAGCAACGGTAAATTAACTCATCTATTTAATATGAAAACTCACTATGTAGAAAGATCTTGATAGTAGCTAGTGGCCAATTTTCTAATGATGATGAGGGTATTAGCAATTAAATAGAAGTGTCGTGGACTACTATTATCTAACATAAGCTTATAGGTTCTTGAAGCTTCAGAAATGAATTTATATGCTTTAAGATCCATTATGTTATTGCACAAATAATCTTTAACGGTTTAAACGTCTAGCATATTATCTGTGGATAGACTACAGAGGATGACAAAATGAACTCAATCTATTCTGAGTGTAGGTATCTTAAGAAACGAGATTTTGCAAGATTGTTTATTTGCTTGAGAGATGGATACTCTAAACCAATGTTTACGGCTCATTGTACCTATTCAAAAGGTAAAATACTGAGGAAAACCACATACCTCTCAGAAATTTCTTCAAAATATTCTTTTCATTTATTGTACATAACAATTATAACCGTATTATTACATCTCGAAACTAAACTGTTAGCATATAAAGTTCATAACTTACGTTCGTTCCTGAATTTGCCTTTTTTCGTTGAAAAAAATTGCGTTGTATGTAATACTCATAACTTCGTCTTCTGTTTCCATACCAAAACTTGTTACTAATAAGCCAAATAATATATGCCTGCATAAATTTTAGTGTGTTTAGAATTAAATCTCTATAGTAGTCCAGAAATAACAATCTAAGACATCTAATGTGGATGCTCGTTATCTCACGGATATCAAATATTTCTTTATCTCGTATTTCTAAAACAATAAAAGAATTTAGAAAGTGTTTTACATGTACAGTGACATTGAAAACTAATATTATAACAGCTATATATAGAGAAATTATCTTTACAGAGAGATACATTCGAACGTTACTCGTTGATCAGTGGGACAACAGAGTCAGATGGAGAAGCCACTAACATTGCTAAATTTCATTTACCTTCGTCGTCCTTAACATCTTCAGAAACTCCAATTATAAATGGTCTAGCCCCTCCAACAAAGATTTTTCAACCATCCACTGTTGTAACCCCATCACGAAGTTTTAACCTGAACTTATTACCTCGTAGACTCATAGATCGTAGGCGCTCCGCCCCTCTCATTACGCCTCAACTTGTCGTGTCCGATTTCTCAAACATTTAAATGATCTTTAAAAAATACCACTACTACTAATAATAATAACCCTATTTTTTCTTTTATTCAGTTTATTTTATCGCTAAATTTCTCGGATTCTTCTTTCAAGAACTGCCTCATATATAAGATAATTCCTTTGTGAATCGTTTCCATTGTTTTCTTTTCGATCTCTATAATCAAGTAGTTGAATTTGCATAAAATACATGATTCCAGCTAGTAAAATTAATAAAACAAAGTTGTAATAATTATATATATATATGGTAATAGTTCATTTATTGGACTTCGAAATATTGATTTCTATTAATTTGCGTTGATAATAATGACATTTCTTCCCAGAGAATAATTGATGAACTAGATTTTAATAATATTTGGAGTATGTGGTTCTTAATTAACATATTCAAATTATTAACATGTAGTCCACAGCTTCTGTTGAATACAGTAATCAATATTTTACATTGAACAATAGTATTAAAGCATCCGCTCAAGCTCCAAACATTATCTGAAGTTGAATGCATAAGAAAGAATACTGGCTTTATTCTTCTCATTTTCACTGCACATCTATATCAAAAGTCCGAACTACTTATTGTTTTCAAAAGCCTATTGGGCATTCATATGAAATAATTGGAAAATAGCTTAATAATAGTTAATTATTTCTATGACTTAAAAAATATCCTATCGTTGTATTCTTTCTGCGTAGATTTGTAAATTACAACAGCTGAAAGAGGGTAATGTTTTAAAGAGTGAAATTATATTTCTCTGTACATAAATCACCTGGATGGTAAATAACATAAAATACATTTAATTTTTCCTGATTATTTATATGTATATATACGAATCGTCGTTTAGCTCAATGTTGCTCTTATGATCAGTGAAAAAGCAGATTCGCTTCCGTCCATATCCCAGTATTTCACACACAATTGTAGCATTATTAAGTAGGCCATCTAATTAAAGATTTATACGTAAATTGAAGCTGAAATTTAAGTTTTTTGTTTGGAATTAAGCACTAAAGTTTAGATGTTGGATAAAAGGTTAAAATTTCTTATTACTACTCTTGGCTATATATACACATTCGCCAGTCATTGGCTGCTATTTATAGATTGCACTGGATATTATTTTCGAATATTTAGAATTTGCTCTTATTCTTTATACGTAGACAGAAATCATCGATTTGACTTATTAACTCGTGCTTTCTGTGCGGTAACGATTGGCTTGCATATTGCTTTTTTCATCCATTCTTATTTCTTGTGCTTCCTTCATTTTAGACCAACTAAACGAATATTTCCAAGTTGTAACATTTAGGCGGAAGTATGAAATAAAAGTGGGAGAATTACTTCCCGAGTTTGTTTGATTTAGGAATACTCCACTTTTCCTATGCTTCCCATTTAAGCTATTAGCCAGCATTTAAAAGTTAGTACTTTCAGCGCAAAATTTTATTTTTTATTTCAGATAGCATGAAATAAACTTCAAGATTAAGAGGAATGACCAAAAGTGGAGAATTTTTCACATCATATATGGGTTGTTACAAATATTTTTTTCATATGACAATTATTTTTGCGTTCACAATTGAGAAATTCTTACTCATACGAGTCGCCTAATTACAATTATATAAGTAGAAAATGCCTGTATTAGAGCTATTATTTGGGCTTATAATAAAAGGATGTTGGATTTCTGTGGAATCGGGAAATTTCGAAGGTTTCGGGTTTCGATACGATCTCTGATAATAAGATTACTATGCATATATTCGTTAATGGTACTCTGAATATGGAATTAGCTCAAAATAGAAGAACAGATGCGGAAAACGCAAGCCTAGCAATTAAAGCTCACAACTTTCCACAACCAATAACACTTAGGACACTGTTTTTAATTACTGGATTTACGCTGTTTATATAGCATATAGCGACTAATAGCTTGGAATTATTAATATTATTTTTCACGTTCTGTCAGTAAACTGTCATGAGAATATTGCTTGAAGTAATAGCGGATTTAAAGCTACATTTTTGAAACCTAATCATCATCTAGGAGTACAATTTTTGACGTATTATCCTTGCTACATTATAAAGCAAATTATAAATTGGATATTGAAAATACCAACCAATTTTAAAAAATTGATAAATTTAATATCCATAATTTTGAGCATTTCCGATGAATAATTAGCACAACTAAATAGTGTTCATTTAAAATTGTGCAGTAATTATAATTGTGTCATGAGCAACAAATTACCATTATTTTCCACTAGATTGAGCACAAACTTGAACTGAGAGATGCGAATTCGATAAGTTGATTTTGGCTCGAACCTTTCTAGATTTTACATTTATTAAATCTCTATAGAATGTTAGAATGATAATGTATCTGATGGTTCATACAGAAGAACACTATTTCACTCAGGTTGCGAATTTTTGCCATTGCTGTACGTCTAAATCTGTTCATCTCATTCTATTGAATACACCCCATTCAAATACATCAATTTTCAGTCTGAGGAAATTAAGTTTTCATTTGTAGCACAATCTTAATTGATAAATTATTATTATTATTATTATCCCCAATAGAATTCGGTTTTGTTTTTGTGTCTTGTTGATTTGTTAGTGATTTGAAAGTAATTTGCTTAGGGCAAATCATTGTCGCACTATAACTAAGAAATGCGATACAAGTGCATGTAGCATTGAATCTAAAAAATAAATATAGAAGAATTTATTTCTTCAAACACATTCATATTCCATTTAATGGGCTAATCTTAGAGAATATTCGCACTATTATAGTGGATATTCTCTACTAAAGATTTTATGAATTGGACTTTAAATTCTATAAATTTTTGAACTAAATTCGGAATTCACGTTAAATTACAGTTTAATGATTTCCATAACATTTATTTTATGAATCCATTTTGGGTTAATATTTAAAACTAAACTATTCACTTTAGAATTATTCAGTCTATTGACTTTCACTAGTGTTTAATGATCACCAAATACAGCATTGTTCTTTTGAAAATATTCGGAAAGTTAAATACCACTCAGATTCGACCAAATAATGTTTACAACCCCTCTGTGCTGCTTAGCTAATTGAATTTGCTTTGTTACTGAGCCTAGTATATTGGCTAGTGATAAGCTTTAAATTAATATTTTAATACAATTACGTTGTATCACCTTACGTTTGTTTTTATATTTAACTAAGATTGGTTGACTTCAATTTTTTAGGTCTTAATTTTCACTTCTTTTAAGATAAAATTTCAAGGTTAGCTCTGTAGTGTAGTGATTAGGAAAATATCACCAGGCGAATAATTGTTGCATGTGCACATTTCACTAAATACATCTCAATTGTTTTTGGCTAACACGGGATTGTTATTATGCAAATTTACTTCAATAACACTTGCTAAAAGTATTGTTTTTAATACAAATGTAGTGACTGGAAATCATGAACTGCCTGTTTTCATGTAAACTTATACTTTGTGCATCTCAATTCTTGCTGGCCTACTGGTTCTTGCCCGTTTTTAGAGCCTTATTTAATCTACAGTCGTTTCCCTGTAATAACTTAGCAAGAAAATATGTTTTTGAACACCGAATTTTATTACTGCATTTCTCATTTAAAGCAGGGTGAGAGATAGGTTAAATAAACATTTCAAGGGTACTCTATGTTTATTCATCAGTAGCATAGAATGATTTAACCTCGATTTCCATAAGTCCATTTGATTCGTATCTTAAATTTATCCGGATCTCTCATGACACCTCTTTAAGCCTATATTCTCAGTATCCGGCAGTAATTACTTTAACGTAAATCTGACTATTTTCCCATAAATTCACTATTCAGAATTACATAGCATCTTACTTATTAAGATAAAAAACCAATGATTTTTAGCCCTTTATGAAAAAAAATATTAATTTTGAAGGTCTCTAACTAGTGTTCATAAATAACCATAGTGGAAACCGTAATCTTTACTTTGAGATAATATTTCTATTTATACTATAAACATTAACATAAGGCTTATTTAAAAAACGGTATATATCATTAGGTATTTGCTATAGGCATCAAAAATAGTGTTTCTCAAATGTTTCTGTAATCTATAGGTTTTGAAGGCTAGTATCTGTAGGCCCTTAATATCTTACGCCTTTACCATGTTTGAGATGCAGTTTTGTGATAAGAATATTAATAATAATTCGTCCTTATTTTTACTAAACGACTCATTCTAAATTGACTACTTATTAGCGTTTGCCTCTCTTAATCTATTTCACCACTGGAGGCGGTTCTGAACACTACAAACTAGTGGCTAAATACAATTTCACTGAATTGATGACAGTCACTGCATGCAAACACTCAATTTCTATAACTTAATCTCATAATCATGATATAATACGTCTCTAATGTCCAGTCATAACCGCTATTAATACTTCCTTCTTTAAAATAGGTTTCTGTACACGTATTGATCTATATCTAAAAGCATTTTCAGTCACTTATGTACCTATTTAATCGAGCAGAATCTCTGACTCTCATAGATATGGAGCAGGATGAATTAAATGATAAACAACCAAACAAGAAAATGGCCAACGATAGTAAACTACGAAACACAAGAAACACATGTAAAATAAATGTGGAGAGTACCTCGGATATGTCACCAATTGCTGATAAGCGTATTGTTGAGTCGAAGATGGAACACCAGCAAACAAGGATCGAGAAAACATGGAGGTATAGATTCAAATATTACGATTTTAAACAGTCGTAGTAAAAAATTGAAGACTTGAAACTACTTGTATTATTTCTAGTGGGCTACACAGCGTCTCCAGATGTATGCGACCTATTCTACTACTTTTAAAAATATTGGCGCTTTTCCCAGGCGTGGTACACAGTAGAAGATCAAAAGGATGGAGACGAACTGTGGTATAAAAGTTTTCAGTTTATTTTATTTTATTTTCGGAAAGCTAACGCTCCCTTTACAATAAATATATTCTAACAACATCAAAACAAAAAATGAAAACAGAATAAATTGTTATGAAAAAAAATTTTCTACACTCGTTCTTGTTTACTTTCATATTATAATAATCTTGGACTAGTTTCGAACTGTTATTATGATAAGTATTTTACTTATTGAATACCTAATTGATTAGTTTTTATCGTCATAGCAAGTTTCCTTGTTTTAAGAAAATCATCTTACTACTCAATTTTTCTTTATTGGCAATTATGTTCAATTCGTATCTGCTCAATAAGAATATGTGGCTAATCACTGCGTATAAGGTAAGGAAAATGAAATGAAATAATATGGAATTCCAAGGAAAAATAAAACGGCAAAACTGGATGTCACACTTACAGGAACGCTTTGGATTGATGCATGCATCTACGGTATCCTGCATCATAACAGGCATTAAGCCTATGATAAATATTTTCATATTAATTCTTTTTACCCTAAGAATAAAGGAACATCTACACTTAATTCGAGTTTGTTTAATTTAGAACCGCTCCAGTTTTCTAATATCTCATTTAAGTTACTAAGCTGCACTTAAAGTGAATGTTTTTAGCCTGAAATTTATTATTTAAAAGGGCATGGGCTAAAATTCGAGATCAAGTAAACTTGCTTAGCCATAAATCATATTTAAAACTTCGTACTAGATAACTAGAATTTGATAAATACAATTTTTATGACTTATTCGATTACAGACCTTAGACTCAGTGGACGTAAGTTTTCGCAGTGCTTTTCACTTGTCACCACCGATACAAATCTACAAATATATTTTCTTCTTCACTGTAACAATAGCTTTTCTGCTTCCATTCACGTTCAAAGTGGTGGAGTTTATAGCTACAGAGCAAAAGTAAGTTGAAATATTTAGGAAGTCCGCTTTCTTAGTTACTTAGGCAATTATTCTATATTAGTGATATGATAAAGTATGCATGGCTTATTATTTTAACTCTTTGCATAAAATTTCTTTTCAGATTTGGATCAAGTGTTATTCAGGACACCGCCTTTATTATTGTACCCGTGCTTACCCTGTGGAATATCATTCCATTGCTCTATTACGATATGTACAATAGGATTACCAGATTTTATTGCAGGTGTTATTTAGTCCCACTTTTACAGTAAAAGACATACCCTTTCTATAAACTCAAACAATACGACGTTATTACCTGTTTAAAAAAAATGAAAATTCTGGTAAAACAGTTCAGTGGTTAATAATAATTCGAAATAACCCATATACTTTTAGGATACTCATCAAGGCTCTCTACAAAGAGCATTGCAAACGTCATTTTAGTCTAAAATTCTACTATCAACAATTTCTTAGAATAACGAATGTTCAGGTAAACATTCGTATCAAAATAGTCAGAAATATCCAGAATATTAATTTAAAAAAATAAATCGGGTGTACATAGAAACAAGCTTAAGGATAGTGAAACTTACCCATCATCAGTAGCTGGACATAGTATTATTTTCTCTATGTTGGCTACGCATAATTATTTTTAGACAGCAGGAATTCAAATGTTATCTGGAACATGATGGCATTTAACATGTGGCCTGGCTCCAGTATTTAAATTTGATTCCTGCAGCGAAACACTATTTTGTGATTTTTCCAATACCCTCAACTGGAAATATCTACTGTAATTAACACGTCGTTTTAGATATACATAAAAGAAAACCAACTCCACGCAATTTCGCACTTTTCTACATGAAAATATATTAATTAAAAACTAAATTTATGGTAAAGCTAACCAAAGATAACGTGGTCATAGTATTTACATTAATGGAGATAAAGAATGCGAATTCTAGGTTTTTGTGATTATAAGTTCGATTGTGATTAGGAATTAATAATAACTGTTCTAACAACCATAAGATAAGCCTTTACCGATAGTATTTCTTAAGCTTTATAGTCCGCTTACTATATATTGTAACAGAAAGTAAAATAAGAGCTAGAATTTATTCTATATATTTAATCTTTTACAGGAAGCTATTGGCAGTTTGTTTAACCCTTTAATTCTGTTCTCATTGGCATGGTCAATGCTAGTACTATGTCTCACTATCTATTTTATGACTCAACCGCATTCAAGGTATGACTATCCCATTACCAAATTTTCCACTTACCTTTTCATTTTTAACCCATTATAACTTTCAGTCTTCTCGAACCAATTTCCCCTGAACAAATAACGGTGCCAGATGTAAGACGACGTCTGACAAGAAGTGTCCATTTCACTATATGCTGGGCCGGCCTCCAAGTCGTAGTTGCATTGATGCATATCCTAATAATTTGTTACACAGGAATGACGACAAATGAAACGGTGACTTTACACTAAGAAACCATAATTATATTGAAAATATCGTTAAACTTATAGACCCGTACAATTGTTAATGCAGTTTTGAGGATTGTACCCGAAGCAAATGCGGATCTCGATCGATTTCAAGTAAGCATGTTTACGTTAATAAGACAAAACATTTCAGAAAAATTAAATATAGATATCATGCTTCGTTTACAAAATGTCAACACAGTTCATGTGGGGAATGACCGTTTGGAGAGCTTTTCCCTTGGAGAGAACAACGTTCTTCACAGTGAGTAACTAGGATTTCACTACAAGTAATATAGAAATGCAATTGAGAACTATTTTTCAGCTTGTCTCCGTCATAGTTACGTACTCATTTCTTCTCTTAAAGCTCAAAGACAATCCAGCTGTTATGCCTATTATGAGGTCTTTCATACTTGAAAATGGAACTTATATCACAAGGGCTGACTGAATTTATTGGACAACATGATCTTCAAATAAACCTGCTAAAAAAATCAAATATATTGCTAACATACCACGTTGACTTGCTACAGATATTTTGCTGTGATGAGGTTTTGCAGATTTGATCTCTGATCCAAAACTAGTATAGATCTCATCAGATGCAAATATTATAAAAAAACATTACGTCCTGGCGAGCATGCGTAATACTTCAACGCAGCAGAATAACACTAATGATAATTAAAAAGCAAGCAAAAGATGAGTAACCGGCAGCAGACACAGTGGTTGTATCGGGAGTTGAATAGTAGACTGTAGTTCCTTCAATAGAATCTTCGGCTGAGTCCCCATCCCTTTTCATTCGAAGACTATCGATATTACCTGCAACGTAATCTTAAGGAAGATAAAGCAAGCAATGAGTCCTTGTTTCTCATTAAGATCATAGTACCGGACAGTTTTCATTACTTTATGTTGTTCATAGAATCCTAATATTCAAGCAACTTTTAAAATAAAAGTATTTAGTCATTGTATTAGTGAAATCCAAGAACGGTGAGCAGAGTGAAAAATGGATACAATATGTTAACAATACTTAGATTAAATATTTAAGCGAACTCACAGCTACCGCCTGGAAGACTGACAATCACAGTGAAAACGATAATAGCGACAAACAGAACGTATCGCATGGTCCTCTTAGTGAACTTCGTCCAACCGGGCGAGAAGATATTTAGATTGGAAGTGGATCGCTAATCGACTATTTATGGGACACATTATCAATAGGATAAAGATATATGCGAAGGGATATTTGTTAGAATTAATCGTAATTTTAAATGAAAATATTAAATAACGGTTAACAAAAATTCACCAATTATAAATAAGCTTCATACTTTTAATTTTTAAATGGGAAAATTACTAATAAAATAGTAGTTATGCAATAAAGATATTAGTTTTGTACTACAAAAAAATTCTCTCAGAGTTATAGAAAAGCTTCAAAAATAATTAACAAAGAGATATCAGGGTTTTTTCCTTCCCAAGTTGAAATCCGAAATATATGGAGAATCAATCTATTGAATGAGGTTTCCAAAGAGCAATCAAATCGATAATCTACTAGGATGGAGTTTGGATTCTTTAAAAATATGGTATGGAAGGCCATCTTTGCAAAAAAATTAGTTGTAGACTATGTCGCAAAGGCAATATGATGTCTAACATGCTTCCATGGAAACTTATCCTGTTGGTGTAATTCCTCAGATACTAGCATTTTAAATTTAAGTTATTAGGCAAATTATGAAAATTTACATTACTGAAGTATTGATTTCAATAATTATTCCTAAATATTATCTAAAAGTGACTCAGTTTCAATACACAACCGTTATGAAACACTTAGAGCATTAAAACATTTGATATTAAGTATAGAAAGGGAGTAACATCAAAATGCTGGACAGAATTAGGTTTGATGGAAATAGCTATACAACATAAAATATGTGTAAATAAGCAAGTGGCTAAATTTGGCAATTTGATAAAGTTTAGGAAATAAGTCTACCGCTGTTATAAAACACCATTGGCAAGCAAAATAATCATGAATTAATGTCCACCATCCATTTTTCATCCTCCATTTAACAAGTGTTCTTTTTATTTCCTCTGTAGATTTACTAATTACTAATTATAAACTATAATTTATATGATCTTTCAATATTTACCTTATTGTAACTTAATATGTTATAAAACCAAGCATACCAGTAAATAAATAAAGCAAATGATGTGAATACCTAATTGTTTAGGGAAATAAAGGCATTAAAAAACCTTTTGCGGAGCGAATTCTATTTTTCATAAATTTCAAGCAGCTGTACATATTAGGAAATGATATAAAAGTCTAGCAATGTTTTATTTTAAATGGCATAAAACCGATTTCATCATAGAATAGGCTGTGAACTAAGTTCCACATAGAAATTTCGAGATATACGGATAAGAATGTAGAATTCCACAATGAACTCTGAGTTAGATTCATGACAGCAATTTATTTTCGAAGAACTTATTAGAACAACTATGACTGCTCTGTTATTTAATGAGTTCCTAAGATATTTTATAGTCGTAAAATTTTATCTATATACTTAATTGGCCCTGAAGTTTGATTTATCCATAGTATCAACGCACCAAGTAGATATTTAGATGTTTATGCGATATCTCTTTCCTTCTTCTTTATTCTGCTCACAACACTGGAAATATCTGCTTTGTAATAATCAAAATCACTTTATTTAGCACATGCTGAAAAGAAAGCAAAATAATCAGAAACCGTTTAACAATGAAAATTTTAAAAATATATTTGACGAATTAAAGAAAAAACAATAAATATCTAGAGATAAGTAAAAATTACAACTTATTCCGGATTCTTCCATTTATAGCATCATATTTAGACAGAAAGGTTTTGAAATAATTTATAAAGTCATCATAAATAAGATATCTTCTCTCTATGAAATTACTTAGATGAAGATTATATATATATATATGATAGATTACAATGGTATAAATATTCATATCTATTTATGTATAGATGAAATATGTATAGCTTTAATACACGTAACAATTCTGATAGCAAATTGGAAATACAGTCAATTCCTGTGAAAATTCATAGAAAATTCCGAACAAAGGAAATAAACATGACTATGGCTAGAAAAAAGTATCGAAAACAAAGGTTAGCTGTTCCTTTCAGCGACTGAGTCTCATTTACATGCTTCTCAAATTCTAAATTTTCATCTTCGGCCGTCCTATCTACATCTTTTCTCTCTATATGTGTTTCCTCTTTTTCGATTATTTTTTCTGTTTCTTGTTTCTCACGTTCCTCACGCTCGCGTTTCCTAGTTTTTGAATCTATAAAAATGGTTCAATCCATAATTTAATAGTATTTCCAAAATGTTAGCTTAATATATATACTCCATTTTTCTAATGTATATATGATGTTTTTATATGAATAATATATATTTAAAAATGGAAATATATAATACATATCTTAGTTATAAAATGCAAGTAATTTTTTTAACATGACCTAAGAAAATTTTGTAACGTTATTACGATATATAAAGAGTAATAGATGTGAGAGGGAAGTGAATGGAAGTTTACAAAAGGAAAGGCTGAGTGAGAGAGAGAGAGAGAGAGAGAGAGAGAGAGAGAGAGAGAGAGAGAGAGGAGGAGGGTATAAAAGTCAGTTTTTGGAGAAAAGAGACTNCTGAGTGAGAGAGAGAGAGAGAGAGAGAGAGAGAGAGAGAGAGAGAGAGAGAGGAGGAGGGTATAAAAGTCCGTTTTTGGAGAAAAGAGACTAGAAATTTTGCTCTCCTGTTGACTGGTGGTAGTTTTTGGTTTTCTTATGCTAATTCATTTTTTTGTGTTGTAGGTTGGAGTGAAAAATTCCTCAGTACGCTTGTCATTGTTGCTTCATTTCTTTAAACTTTTAATATTTTTCGTAAGAGATCGTATTCGGAGACTACTGCCTTTCATTACCTTGTGTTAGATAAGAACTTTTCATAACTTTATACTCTTTTTTGGGTGGTTGCTTTTCTTCTACTGGAATAAAAGTTACCACGCCCAATGTTAGGGACAAGATATCGAGGTCCACAAGCAAGTGAGAGACACATAGGATATTTACTACTTAATATATAATTGAACAATCATTGTTAAATAAAGTCTTACCTTTATATGGTTCATCAGCAAATGTTGATGTTGTTTCTTTTTTAACTGCACCAAGTCGTTCCTTCATTTGTTGTATCCACTCTTCTTTTCCACTGGATACTAACAAAACCTTAGAACCATAACGTTCCTTTGGTGGAGTGGAACCAATTGCTGAAATTTAATCGGATTTAAGTACTGTATGTATTTTCAGTGCAAACTTGTGCATAAAAATTAATTAATTAATAGTTTAAAGAAGTTTTTCAAATCCGTTTTTAAAATGTAATTGATCTAAAAGAAAAGAATACGGTTGGATTTATAAATAAGTTTATTGTTCTCACATATGTCGCAATTTTTTCCTCCGAATCCTTCTTTACAATCACAGAAGTAAGTGCTGAATCCACGAGTAGTACGACATGTACCGTTATTCAAGCAAGGATTCACTTCACATGGTCCTGCGAATGGTCTGTCTAGGATACGCTAAGGTGGTGTCAACAAATAAATCTACATACATATATTTCCGTTCTTTTTTTGTCTAATGCTTTGATTATTTACGATAATAGCAATAAGCCTTTTCTAGAATTTGCTTAATGACTTTAGTAAAGACAATAAAGTTTAACTTATTGCTTAGAAAATAAGATCTAACCAACTTTGATCACAATTAGGTCCCCCAAAACCTAAAGCACAGTAGCACTCGAAGGATACTTTTCCCTTTTCTACCTTTGCTTTACAAGTTGCACCATTTAAACAAGGGTTCGTAGCACAAGGATCCAAATCTGCAATGAAACCGATTATTCTCCTTCACATAGATTTTGATCCTAAATATTCCCGAAATTACCATGCAACATATATATATATATATATATGTAAAATAGTACTTTTCTTTTGCAGAATTCGATACCTTACTTTCTAGACACTATTGTATTTTGACCCTTCTAGATTTGTCCAATATATATATATATATAATCGCGTTTAAAGCTTAATCATAGAATTTGCTACAATTGATGAAAGGTGAACGACCAACCTGTTAGACTGCAGAGAGAATAAGAGGTAAAACCTACGCACCGATTTTTTCTGTGCAGCTATCTCCTGTGTAGCCCGCTTGACACTTGCAATAATGCATGTTCTTTTTCCATATCCATATACATGTCCCATTATTCTTGCACGGATTAGACGTAGCACAAATGTGAGTCAGATTGGGTTCTATAAAAAAACAGAATGTGTGAAACGTTTCGGAATAAAATGTATTTACTGGAAAGAACGCATTAGTAAATTAGTTCTTTATTCAGTCTAGAGTTATGCATTACTCGTTTCTGCGTTGATTGCCGAATGAAGTTAATTGTTTACTAGAATGGTCCTAGCATTTGAACCAAACGCTACCAATTTACGTAATTGATTCATAAAATGAGACTAGTACCACAAATAACAGAAAAATCACATGTAGTACAGCGCACACATTTAGATTGATAAATGCTTATACAATATAATTAGGTGTTCTTGAAAATAGTACATAATTTTAGAATTGTTAAGCAATTGAACTTACTAGGAATATCACTGAGAGCTTCAAGCATTTTGCGTCTTTCGTTGTTATACCACGGTTTTTTTGCTGAATATTTCTTATTTCATGAACAGAGTACAAATAGCTTATCTAACAGATTGTTATACTATAACACTTATACAGTTCATACTCTTTTATCGAATTTACATATATGAAGAAGTGACAAATATCACCCACGATCTTTTTTAGCTGGATTCTCGCATGCAACTTGACAGGCTTGTTGGTCTTTAAAGATATTTTCGCTCTCACCTCGACAACCGTCGTACCAAAAGGCGATACAACGCTAAATAAATACATAGGAAACTATTTTTAAAATAGGGTAAATTTCAAATAATAATAAAATCAGAAAATAATAACTCAGTGGTATGCATACTATATTTGACTGAAATACTTCATAGGCTTAATATGTATAATTCTTAAATATCTACACTTTGTATATAATATTCACTATATTCTTAAAGCATATAATCAGTAAAATAAACTTTTGATAGATACTTTAATATTCCTATCGAAGTACCACTGCTGTCTCCATCTACCACCATTGCACTCATCCTTAAAGTGGCTATCGAAATCTTCTAAGCAAGCTCCTGAATAAACCAAGCAGCTACAAGCTACTTTATAAAAACAAAATATAAGATATAAACAAACAGATATACCCATAGAAAAACTGAAAAATGTTCTAAATGACACCTACTGGATTTATACATAGGTTGTGACTCGCATAACCACTGGCATGTAAGTAAATCCTCGAAAATATTTCGAGAATCTGATCGACAGCCATCGAACCAGAACTGTCGACACGTGAGAGACGCATGATCAAAATAAAATCGCTGTTCCCAATTTCCTGAAATACCCTGATCCTATATCTAGAGCTTAACAAGTTTATAATTTCTGAAAACAGGTATAGAGAAACTGTACCAATTGAAACAACTATTATTATGGTACATAATTTCAAATGTGAAGTAATTTGTCACAACTGTGAGTACTAGGAAAAGTGACTTTAAACTGACGATAGCAGTTTAAAATATCCTACGCATCTTCTAATATAAATATGCATAATAAAATAAAGATAAGATGGAACAAAGAATGGCCGCTCTTTAACTAATATTAGAATTATTGCGCTATTGTTAAAATCTAAATTTTCACTTGAATTTCCATTATTCGAGAAGATTTATATAAATATGTGAGCACTTACCATTTAAACATTGGTTCCGGTAATTTAAGTCAAACATATCCCAGCAAACCTCTGAACGAGAATATATCAGAACGAAATTACCCAGAATAAATGTTATCCGAAAATCAAGTGGAAACATGGAGTACAATGCACAAAGTAGGTGCCAAAACATGCGAATAATGTCGAAATAAAGCAGGAAGTTATTTGACCCATAATAATGTAAATATTCTTCTTCCGGTTTGGTCTCTTGATTTGCCGTCAATGCTATTGTTGCTGCTGTATTGTGCGTAATAATAGATTCCATAGCAATCATAGAGTAATTTAAACCATACGTAAGTTCATCACTTTGAATGAACTGCTGAATAGTGCTCTTAGGGAAAGTAGTACAACTTAACACTTTAAAGCAATACGACCCTGCGACTGAAGTTGTAAGCAAATAATTACTCGCGATAGAATCACTTTCATCGCTTTCAAATACGATGTGTTGGGTCGTTAAACAAATAGTGTTAAGATGGAATGAAGATAGCTCATCTGTTAAATAGGAATTAGAACCTGTACTCTTACACTTAAGAATTTGAGCAATACACGAGAAATAATCATAACAGACAGTGCAGCCACCAACATCCATTAGGGAGAGACTGTAGATGCAATACATTTCATATTAATGCGATAGTGAAAGATACTGAAGACAGAGCTAGCTGAGAGACATTGATTTGGAAATATCCCTGGGGAACGCCCCCTAAAAAGAGAGGGCGGATAAATGGTTATTGGATGACATGGATACAGCATGAGAAACGAAATTAGGGTTTGTATAATAATTTGAAGAAAACCTAGAATCAACCATGACAAATTAGCGTGTGTGGGAGATAGTGCAGTTAAAAATATGTTGCATAAGGCTAAATAATAGATTTAAATGTAGAAGTTTTAGAAACTAACAAATAAAAATAAAAATACATAAATGTCACTAGCATTATATCAACTTGAGAGGATGTGAAGTGCGTTTGCGAACAATTTAATCGAAAACAGAAAGCTTACTTGTATTGGCATTTTTAGTTTAGTTTAAATTCTTAAAGTGCATGAGATAGTGCAACAAAGCTTTAGCAAAACTCATTCAAATCGAGTTAAAAAGGAAATCAAAACTAGCACTAGTTACCTGCTCTGGTAAGCACATTTGTTTCCTCACACATCTTTTCGCATGTTTCGAATTCAGAAAAAATGTTCCGTGATCGCCCATGACATCCATCATACCAGAATTGTTGACAGCTCAAAATAAATTTAGCCAGTGTGAAAAAAAACAACACTTGGGTCAATAAAAACTTTTCTGCAAAATTACTATATATTTTTTTAAAATATGGATAGACTAATCGGCGTTCACTTTAAGATTAAATACCTATATTATAACGCTACAAAATATACTGTCTTCTTAACTATTTCGTATAAGCAAAAACTCCAAATACTCCAGTGAAATAAAATGATAACTTACGTCTTAGACTTGTGATCCAGAAAGTAATGTTGTCGCCAACTCTCACTACCACATGTTTCTTGATATCCACGGTCAAATTTGTCAAGGCAAGCATCTAAAAAACAATATTGAATTGGTTTATATATTTACAATGTATTAATACCATTACTACTAGTCAATTCCTAAAAACTTAGATGGAATTTTATGACGGACTCTTTGACTGGGTGCAGTTGTATCCGTTTCCAGCGTAACCCACTACGCATGTACAAATGAATGATCCCTTCCTGTTGATGCATTCTGCATTTTTATCGCAAACAGAAGGTATCTTGAAGCATTCATTAACATCTGTAAAACACCATTTACAAACTATTATATATACTATAAATTTCAAGTGTTTTACAAACTCCATAAAATTACACCAAAAATTATGCTAGTTTGTTCTGCTATAATAATCCACTTCTTCGTAGTGAGCAATATATGAGAAAACAGTATGAAATTAAAGTGCCACTTTTAGTATTCTTACATTGCTTGAAAACAAATATTGATTCTAATAATTTTCCCATATTTATCAACTGTAAATCTTCACAATAACATTTCGATACATTTTGATTAAATGTTTGATGCTGTCGTTCTCGTTTTTCCACCACTTATAAGCCCTATTTTTCCCTTGGGGAAAGGCAAAATAACTACTCCGCTTTGTCATCTTGACAATCTATACACATAGTTTATCATTTTTGCTTATGAACGGTGGAAGCTACCCAAGAAAAATAAAGATCTAAAAGAGAAGAACACTATTTTTTGTATAGAAGAGAAAAGCTTGCCTGTACAGTTAAATCCATCACCCTGAAAGCCCTCTTTGCACTGACAAATTCCGTTTACACATGTTGCATCGAGAGAGCAGTCAGCACAATCAATGGAGGAACGTCCTACCAATCAACTACATATTTAGAAATTATTAAACAACAAATTAATTTTGCGATATCTTGAGCTATGATTCTTCAATGTTATTTAGGGACAGTGCACTTAGTTTTCTGACATAAAAATAGTAACAAACATGCATCAAATTAAATAGCATAATTTGCGTTAAGTTAAAGAAGCAGACGATTATAAATAATAAATCACCTAGTCCCACATAAATACAGTGTTTGCCGTTCCCTCTATACGCCGCCATGCATTCGCAAGAGTACGACCCTATAGTGTTAGTACACCAAGCATTTCTATCACAAACTGCTGTGTAACCACGGCATTCGTCGATATCTGGAGTATACAGTATTATGAATGTGCATATTTTCACTGTCTTTCATCGAAATTTCTCCTTTGTCCATATTTTATGCACGTATCGTAATAATTAAAGCAAATGAAAAGTAATCTAACCTAATTTACAGTATTGAGTGCAATGTACGTGGAGTGAAATGCTATTTCCAAAACATCGATCTATATTTTTACTAACCTACACAATTCCCATAACGATTTTTCTCATATCCAAGACGGCATTCACAAGTGTAGTTATACTTAGAATGTGATTTACAAAATGAAGTCCGAATATCGCAAGTTTCACAAGCTGTAAAATGAAATAAAATTATTGCAAACCTGCGAAATTACAAAGAAACTATGGTATTGTTGTTGCTTAAATATTATAATATTAAAATTTTTGAGGTCAATATTATAAGTTTTTTCGATATTTAGTGTGTCTTAAAATGATAGCCCACTTTTCTTTTTTTGTTCTCAGTCAGATTAATCTGATTTTTTTCTGAGGTGAGGCGTAATAGTCTTGAAGTCCCCAGTTTTAATGACATCTTTTTCGTTAAAAAAAATAAGGTTTTATTTCCTTTTTCCTTAAAATAACTAACTTTTCACTGTTCAGTTTATAGAAATGTGTCAACGGCAAGAGTAATAACGCTCATATATATACAACAATCGGAAATCAGTATAACTACCACTTCCAATGAGCTTGGAAAATTCGTTAAGGCATACTGTTAGCTAAATGTGTAAGGACACTATTGTCTACCTTACTCCATTTTTTAATTTCAAAATTTTAATACGTCCCCTTAGTGGACCTTGGAGTAATTTTGGAAGGCTTAGTTTGATACGTAGATGCCAAACACTCGAAGTTTGTTAGCATTATGGTAAAAATACGAAAATAATATTGGGAATTTCCAGGATTTTTACATTTTATTGAGAATTGAATTAATCCAGGGAGGAATAGGAAAAAGTAGGAAAAAACAATGTGCTATCATTTTGCAACACACTGTAGGTAACTCGACCTACTATAAAAGTAAATAAACATTTTAGAATTATATAATATCACGACATTATATGGAGATAACTAATCAAATAATTATATTATCAACGGATGAAAATGTTTTTTCCATACGAAACTAGTGTACCAGTTAAAATCTTTCTATTTGCTTTTAATACGCTCGTTTGGAGTTCCAACAAACCGAATTTATTTTACACGGGAAGAATCAGGAAACGATTCACCTATCTGAGGAGATAGTCTTTCTGCGCACACTTTGTAGCATAAATGCTGACTGTAGAATTTGTTATCATTTCCTCCACACCCGTAATAAAAAAACTGAAGTTATTTGTTAATATTCAACTTCTCGATAATAATATTTGAATATCTGGCACAAAATTATAAAGATCTAAATGTTATACCAGTGTTAATGTTATTTATAATACCTGAGAATTTAATATTAAAAAGTGGACAGTAATTTTTTTCCTGATAACTATTAAACCAATATTCTGTTTCTTTTTTTTTTTAAAGAATTATAAATAAAAGTATGATGCTAAATAATAAATCTAAGCATACTTTCTCACAAACTCCACTGTCTGAATTGAAATAGTACCACCATTGACCATTTCGTTCATCGTTACAATGTCCCTGGTCAGATTCAAGAAGACACAGATCTGGTGAAGTTATAAGAGATTAATATTTCATACATCTTTTGGTTTTTTAAATTATATATAAAATAAACTAAGACAAATATTTTTAGACTTATATGATGCAGTTTAAAATATAAGGAATAAAATAATTAAAATAAGTGAGGTGACCTGGCACAGCTAGGGGATTAAACAACTTGTATCTACACTGCTTGAGACACTCGTGTTTTGTGTTAAACCGATTCTTATTACCCATACATCCACCATAATGAAACTCCTTACAAGATTCATCGGAAGCATCCCAAAACCAACGTGTCTTAAAAATGAAAGGCTTCATCAATATTTTCACAACTATGTTAATTTCATATTTAGTGATAATGTGACTAAACAATTTTGCGATCTTTTCCATGTTGTTTTTAAAATTTAAACGATTTGAAAACAACATCACTTGATAATACTGGCATGGACCAGGATCCACAGAATCTAAGCATCGGTCTTCAAGATCTGGAATTTTTAATATAGCCATATAGATGCTACTTTCTTTCGGCATCAACATTTACCTTAGTAATAATAAGATAATAAACAGGAAGAACAATTAAAAGCACATTCATTAATTTTAAATATATTTAAGCTCAGTATATATCGTAATTTTTACTAAGAAAAGAGTATATCCATTAAATCACTAGGATAAAAGGAAGCACAAAAATAATTTTAACTAATATCCAGACCATTGTTTTACGGTAATTTCACTATAATATTTCCAAATTTTGACTTTTAGATACATTAAATTCGACAATAAAATATCTTTATGGATGTCGTTCTATAACTTACTTTTCGCTAGTATCTGATTAGACATAATATAGGACGTAATCAAGAGAAATACCAAAATTGAACGCATATCCAGCACTTCTTCAAATTGTATATCGCAATAAAGGAATGATATCCAAACCAGCAAATACCATCAAAAATGCATGGAAGAGTCTAACAACAACTTGCATGTCTTAAGTATGAGAGAAAACAACACCAAGTAGCACACCCAGCTTTCTTGAATTTGAGCGTATTTCCCTATAGAAAATAGCATATCATAAAACATTTCTGTTCATAAGCCAATTACTTTATCAAGAGAAACATTATTTATTGGTTAAATGGAAACCATTCACCCGTAGTGGATCTAGCAGTATTTTACTTCTACAAATCAGAATTTACCATTAGTCATATGGTTGCGATTGAGACATTTAATGCATTTCTCACACAACTGGAAACAAAGACAAGCCTTACTATTAGGAAGAGAAGCAAAAGTATTTCATGCTTCACACTTAAGCTATCCGAAAAACGTTAATCAAATAATAAGATAATCATGTCTATTAAATAAGATATATTAGGTGTGTGTAACTGTTTAAGCTGTTTTTTTCAGCACTGGTATAACTATTCAAAACTCCAATAAATTCCCGCTTTTTTGTCTATTTATAGTGTTGATATCGTAATTTATGGNTCTATTCTCTACGAATTGCAACAAGGGAAAAACAGTGCTGAAGCCTGCGAATCCACTCGCTCTATTCTTGGTGAAGATGTCGTTTCCCACAGCACTTGCAAATATTGGTTTCGACGTTTTAAAGCCGCTAATTTTGATGTCGGCAACGAAAAATGGGTCAGATACGACAATCCTAAACACGCACATTCTTGGGTAGACGCCGGCCAGCCATCAACGCC